>CM076575.1:1439756758-1440270778 GCA_034641835.2 Pinus albicaulis | reverse complement strand
AGAAGATGTCAGAAGGTGACCTCTGTTTGGTCAATTTAGTGTTTCCTAAATTGCTACATTAATTTATCAATCCGGGACTCGTAAGCTGATGAAGTGTGGCGCACTATATATGCAAGATAACCTATTTCTTAACTTTTTGTTGTTTTTGGTTTTCTAATGTGAGATGGAAATAAAAAAAAGTATGGTTATGATTGTTCAAGGAAATAATATCCTTTATAATGATTTACCAACTTGAAACTTCAAAAGGAACTTGAAACATACAATGACAAAACTTGAAAGGAAATGAAATTGTGCTACTGAAATGAAAATGTGCTGCTAGTCTAATAAATCAAACAGTGAACTAGTGAGCATGAAAACCAAACTATCCTTGCTGCTGTCTAAACACAAAAGAAACTATGCTGAAAGAAATCCAAAAGTTGCAATAAATTAAATCTAAATCAAGTTACATCAACTTATCTTCTGATCCCTCATCATTAGTCCAGCTATGATTTTCGGAGGTAACCATAAACAATTTGAGTAACCTGATATCTAACTTGCAGAAAGTAAACTAATATCAAACTACAGATTCATAACTAATTTTCACCATCAGCCCAAATCTAAGATCTGTTTTGCGTAATCAAGATGCCATGAGCAATTTAATATATCTAACTTGGTGAAGTAAATACACAATATCAACCACATCCATAATTCAATTTCAACACATATCCTACTGTCGTTTTCTGAGGTAACCTGAAAATGTTATGAGAAATTACTATTTATCTAGGTAAAGTAAACATTAAATCCACATTCATTATAACCCTCAAATTAATCATACCTACTTGTGGCTTTCTTGAGGTCACCTAAAAATGACATGACAATTGATATCAAACGCAATTATCAATTAAAAGTGCAAACCTAAATAAGCTAAAGCACTCTCAATTAAACAGAACCAAGAAAAATAGCAGCGTATCAATACACCCATGTCATTAGTCGTTATGCAATGTCTGGCCATTATTTATAACCCTAAACAGAACACTGATCACACAATAACATAAAACATGAAAGCATGAAGTAAATGTAAAGCATGGTAAGTTATAAACAGAAATGAAGCATATATACCATGAAAGATGCAATGTATAAACATGTGAATGAATTATGGCACAATGAGCTTTAAGAAATAAAACAAGAACTATACAATAATGCACAAAACCTCAGCGTGTGCAGGGGCCCTCTACACCAGCCTTGGAAACAGACTTCAAGTACGAATTACGCTTGGAAACATAGTCTTCTTATATATTAAAATGCAGTCATAACAGCAAGGTGATATTACGGCATAGTGGCAACGTAATTACATTACAGAGCTAATGGAGACTAATAAAAACTAACTCTTATGCGTATGCAAATGCGTTATTTATAACTGAAGGTGATGTAACTAATTTCCTAAAGTTTATGCTGATACAAAACACGTAAACCATTACGTCCAAAGATCTAGGATCATGGCCGCGTTGAGGAGTAAATTTATGAGAAGTGGATGCTGGATTCGGCTTATGGAGCCGTGTACAAGTGTTGATTTGTCTCCCGCAATTCAGAAACGGCCATAGAAATCTCCACATGACGAGAAACAGAGTCCTGTCACCGTGGGACTCTACGGTTGACTTGCACTTGGCCATCTTTGACCGCAGCCTCCCTGGATGAATTTGCACGAGCCAATAGGACACGATCCATGTCCACATCATTTCTGACTTGCCCATGTGGCTCATTTTTCCTGAAGACACCTGTAACATAGAGTTTAACAAAATGGCTGCGGAAAGTTGCAGCAGCTGCGGAAAGTGGCAAGATTCCGCAGCTAAATGAGAAAAATCTAAATCAAACAGCAGACACAAAAATATAATTAAAAGCCATGTTAGATGCTCTTTTGCAATTAATATACAATGATATTGACAACTTGAGAACAAGATGAAAATAGAAAGAAAGGAAAATATGCATTTGAGACTCAACATACTCCCCATCAGAAGGTGTTGCATGTCCCCTCATGCAACCAAAATTTTGATAATCCTTCTTCAATTCATATGCCTTGACACTTCAGCCAGTACATCCAGTCCTCTCCTCCTCTTCCTTGGTGCTGCTAACATCCTGGGCTTCTTCATCAAGCATCTAAATTTGATATTAACCAATGCTCTGCTTAACTTCTGGCATTTCCTTTTCAATTTCTTGTTCTTCTTCTACCATATTCCCAGATGTAGCATGGTATTATCATGAATGATTTTGTCCAATTTGCCTTGTTCCTTCAATGTCTCATTTTCATTTTTAATGTGTCTATTCAAAAGCTCTAGCTCAAATATTTCCTGTTTCAGTGATTGGACTAAATCATCTTGTACTGTGTGAGGCTGAATGGACGAAGTACTGGGACCTGTAGCTGCTTTTTCCAAAGATTCTATATAATCATATACTTCCTGCTACTTGGGGTCTATATCAGGTGTCATTTTTATTGAGCTGTCCCCAAAATGCCGTGAAGGAGAGTTATCTTCAAAATCTGGCTAAGAGGGGCTCACATCAACGTCTTGCTGAGAATGGGATGGACTATGTTCAATGTATGACTGAGAATGAAATGAACCAGGTTCACTAACTGACTGAGAGTGAGATGGACTATGGTCAGCTGGGGACTGTTCAGATTTTTCCTCTCCCAAATCAATGAAATGAGGACCCTTTATTTGCGTTTTCCTCAATTTCCCCTTAAGTCTGGAACTTCTTCTCACACGCTGTGGACCACTTTCCTTTTGCTTTTTTTTCCCTTTTTCTGTCTTCTTGGTCATAGATGATTGTTTTTGAAGATGAACCAATCTCTCAGATAACACTTGATGATCTTCTTCTTCGGAAGAAGGGGTTTGATGTATAGCCTCAATACTTTTTCTCTCTTTTGGTGTTATTGGCTTCTTACCCTTAGTTTCTTTCTTCTTCCTCTTTGACAGTCTCTCATCCCTATCAGTTCTTTCAATTGTAGTAGTAGGAGTATTTTGAATTTCATCATTTGTTCTCTTTTTCCTACTCCTTCTTGATATGCTACCTTCAGGAATTTCTTGAGTAGGAGTACTTTGAGTTTCATCATTTATTCTTTTTCTCCTACTCCTTCTTGATGTGCTACCTTCAGGAATTTCCTGAGGCTCCTCAAAGAAATTTCTAACCAAAAATTGTTCCCATGTGTCTTTCTTCTCCTTTAACTCTTTTTTCAATCAAATTTTTTACAAGACCGTGGTGATATAGATGTGGTTCTACATCTCCTAAATGTTTCTGAACAGTCACATACATTTTATTCAAACTATTTAATAGAAAATATGGGAGATTGAGAGTTTGATTATCTAGAAAATTCATCAGCAATCTGGTCTGGTACATATACATGGACCCAAAACGGCCTTCACAGGTAATGAATTTTTGAACAACTAGCAGCAAAGTAGCCCATTCCTCTTTCAATGCATGAACATGAATTCCTCTTTTAAAAATAGTTATGTCCATGCCTTGGTTTCGTAAGATTATTCTCCAGACTTCATCACTAATGATTTTATTCTTAAACCACCACCCACCCTCTTGAAGAAGTTCCATGGCAGATGCTATAGATGCCTCGTTCACTGCAAACTTAAGGTCTCCAATCTCTACTTCCAGGCCATTGAACGACCTTGAAAATGCTTTTGTCACTTCTTTATGATAACCTCTGAACTTTTGGATAAACCGCAGCCACTTTTCTTTCTTCAATATATCCCTTACTTGCGGATATCCCTCCATGAATTTAGGTCCTTCTAGTTCTGATCTTAGCAATTTACCCATTCTTCTTTCTGCTCTTCAAAAATTTGCCTGCGTGAGGTTCAATGGAAGTAGAATGGCTGAATGCACGGAAATGAGCACAATGACTGTAGGTAGATATCAGAGAGTGGGTATACAGGCTGTAGCGTAATAGAGAATGAAATGGAGTGAAACGGAACAGAGAGGGGTTTCGTGAGCACAACAGAGATACGGCTGTGAGATTAACAAAAAAATGGAAGGAGTATAACACATCCAGCAGTGTTTTGAAATTTGGTGGCTGCAAAATAAATGTGAGCACATTTAAACAACGGCTATGGATTTATGCGGCTGTAAGAGTCCGTGGTCAAATCAACTACGTCTCATTGTCACCGGTGGAATATCGGAGTATGAGTGAAGATCGGGGGTTTAATTATGGAACCGTTTGAGAATGAATGCGAGAAGATCATATGGAGATCGTGAAAGGGTTACGGAAGTTGTCAATATAATCATTGCACATAATGGATGGAGCTTATGGTTTAGAACTATATAAAAATGTGTTTTCAATGCTATTTGAAATGAATTTTACTCATACCTTGGAATCTTTGCCTTTTTCCTTGGTCTTCAATTTGTTGCTCTTCATTGATATCTTGAATGCTCCATGTCTTCATTTTTTTTTTTTGGTCCTCCTACCTGCATTTTATTTCATGATTATGGAAATAACATCTGGCTGTACATTCTTTTGAAAACAGAGTAGTAGCTTCGGAATCTGCTTCTGGCTGCGGAAACTGGTGTCAGCTGCGGAAACAGATGTCAGCTGCGGAAACTGACACAGCTATTATTTGGATGAATGGAGATGAACAGATGACAAATGACCAGATGGAAACGGTCATGAAAAAGAATTTTATTGATGAAATGGGATGAAATAGATAAAATGAAGTGGAATGGAGTGAAATGAAGTGAAATGAAATGGAATGAAGTGGAATGGAATGGAGTGGGTGGTCACAAAACTTGTGAAATGAAAGAGAGATATTTTTTTTTTTGGAAAATATAGAGTGTCAGGTGTTCCTGATTTTCACCCTATATTTTCTATATAAGACTGCCAATCAGTGATTGGTTTTCAGGCTTATACATTTTTTTCTTTTTTTCTTTTTTTCTTTTTTTCTTTTTTAACTGAAAAGAACAAAAGCTAGGTTGGTGGAGAAGAAGAATTCTTCTGTACCAGCCTGATTGCAGAATTCTCCTGAAACATTTTGACAAATTCCTCCTTTGAGAGTGGCTTATGATAAACTTTCAATATGTGGCCATTCACATTAAGAGGAGTTTGAAACTCATCAATGGTCTTAATTCTTACCACTCCATTGCTAAAGATCTTGTCAATCTCATATGGCCCAAGCCAATGAGTCTGAAATTTTCCTTGAAAATATTTAAACTTAGAATCAAATAACAATGCCCAATCTCCTTCTTGAAACTTCTTCTCTTTGATGTACTTGTCATGCCATTTAGCTCTTTGATATTGAACTAGACCAGTTCTTAAAATTGCTTCTTGTCTGATCTCATCTAGCTCATTCAACTGCTCCATTCTATGCTTTTGGGCTTCTGATAAGTCCATCCCCAACTGAACTGCTATCTTGAAGGTCTTGATTTGGAACTCAATGGGGAGCAAGACTTCTTTCCCATAAACACGTTCATAGGGAGAATGTCCTGTTGTATTCCTCCATGTAGTTCTGTAGGCCCACAAGGCTTCTGGAAGCCTTTCTGCCCAATCTCTTCTATGTAGATGAGCAGTTTTGGTGATGATACTTTCAAGAACTTTGTTTGTGGACTCCACTTGACCATTTGCTTGTGGATGGTAAGGAGTAGATCTTCTGTGCTTGATTTTGTATTCTTCCATCAACTTCTCCACCAAATTTGATGTGAATTGGCTCCCCTGATCTGTTGCAATTTCTCTTGGAACACCAAAGCGAGTAAAAATATCCTCATAAAGAAAATGAACAACTGAATTTTCAGTAGCAGATACTAATGCTTTAGCTTCTACCCATTTAGTAACATAATCAGTACAAACCAATATATACTTCTTTTGCTTAGATGGTAGATTAATAGGTCCAATGAAATCTAAAGCCCATTTTTCAAAGGGTTCAATGAGTACCTGTGTTTGCAATGGCATTTCATTTGAAAGGGTAGGTTTCCCTACTCTTTGGCAGCTATCACACCTCTTGACATATTGTTTTGCATCTTTGAAGAGAGAAGGCCAATAATATCCCAAGGAAAGGATTTTATAGGCCGTCCTTTTGTCCGCAAAGTGTCCGCCGCATGGTTCATCATGACATGCCTTAAGAATGTCAGGCATTTCATCTTCCCTGACACATCTTCTGATCACAAGATCTGGCCCTGTTTTAAACAATTCGTTAGAAATCCATGAATATTTTGAACTCTCCTGAATAATTTTTCGTTTTTCACTTGGAAATAAATGTGAAGGCAGCTTCCCTGTAACCAAATAGTTAGCAATATCTGCATACCAAGGAGTCTTAATAGTTACTGCAAATAAGTATTCATCAGGAAACTTATCCTCTACGGGAGAATCTTCTTTAGTATTTTGAATCCTAGACAAGAAATCAGCTACTGTATTTTGTTTCCCTGGTCTATCCAACATAGTAATATTGAATTCTTGTAAAAGTAAGAGCCATCTTGTCACTCTGCCATTAGTAACAGGTTTGTTCATTAAATATCTAATTGCAGAATGGTCAGTATGAATAAAATTTTCATAGCCTGTTATGTAATGTCTAAACTTATTAATTGCATGAACAACAGCTAAAAACTCTTTTTCAGTCACAGTATAGTTTAACTCTGTGGGAGTCAAATTTTTACTGGTATAATAAATAGCATAAGGAACTAAATCTTTTTGACCCAACACAGCTCCTAGAGATGTATCTGAAGCATCCGTAGAAATATGGAAAGGGAGTTTCCAATTTGGTCCTCTCAAGATAGGTGCTTCAGATATTCTTGTTTTCAAAGTTTCAAAGGCTGATTGACATTCGGGATCCCATTTGAATTCACAATATTTTGTAAGCAATTTGAAGAGTGGAAATGCTATTTTAGTGAATTTTTCTATAAATCTTCTATAGTAACCAGTAAATCCTAGAAAACTTCTAACATCTCTTTGACAATTTGGAATAGGTAACTTGGAGATGACTTCAACTTTTGATCTATCAACCTTAATCCCATCTCCTGAAATATGATGTCCTAAAGCAATCCCTTCAGTAAACATCATAAAGCATTTTTCATGGCTTAATGAAAGGTTTGTTTCTTTACATCTTATAAGAAATTTTTCCAAATTTTCTAATGCCTCTTCAAATGAATTACCATAAATTGTAAAATCATCCATATAAACCTCTACACAATCATGGATTAGATCAGAAAAAATTCCTAGTACTGCTCTTTGGAATGTTGCGGGTGCATTACATAACCCGAAAGGAAGCACTCGATAGGCAAAATTTCCCCATGGATGGGTGAATGTGGTCTTATCTTGATCTTCAGGTGCTACCTGAATTTGATTATAGCCACTAAAACCATCCAAAAATGAAAAGTACTTTTTGCCTGCTAATGTATCTAATACCTGATCAATAAAAGGCAAAGGAAAGTGATCCTTCAAAGTTGCTTTGTTCAATTCCCTGTAATCAATGCATACCCTCCATTTACCATTCTTTTTAGGTACTATAACCAAAGGAGAAACCCATCGGCTATCTGAAATTGGATAAATGAAGTTTACATTGAGAAGTTTTTGGAGCTCTTCTTTCACTATCTCCCTAAGATTTGGATTCATCCTTCTTTGAGGTTGTCTGATTGGTCTACTGTTTTCCTCAATAGATATGATGGATGCAGTCTTAGGATCGTGCTTCTCATGTGAGTATACTCCCATGCCGTCGATAGAATGTTTTGCAAGATTTTGGTTTAGTTCTTCTTGTTGTGACTTTTCCAAATGTTTGTTGATATTCAATGTTTTTCCTGGAAAAATCTCGATAGTAGAACTACCAAACTCTTCCATAGAGTAAAGAGACATTTGTCTTGATGATAAAAATTCTATATCCAGTTGTTGAAATTGTGTGGGGTCATATTCTGAAGATATCTCAAAATCTTCTAATGTGTTCAGAATTTGACTATCCTCACTGATTTCAGAAATGGTAAAGACAAGTTTTATAGTGTCCTCATCATCAACCCATTCATTGTCTCCTACTTCTGTGATTGTTTTTTCTGGAGGATACAAATTGAATTTCTTTGTCGAATTACCATTAGAAATGTACATGTCCCCAGATCTACAACTAATAAAAGCATCAGCTGTGGCTATCCAAGGTCTTCCTAAGATAAGTGGGTGCCCTCCTAGATTACTTTTGGGAGTCAAAATCATAAAATCTACCGGATATTCCCAAGAATCTAAGGAGACTGAAATATCTTCTAATACACCATCTGGTTTAATAATGGATCGATCTGCAAGTTGCAGTAAAGTAGGTGTAAAAAGAAGGTTAGGAAGTTTTAGCTGGTCCATAGTCTGTCTACTCATAATGTTGATAGCAGCCCCTAAGTTAATCAATGTGTTTGGAATTTCTATCCCATTTATATGTGTCTTGACAATTGGACTTCCTGGATCTACATACTTCTGCATGGTAATTTTTCCCATCATAATATCCGCAATCTTTCCTACCAGGTGGATTCTTCTTGTGTCTTTTAGTTTCCTTCCTGGTCTTTTGAAACTCAACTCCTTTATTGTTTTTGCTAGAATAGGAATCTCTCTAATGGCTTGTAGCAAGGGAATCTTGATACAAACATTCTTCAATTCATCTAGAAAGTCATAGTTAGGCAACAAGATTTGTTTTTCCACCCCCTTGTCAATTTGTAGTCTTTCAAGAAAAGGAGGTGTAGATGAAGATGCAGGTTGCTCAACTATAGGAGTTGTGGGTGTTAACTTTTCTTTTTCTTTTTGCATGCTTGGATTTTGAAGAGATGCTTCCTCAGAACCCTTATTGACTTGAAGAGAATCCTCCTTAGAGGTATCTTGCTCTTGGATATCTATAGAAGGTTTTTCTAAAACTCTACCAGATCTGAGTTGTACATCGTTGAGAGGAACAATCATATAGGTAGGAAATTGTTGTCCTTCTACCATGTAAGTATTCTGAGGATTTTTATTATTAGGACTTGGCAATGGCTGAGCTGGAAGTTGATTTGTCTTTTGCTGGTATGGGAGCATGAGTTGAGGATTTGGATTTTGTTGAGAAGGTTGTTGTTGTGGAAATGGAAATGAAATTTGTGGATTTAGATTTGGAAGTTGTGGAGCTTGTTGATTTTGAAAAGATGGAGGATGTTGATAAAATTGAGAAAATCTCCCATAAGGATTTTGCATCCCTTGTACCCATGGCTGATATGGATTCTGATGTTGGAGCCAAGGTTGTTGCCAAGGATTCCAATTTGATGGGGTTTGAAGATTCATAGGGTTGTTAAACCCTTGAGTTTGTTGTCCCTGCCAAGGTCTTCTTGCAACAAAACAGAGAGATTCTACTGAATTTGGATCTTCTTGAAAGACAACTTTGAGTCCAGGAATTGAAGGACAATCCTTGATCTCATGATTCTCTGAGCAAATTATACATGTTTCTACAACTTTTTCATCCAAGGGACATTCCCTTAAAGCATGTTTCTTTCTACATTTCGGACAAAAGATGGCTAAAGCATCTGTTTCTGCTTTTTGCTTGTTTTGGATTTTAAAGGTGTCAAGTTGTTCAATAAGGCTCCCTAAGATATCAGTTTTGAATTCATCAAGCATATTACCAATCTCTGCCCTACTTACTGATCCAGTTGCAGATTTGTTAGCCCTAATAAGAGAAGGATCCCTAGGCCCTTTTCCTGTTTTAGATTTTCCTCTTGAGAGATGGACACATAGTTCTGTCATGTCACGAAGTGGAAGTTGAGAAATGTCTCCTTTCCCCATCATGTTTAAAATATCGATCCATTCATCTCTAATGGCTTTTAATATGAGGGCTTTCAAGGTTTCATCATCTAAGTTTCTCATCTTTGCCCTTTTCAAGTTGTATTGAAATCTTTCAAGTAAGTCTTCCAAATTTTCATCTTCTTTTTGCATCATTTTGAATACCTCATCCTTGTGATTGGTGGGCATACAATAGTCCAAGTATCTATCCAAAAATGTTTGTTTCATATCATTCCAAGTCCTAATAGATTGAGTGGTTAATCCCATGAACCATTTCAAAGCAACTCCCTTCAATGTTGAAGGAAACAGTTTGAGTTTTTGAGAGTCTTCCATATAGTCATAGGTTCGGCACACGACTTCAAACTCAAACAGAAATGTTTCAGGATCCTCACTTCGTAATCCATAAAATTTGGGGAGGATAGATGGTGAGATATTTTTCATTGTTGTATGAGTTTCCTCATCAACTATAGGGAATCCAAACAAGTTATCTCCTTCCCTATTTCTTCCATTATTATCTTCACCATTGTTGTCTCCATTGTTTCCTCCTCCTCTACCTCTACCTCTACCCCCAAATCCATCTATTATTTCCTCTGCCATGATAGTTTCTTTAGAGTCCTTAAATTCCTCTGATTCTTCTATCAAGGGAGGATGAGAGAGTGTCTCTTTGTTTTCTAAATGGGATTTAGTAGGTGGTATAGGAGAATCCTCTAATTCAGCTGCTCCTTGAATTCCAAAAATCTTAAGGCTAGGGGTAGATGGTGGTGAATCTTGTCTATGCCTTGAAGAAGATGGAGTTGTGAAAATCGAACTCTTGGCTTTAGCTATAAACCTTCCCTAGAATCTCTTGCTCTATGCATGTCATTTTTTTATTTTTTTATTTTTTTAAAGTTGGGCTAATAATTCTCTTTCTGATCTTCCAGGTCACACTAGGTGCAAGAAGAGAGCATACTTAAGAAATTACTAAACCAATATTCATTGTTGTATGAGTTTCCTCATCAACTATAGGGAATCCAAACAAGTTATCTCCTTCCCTATTTCTTCCATTATTATCTTCACCATTGTTGTCTCCATTGTTTCCTTCTCCTCTACCTCTACCTCTACCTCTAAATCCATCTATTATTTCCTCTGCCATGATAGTTTCTTTAGAGTCCTTAAAGTCCTCTGGTTCTTCTATCAAGGGAGGATGAGAGAGAGTCTCTTTGTTTTCTAAATGGGATTTAGTAGGTGGTATAGGAGAATCCTCTAATTCAGCTGCTCCTTGAATTCCAAAAATCTTAAGGCTAGGGGTAGATGGTGGTGAATCTGGTCTATACCTTGAAGAAGATGGAGTTGTGAAAATCGAACTCTTGGCTTTAGCTATAAACCTTCCCCTAGAATCTCTTGCTCTATGCATGTCATTTTTTTTTTTTAAAGTTGGGCTAATAATTCTCTTTCTGATCTTCCAGGTCACACTAGGTGCAAGAAGAGAGCATACTTTAGAAATTACTAAACCAATAACTCTCTTTTCTGATCCTCCAGATCACACTAGGTGCAATAGGAGAGCATACTTCAAGAAGTTATCAAGTTTTCCCTTCTTTTATTATTTTGTTTTTGTTTTTTTTTTTTTTAAGAAATTGGCTACCAAGTTACACTTCCCTGGCAACGGCGCCAAAATGTTTGGTCAATTTAGTGTGTCATAAATTGCTACATTAATTTATCAATCCGGGATTCGTAAGCTGATGAAGTGTGGCGCACTATATGTGCAAGATAACCTATTTCTTACCTTTTTGTCGTTTTTGGTTTTCTAATATGAGATGGAAATTCTAAAATAAAAACAAGTATGGTTTATGATTGTTCAAGGAAATGATATCCTTTATAATGATTTACCAACTTTAAACTTCAAAAGGAATTTGAAACATACAATGACAAAACTCAAAAGGAAATTAAAATGTGTTGCTAGCCTAATAAATCAAGCAGTGAACTATTCAGCATGAAAACCAAACTATCCTTGCTGCTATCTAAACACAAAAGAAACTATGCTTAAAGAAATCCAAGAATTGCAACAAAGTAAATCTAGATCAAACTACATCAACTTATATTCTGATCCCTCGCCATTAGTCCAGCTATGGCTTTCGGAGGTAACCATAAACAACTTGAGCAATCTGATATCTAATTTGCAGAAAAAGAAACTAATATCAAACTAGACACTCATACTTCAATCCCTCACCATCAGTCCAGCTGTGGCTTTCGGAGGTAACTGAAAATGACATGAGCAATTTAATATATCTAACTTGCAGAAAGTAAACTAATATCAAACTACACATTCATACTTCAATCCCTCACCATCAGTCTAGCTGTGGCTTTCGGAGGTAACTGAAAATGTCATGAGCAATTTAATATATCTAACTTGCAGAAAGTAAACTAATATCAAACTACACATTCATAATTCAATCCCTCACCATCAGTCCAGCTGTGGCTTTCGGAGGCAACTGAAGATGTTATGAGCAATTTAATATATATAAATCTAACTACTGAAGCAAATGAGCAAAACTGAAATAAACAAAGCAGTACTGAAATTAAACAGAAACTAAGAAAAGCAAATTAGCAGCAGAACAATATTAATTCCATGTCATTAGTCAAAAATTTATGCAAATGCCTGGGCTGCCTATTTATAACCTAAAACAAGAACACTGATCAGTTTAACAATAACATAAAACATGAAAGACAGAAGTAAAATGTAAAGCATGAAAGATTATAAACAGAAATGAAGCATATATACCATGAAGGATGCAATGTATAAACACATGAATGAATTATGGCACAATGAGCTTAAAGAAATAAAAAAAGAACTATACAATAATGCACAAAACCTCAGCGTGTGCAGGGGCCCTCTACACCAGCCTTGGCAACAGACTTCAAGTATGAATTACGCTTGGAAACAGAGTCTTCTTATATATTAAAATGCAGTCATAACAGCAAGGTGATATTACGGCACAGTGGCAACGTAATTACATTACAGAGCTAATGGAGACTAATAAAAACTAACAAAAAACTAACTCTTATGCGTATGCAAACGCGTTATTTATAACTGAAGGTGGTGTAACTAATTTCCTAAAGTTTATGCTGATACAAAACATGTAAACCATTATGTCCAAGGATCTAGGATCATGGCCACGTTGAGGAGTAAATTTATGAGAAGTGGATGCTGGATTCGGCTTATGGAGCCGTGTACAAGTGTTGATTTGTCTCCCGCAATTCAAAAACGGCCATAGAAATCTCCACGTGACGAGAAACATAGTCCTGTCACCGTGGGACTCTACGGTTGACTTGCACTTGGCCATCTTTGACCGCAGCCTCCCTGGATGAATTTTCCCGAGCCAATAGGACACGATCCATGTCCACATCATTTCTGACTTGCCCATGTGGCTCGTTTTTCCTGAAGACACCTGTAACATAGAGTTTCACAAAATGGCTACGGAAAGTTGCAGCAGCTACGAAAAGTGGCAAGATTCCGCAGCTAAATGAGCAAAATCTAAATCAAACAGCAGACACAAAAATATATTTAAAAACCATTTTAGATGCTCTTTTGCAATTAATATACAATGATATTGACAACTTGGGAGGTTCAGGTGAATGAAAAAGGTATAGAAAGGTGTATGGAAAAGATGCAGATTTGAGACTCAACATACCCCCACTGTGAAGGTGTTGCATGTCCTCATGCAACCAAAATTTTGATAATCCTTCTTCAATTCATATGCCTTGACACTTCAGCCAGTACATGTAGCCCTATCCTCTTCTTCCTTGGTGCTGCCAACATCCTAGGCTTCTTCATTAAGCATCTAAATTTGATATTAACTAGTGCTCTGCTTAACTTCTGGCATTTCTTTTTCAATTTCTTGTTCTTCTTCTGCCATATTCCCAGATGTAGCATGGTATTATCATGAATGATTTTGTTCAATTTACTCTGTTCCTTCAATGTCTCATTTTCATTTTTAATGTGTTTATTTAAAAGCTCTAGCTCAAAGACTTCCTATTTCAGTGATTGGACTAAATCATCCTGTACTGTGTGAGGCTGAATGGACGAAGTACTGGGACCTGTAGCTGCTTTTTCTAAAGATTCTATATAATCATATACTTCTTGCTGCTTGGGGTCTATATCAGGTGTCATTTTTATTGGGGTGTCCCTAAAATGCCGTGAAGGAGAGTTATCTTCAAAATCTGGCTGAGAAGGGCTCACATCAACATCTTGCTGAGAATGGGATGGACTATGTTCAATGTCTGACTGAGAATTAAATGAACCAGATTCACTAACTGACTGAGAGTGAGATGGACTATGGTCAGCTGGGGACTGTTCAGATGTTTCTTCTCCCAAATCAATGAAATGGGGTCCTTTCATTTGCGTTTTCCTCAATTTCCCCTTAAGTCTGGAACTTCTTCTCACACGCTGTGGAACACTGTCCTTTTGCTTTTGTTTTCCTTTTTCTTTCTTCTTGGCTATAGATAACTATTCTTGAAGATGAACCAATCTTTCAGATAACACTTGATGATCTTCTTCTTCGGAAGAAGGGGTTTGATGTATAGCCTCAATACTTTTTCTCTCTTTTGGTGTTATTGGCTTCTTACCCTTAGTTTCTTTCTTCTTCCTCTTTGACAGTCTCTCTTCCCTATCAGTTCTTTCAATTGTAGTAGTAGGAGTATTTTGAATTTCATCATTTGTTCTCTTTCTCCTACTCCTTCTTGATGTGTTACCTTCAAGAATTTCTTGAGTAGGAGTACTTTGAGTTTCATCATTTATTCTTTTTCTCCTACTCCTTCTTGATGTGCTACCTTCAGGAATTTCCTGAGGTTCCTCAAAGAAATTTCTAATCAAAAATTGTTCCCATGTGTCTTTCTTCTCCTTTAACTATTTTTCAATCAAAATTTTTACAAGACCGTGGTGATATAGATGTGGTTCTACATCTCCTAAATGCTTCTGAACAGTCACAGACATTTTCTTCAAACTATTGAATAGAAAATATGGGAGATTGAGAGTTTGATTATCTAGAAAATTCATCAGCAACCTAGTATGGTACATATACATGGACCCAAAACGGCCTTCACAGGTAATGAATTTTTGAACAACTAGCAGCAAAGTAGCCCATTCCTCTTTCAATGCATGAACAGGAATTCCTCTTTTAAAAATAGTTATGTCCATACCTTGGTTTCGTAAGATTATTCTCCAAGCTTTATCACTAATGCTTTTATTTTTAAACCAACGCTCACCCTCTTGAGGAAGTTTCGTGGCAGTTGATATAGATGCCTCGTTCACCGCAAACTTAAGGTCTCCAATCTCTACTTCCAGGCCATTGAACGACCTTGCAAATGCTTTTGTCACTTCTTTATGATAACCTCCGAACTTTTGGATAAACCGCAGCCACTTTTCTTTCTTCAATATATCCTTGACTTGAGGATATCCCTCCATGAATTTAGGTCCTTCTGGTTCTACTCTTAGCAATTTACCCATCCTTCTTTCTGCTCTTCAAAAATTTGCCTGCGTGAGGGTTCAATGGAAGTAGAATGGCTGAATGCACAGAACTGAGCACAATGACTGTAGGTAGATATCACAGAGTGGGTATACAGGCTGTAGTGTAACAAAGAACGAAATGGAGTGAGACAGAACAGAGAGGGGTTTCGTGAGCACGGCAGAGATATGGCTGTGAGATTAACAGAACAATAGGAGGAGTATAACACATTTGACAATGTTTTGAAATTTGGTGGCTGCAAAATAAATGTAAGCACGTTTAAACAACGGCTATAGATTTTATGCGGCTGAAAGAGCCCGTGGTCAAATCAACTACGTCTCATTGTCACCGGTGGAATATCGGAGTATGAGTGAAGATCGGGGGTTTAATTATGGAACCGTTTGAGAATGAATGCGGGAGAATCATATGGAGATCGTGAAAGGGTTACGGAATTTGTCAATATAATCATTGCACATAATGGATGGAGCTTATGGTTTAGAACTATATAAAAATGTGTTTTCAATGCTATTTGAAATGAATTTTACTCATACCTTGGAATCTTTGCCTTTTTCCTTGGTCTTCAATTTGTTGCTCCTCATTGATATCTTGAATGCTCCATGTCTTCATTTTTTGTCCTCATACCTGCATTTTATTTCATGATTATGGAAATAACATCTGGCTGTACATTCTTTTGAAAACAGAGTGATAGCTGCGGAATCTGCTTCTGGCTGCGGAAACTGGTGTCAGCTGCGGAAACAGATGTCAGCTGCGGAAACTGACACAGCTATTATTTGGATGAATGAACATGAACGGATGACAAATGACTAGATGGAAATGGTCATGAAAAATAATTTTATTGATGAAATGGAATAAAATGAAGTGAAATGGAATGAAGTGGAGTGAAAATGAAGTGGGATGAAGTGGAATGGAATGGAATGGAATGGAGTGGGTGGTCACAAAACTTGTGAAATGAAAGAGAGATTTTTTTTTTGGAAAATATAGTGTCAGGTGTTCCTGATTTTCACCCTATATTTTCTGTATAAGACTGCCAATCAGTGATTGGTTTTCAGGCTTATACAATTTTTTTTTTATTTTTTTTTTTTTTTTAAACTGAAAGAACAAAAGCTAGGCTGGTGGAGAAGAAGAATTCTTCTGTACCAGCCTGATTGCAGAATTTTCTTGAAATATTTTGACAAAATCCTCTTTTTAGAGTGGCTTATGATAAACTTTCAATCTGTGGCCATTCACAATAAGAGGAGTTTGAAACTCATCAATGGTTTTGATTCTTACCGCTCCATTGCTAAAGATCTTGTCAATCTCATATGGCCCAAGCCAATGAGTCTGAAATTTTCCTTTAAAATATTTAAACTTGGAATCAAATAGCAATGCCCAATCTCCTTCTTGAAACTTCTTCTCTTTGATGTATTTGTCATGCCATTTAGCTCTTTGATATTGAATTAGATCAGTTCTTAGAATTGCCTCTTGTCTGATCTCATCTAGCTCATTCAACTGCTCCATTCTATGCTTTTGGGCTTCTGATAAGTCCATCCCCAACTGAACTGCTATCTTGAAGGTCTTGACTTGGAACTCAATGGGGAGCAAGACTTCTTTCCCATTAACAAGTTCATAGGGAGAATGTCCTGTTGTATTCCTCCATGTAGTTCTGTAGGCCCACAAGGCTTCTGGAAGCCTTTCTGCCCAATCTCTTCTATGTAGATGAACAGTTTTGGTGATGATACTTTCAAGAACTTTGTTTGCGGACTCCACTTGACCATTTGCTTGTGGATGGTAAGGAGTAGATCTTCTGTGCTTGATTTTGTATTCTTCCATCAACTTCTCCACCAAATTGGATGTGAATTGGCTACCCTGATCTGTCACAATTTCTCTTGGAACACCAAAGCGAGTAAAAATATCCTCATAAAGAAAATGAACAACTGAATTTTCAGTAGCAGATACTAATGCTTTAGCTTCTACCCATTTAGTAACATAATCAGTGCAAACCAATATATACTTCTTTTGCTTAGATGGTGGATTAATCGGTCCAATGAAATCTAAAGCCCATTTTTCAAAGGGTTCAATGAGTACCTGTGTTTGCAATGGCATTTCATTTGAAAGGGTAGGTTTCCCTACTCTTTGGCAGCTATCACACCTTTTGACATATTGTTTTGCATCTTTGGAGAGAGAAGGCCAATAATATCCCAAGGAAAGGATTTTATAGGCCGTCCTTTTGTCCGCAAAGTGTCCGCCGCATGGTTCATCATGACATGCCTTAAGAATATCAGGCATTTCATCTTCCCTGACACATCTTCTGATCACAAGATCTGGCCCTGTTTTAAACAATTCGTTAGAAATCCATGAATATTTTGAACTCTTCTGAATAATTTTTCGTTTTTCACTTGGAAATAAATGTGAAGGCAGTTTCCCTGTAACCAAATAGTTAGCAATATCTGCATACCAAGGAGTCTTAATAGTTACTGCAAACAAGTATTCATCAGGAAACTTATCCTCTACGGGAGAATCTTCTTTAGTATTCTGAATCCTAGACAAGAAATCAGCTACTGTATTTTGTTTTCCTGGTCTATCCAACACAGTAATATTGAATTCTTGCAAAAGTAAGAGCCATCTTGTCACTCTGCCATTAGTAACTGGTTTGTTCATTAAATATCTAATTGCAGAATGGTCAGTATGAATAAAAGTTTCATAGCCTGTTATGTAATGTCTAAACTTATTAATTGCATGAACAACAGCTAAAAACTCTTTTTCAGTCACAGTATAGTTCAACTATGTGGGAGTCAAATTTTTACTGGTATAATAAATGGCATAAGGAACTAAATCTTTTTGACCCAACAGAGCTCCTAGAGCTGTATCTGAAGCATCCGTAGAAATATGGAAAGGAAGTTTCCAATTTGGTCCTCTTAAGATAGGTGCTTCAGATATTCTTGTTTTCAAAGTTTCAAAAGCTGATTGACAATCAGGATCCCATTTAAATTCACGGTCTTTTGTAAGCAATTTAAAGAGTGGAGATGCTATTTTAGTGAAGTTTTCTATAAATCTTCTATAGTAACCAGTAAATCCTAGAAAACTTCTAACATCTCTTTGACAATTTGGAATAGGTAACTTGGAGATGACTTCAACTTTTGATCTATCAACCTTAATCCCATCTCTTGAAATATGATGCCCAAAAACAATCCCTTCAGTAAACATCATAAAGCATTTTTCATGGCTTAATGAAAGGTTTGTTTCTTTACATCTTATAAGAACTTTTTCCAAATTTTCTAATGCCTCTTCAAATGAATTACCATAAACTATAAAATCATCCATATAAACCTCTACACAATCATGGATTAGATCAGAAAAAATTCCTAGTACTGCCCTTTGGAATGTTGCAGGTGCATTACATAACCCAAAAGGAAGCACTCGGTAGGCAAAAGTTCCCCATGGATAAGTAAATGTGGTCTTATCTTGATCTTCAGGTGCTACCTGAATTTGATTATAGCCACTAAAACCATCCAAAAATGAAAAGTACTTTTTACCTGCTAATGTATCTAATACTTGATCGATAAAAGGCAAAGGAAAGTGATCCTTTAAATTTGCTTTGTTCAATTCCCTGTAATCAATGCACACCCTCCATTTACCATTCTTTTTAGGTACTATAACCAGAGGAGAAACCCATCGGCTATCTGAAATTGGATAAATGAAGTTTACATTGAGTAGTTTTTGAAGCTCTTCTTTCACTATCTCCCTAAGATTTGGATTCATCCTTCTTTGAGGTTGTCTGATTGGTCTACTGTTTTCCTCAATATAGATATGATGGATGCAAGTCTTAGGATCAATACCTTTCATGTCAGTATACTCCCATGCAAATGCGGTAGAATGTTTTTGCAAGATTTTGGTTAGTTCTTCTTGTTGTGACTTTTCCAAATGTTTGTTGATATTCAATGTTTTTCCTGGAAAAATCTCAATGGTAGAACTACCAAACTCTTCCATAGAGTAAAGAGACATTTGTCTTGATGATAAATATTCTATATCAGATTCCAACTGAAATTGTGTGGGGTCATATTCTGAAGATGTCTCAAAATTTTCTAATGTGTTCAGAATTTGACTATCCTCACTGATTTCAGAAATGGTAAAGACGGGTTGTATAGTGTCCTCATCATCAACCCATTCATTGTCTCCTACTTCTGTGATTGCTTTTGCTGGAGGATACAAATTGAATTTCTTTGTCGAATTACCATTAGAAATGTACATGTCCCCAAATCTACAACTAATAAAAGCATCAGCTGTGGCTAGCCAAGGTCTTCCTAAGATAAGTGGGTGCCCTCCTAGATTACTCTTGGGAGTCAAAATCATAAAATCTACTGGATATTCCCGAGAATCTAAGGAGACTGAAATATCTTCTAATACACCATCTGGTTTAATAATTGATCGATCTGCAAGTTGCAGTAAAGTAGGTGTAAAAAGAAGGTTAGGAAGTTTTAGTTGTTCCATAGTCTGTCTACTCATAATGTTGATAGCAGCCCCTAAGTCAATCAATGTATTTGGAATTTCTATCCCATTTATATGTGTCTTGACAATTGGACTTCTTGGATCTACATACTTCTGCATGGTAATTTTTCCCATCATAATATCTGCAATTTTTCCTACCAGGTGGATTCTTCTTGTGTCTTTTAGTTTCCTTCCTGGTCTTTTGAAACTCAACTCCTTTATTGTTTTTGCTAGAATAGGAATCTCTCGAATGGCTTGTAGCAAGGGAATCTTGATACAAATATTCTTCAATTCATCTAGAAAATCATAGTTAGGCAACAATATTTGTTTTTCCACCCCCTTGTCAATTTGTCGTCTTTCAGGAAAAGGAGGTGTAGATAAAGATGCAGGTTGCTCAACTATAGGAGTTGTGGGTGTTAACTTTTCTTTTTCTTTTTGAATGTTTGAATTTTGAAGAGATGCTTCCTCAGAATCCTCATTGACTTTAAGAGAGTCCTCCTCAGAGGTATCTTGTTCTTGAATATCTATAGAAGGTTTTTCTAAAACTCTACCAGATCTGAGTTGTACATCGTTGAGAGGAAAAATCATATAGGTAGGAAATTGTTGTCCTTCTACCATGTAAGTATTCTGAGGATTTTTATTGTTAGGATTTGGCAATGGCTGAGCTGGAAGTTGATTTGTCTTTTGTTGGTATGGGAGCATGAGTTGAGGATTTGGATTTTTTTGAGAAGGTTGTTGTTGTGGAAATGGCAATGAAAGCTGTGGATTTGGGTTTGGAAGTTGTGGAGCTTGTTGATTTTGAAAATATGGAGGATATTGATAAAATTGAGCAAATCTCCCATAAGGATTTTGCATCCCTTGTACCCATGGCTGATATGGATTTTGATGTTGGGGCCAAGGTTGTTGCCAATGATTCCAATTTGGTGGGGTTTGAAGATTCATAGGGTTGTTAAACCGTTGAGTTTGTTGTCCCTGCCAAGGTCTTCTTGCAACAAAACAGAGAGATTCTACTGAATTTGGATCTTCTTGAAAGACAGCTTTGAGCCCAGGAATTGATGGACAATCCTTGGTCTCATGATTCTCATTGTGGGAGATTGGTCACAACTTTGTCTTGGAGAATCCAAATCAGGTCAGACCTGTGGCATTCGAAAGATAATTCAGAGGGCTACATTGGTACCAAAATTCAGATATTGAAGTGCTGCAATAACAGAGATAATCCAATTTCAATATCGAGCTCCTCAAAAGCAAGAAAAAGGTTTGTATTTTTTTTCCGAATTGCATAAGTATTGTTTGAAGAATCAATTTTAATTGATTCGAAGGGCATATTGTAGAATAGATATCAGTATTGGGTTCTAAAATATGCCCCGTAAAAATAATTCAACACCCACTAAGCCTTCAGAAGGCTCTACTATGACTCATGAAGATGAAGAATTGCAACATGATCTATCAAAATTACAAGAGCAAGTGCAACAAATTTCACTCTCGCAAAGAGCAACAAAAAATGAAATGGAAGTTTTGAAGAAAGGTGTGGAAGCGAAGATGGATGGCATGGAAGCTGGCATGGAAGCTAAGATGGAAAAAATGAAGAATGATCTAAAAACAGACATCGAAGGTTTGACAAAGTTGATACAAGAAATGTTTCCTAATGGTGAAAAGATAGTAGAAGAACCTCATGATGAGGACAAAATAAATGTTAATTGTGATTTCATAAACTCTAATGTTGGCGGGAAGAACCACCATATTCCAAAGATGGATATGAGGAAGTTTGATGGAAAGGATCCTGTAACATGGATACTACAGATGGAGCAATATTTTGATCTCCATAACGTACAAAACACACAAAAGGTACGCATTGCAACTTTACATTTAGAACAAAATACATTTGTATGGTATCAATGGCTTTGCTCCCATAAAAAAAATTGTCACTTGGTCAATTTTTACGGAGGAAATGATAGCACATTATGAGGATACAAAGAGCAACACCTTCTTTAGCCAATTGATAAATCTCAAACAAAAGGGTTTAGTGGGGCAGCACATTGAGGACTTCCAAAAATTGAATATAAGGGTAACTGATATTCCAGAGGAACACAGGATCGATCTCTTCATAAGCACTTTAAAGGATAACATCCAACATGAAGTTCATGTTTTGGAACCGGATTCATTGGAGAAGGCATTCAGGTTGGCAAGAAAAGTTGAATGTAAAATAATGGTGACAAGGAAGCCTACCACTCAATTCTATAAAGAAGGAAGTGTTGCTACGCCTAGATTTCCACAACCTACAAGGTTGACACCACAACAATTGGAAGAAAAAAGAGCAAAAGGGCTTTGCTACAGTTGTGATAGCAAATAAACTAAAGGTCATAAGTGTGCTGAGAAGAAATTATTTTACATAGATTGTGAAGAAGAAGAAGAAAATGAACAAGAAGAGGATATACACCAGGAACCACCCCTAGAAGAAGAAGAAATGAATCCGGCCATATCGTGTAATGCACTGGCAGGAATTACCACTCCTCAAACTCTCAAGATAGAAGGACATATAAAGAAGAAAAGGGTAATAGTGTTGATTGATTCAGGTAGCACCCATAAATTTATTCATTATAAGGTAGCCAAGGAATTAAATTGTTTCCTATACCCAGCACCAGAATGTCAAGTGATGGTTGCAAATGGAGGAACTATAAATTGCTCTGGAAAATTCCATAATATCAAGCTAACCATGGGGGAATATGTATTGACTGGTCCAATGCTTTCCATTCCTATGGGAGGTGCTAATGTTGTACTAGGAGTACAATGGTTACAATCTTTGGGGACGGTAGCTTTTAATTTTCAAGAACTTTTCTTGAAATTTTTTTCAGAAGGAAAGGAAGTCGAATTACGGGGCATTGCGGGGAAGCCAGGAAGGATAATAAGCTCTAATGTCATGACAAAGCTTCTAAAGAAAGAACAGCGAGGCGTAATTGCACAATTACGCTCACTAGAAATTCCAACATCAAAATCATCTATTTCTGTAGATCTCCAACAAGTCTTGGACAATCATTCCAAGGTGTTTGAAACTCCCAAAGGACTCCCACCTATTCGTGATCATGATCATGCTATTCATTTGATTCCAAGAATTGTTCCTCCAAACATCAGGCCTTATAGATATCCTTACGTCCAAAAGAGAGAAATTTAACGTATGATTGCAGAAATGTTAGAGGCAGGTATAATTCAACCTAGTCAAAGTTCTTTCTCTGCTCCTGTAGTATTGGTACACAAGAAGGATGGATCATGGCGAATGTGTCCGGATTATAGGGAGCTCAATAAGCTCACCATTAAAGACAAATTTCTCATTCTTGTGATTGATGAATTATTGGATGAATTACATGGAGCAATTTATTTTACCAAGTTGGATCTTCGTTCAGGATATCATCAAATTAGAATGAAGACTGAAGATATTCCAAAAACAACATTTCGAACTCATGAGGGTCATTATGAATTTTTGGTCATGCCTTTTGGCCTTACCAATGCACTTCTACATTTCAAGGGTTGATGAATTCCATTTTCAAACCCTTCCTTAGAAAATTTGTGCTAGTATTTTTTGATGATATACTAATCTACAGCAGGTCTTGGAAGGATCATGTTGAACATGTTGACAGGGTGCTCAAACTATTGCAGGAGAAACAATTATATACAAAAACATCCAAATGTTTCTTTGGAGTACAAGAGGTGGAATATCTGGGTCATATTGTATCTCACGAGGGTGTTAAAGTAGACCATAACAAAATTAAAGCCATTAAGGAATGGAAAGTCCCCACAACCATAAAGCAGTTGCGAGGATTTCTCGGGTTAACAGGGTATTATCGCAAGTTTGTTAAGAATTATGGGAGAATAGCGGCACCTCTAACAACATTATTGAAGAAAGATGCATTTTCATGGACTCCTGAAGCAACTAAGGCCTTTGAACATCTTAAAGAGGCAATGTGCCTAGCACCGGTCTTAGCTACGCCGGACTTCACAAAAACCTTTATTGTGGAATGTGATGCCTCAGGAAATGGAATTGGTGCAGTTTTAATGCAGGAAGGAAGACCCATTGCTTTTGAAAGTCGTCCAATCAAAGGAAAGTATTTACAGAAACCTATATATGAGAAGGAAATGTTAGCAATACTGCATGCACTAAAGAAATGGCGAACTTACCTAATGGGAAGACACTTCAAGGTAAAAACTGATCATGATAGTCTTAAACACTTTTTGGAACAAAGACTATCTTCAGAAGAGCAGCAAAAATGGGTCACAAAGATGTTGAGTTATGACTTTGAAATAATCTACAAAAAGGAAAGCTTAATGTTGTTGTAGATGCACTCTCAAGAAAGAATGAAGAGGTGGAAGCATTGCTTTGTGCCATTTCTATTATCCAACCAGATTGGATAACCAAAGCAAGAGATGAATGGAAGAAGGACAAAGATGTATGGACACTCATTCAAAAGTTGCAGCAAGATCCTAGTACATCTGATACATTTAGTTGGAAAAATGATTCCTTATGGTACAAAGATCGCTTATATCTTTGTAAGAATTCCCAACTAAAACAAAAGATTCTTTTGGAATTGCACACTTCTCCTTTAGGAGGACACAAAGGATTTTTAAAAACTTACCACAGGGTGAAGAAAGATTTTTTTTGGGATGGCCTTAAATCTGATATTCGAAAGTTTGTGGCGGAATGTTTGGTTTGCTAGCAGAATAAAGTGGAAACAATTAAGACCCCAGGACTTCTACAACCTTTATCCATTCCAAGTCAACGTTGGAAGGAGATTTCAATGGATTTTATCACAGGTTTACCTAAGTCCGAAGGAAAGAGTGTGATCATGGTGGTAGTTGATAGACTTACCAAGTATGCACACTTTTGTGCATTATCTCATCCATTTAAAGCAAGTACAGTTGCTACTACATTTATGGATAGAATTCAAAATCTACATGGAAGCCCAAGGGTTATTGTGAGCGACAGAGATCCCATTTTTACTGGAAATTTTTGGACGGAGTTATTTTCTTGTTTGGGTACTCAATTAGCTCATAGCTCATCTTATCATCCTCAATCTGATGGTCAAGCTGAGATAGTAAATAAATGTTTGGAAGGATATCTTCGTTGTTTTGTATCTGATAAACAAACACAATGGGTCAAGTGGTTACCTCTTGCTTAATGGTGGTATAACACTTCCTTCCATACTGCAGCAAAAATGACCCCATTTATGGCACTTTATGGATATCATCCACCATCCATCACATCATCTTTAAGAGAAAATTCGAAGGTTCAAGCAGTGGAAGATCACATCGAGCATCAACAAGAAGTTCTCCAACTCTTAAAGGATAACCTGAATTTGGCACAAAATCGAATGAAACAACAGGCAGATCAACATCACAGCGAGAGAAGTTTTGATGTAGGAGATTGGGTATTTTTACAGCTACAACCATACAAATAAATGTCCCTCAAGCAAGCTAAGAAGGATAATAAATTATCGCCAAAGCACTATGGTCCTTACAAGGTGTTGCAAAATATTGGTACTATAGCATACAAATTGGAGCTTCCTGCTTCTTCGCGAGTGCATCCAGTTTTCCATGTTTCATGCTTAAAGAAGGTTATAGGTGAAAATCTTCCAGTTCAAACAATATTGCCAGAACTTGATGAGGAAGGAAAAATCATATTGGAACCTGAAGCAGTCACGGAAACAAGAACTCGACAGCTATGGAATCGATCAATTTCGGAGTATCTCATCAAGTGGAAGAACTTACCCACTGAAGATTCTACATGGGAGGATGAGAATTTTATACAGAAGCACCCAGAGCTACTCAAGTGTTGAGGACAACGCTTTTTTGAAGGAGAGGGGCATGTTAGGTCCCTATATTACTAGTATAGTCCCTTATTGTTGTTAGTGTAACCCCCTTATTGTTATTATTGTACCCTTGTAACCCCCATTTTATTATTGTTGTGCCCTTAAATTATTATTGTTAGGTCGGCTAGGATTACATTGTGGCCCACTAGGATTACATTATGGCCCCATGGACTCCTATATATAGAAAGGAGGTTTTGTAAATTGGATCATCCAAGATTTGTTCATTTATGTAATGTATTGGAGGTTGCCCCCTCGAAGTGGCTTATTTCTAAGGCGTTGATATCTCTTTTCTTCTATTTTTGGAGCTGGTTACACAACACTCATGTAGCTAAGTAATGGAATACCTAAGAAAATATTCTTTAGGAAGAGGAATATTGTGGTCTCAAGCGAGTTATTTAAGAAGAATATGCTTCATAATTTTAATCTTTTCTTCCAAAGTTGAAATTCTCTAACTCAATTGGATGAGAATAATGATGGCAACTTCGTGTGTCACGGGTCCTTCAAATTAATGTTGCAAACTAAACTTCCATAACTTGAATTGGGTTGATAATTCTTAAAAGTCTTGATATAATATGTTGATGCTTTCATCTTTCAATGCAAAGGGTCTTCTCATGGCTTTGAGTTGTGAGAAATCCATTGTTACTTAAAATTCCTTTGTATCACACGAGCATACCTTTAATCTCCGATTTCTAGAAGAAAGGGAGAGTTCATTAAATATAGAGATATTCTTCTTGAAATCCTATCCAACATGAGTGTCGAATTATTATTTCATGCAGATAAGCCTCCAACTTGAGCCAAAAAGGGGTTGATATTCATAAGTAACAGACATCAATCCGGGGAGCTTTGGAACCTCCAAATGAGAGGGAGGATACTAAAACCAGGGAGAAAATATAAACTCAAAAGGAAGAAGGGCCAATTAGGAGTGGGAAAGGAGGCTTTGGGGATAGATTTATTTAAGGGACAATAAGGTCCGACCAATATTGAATTGATAACTCAAAGTTACTTGCCACCCCATGCATGTGGCAAATTTGAAGGACTTCCAAGGCTAACATAACATAAGGTGCTTTAGCAAAATCTTCCATTATACTGTAGTGGTGAGAAGCTCGCCCATTAAGGTTGTTTACCAAACGGCGAAGTACATTCATCGAGGGGTGTAACATTGCATCATTAAATGGATTCTTGATGTGAAGAGAGCCATTGGTAGGGGTAAATGAGAAAGGTTCTTACTTGGATGGTGTGGAACCGAGGGTTGTAGAACCATATTAATATCTAACTTCTCAATGTGAAGAGAGCCATCAATATGGGTAGACTAGGAAGGGTCAAGCTTAGATGGCATGGAACCAAGGTTACTTTAATGATGGTACCAAATTACTTGTCGACCATAAAAAAATTTGACCTAGAGTATGAGCCTCCTTTTCAAGGGGGTTGCGGTGTACCTCCTTGTAGAGGATTTGTGGTAGAAGTAACCATTTTTTATTGTTGAGTAGGAAATGTTTGCATGAGAACCAAAGGATATTGGGGAGCTTTCTATTGGTTAAAGTAACAATGGACTTCATCCATGCAAGGGCATTAATGTGTCATATGGTACTCATTACATATCTTAGAAAGGTTTTTCACATTGTGCTTCCATTTATGCTCATTAGAGGTGGCATCATGAGTATGACTTTGCAATGTGTCTTACTCGAAAGTTTGGTTTTTGGGTTTTTTCTTCTTTTTTCGGCCTCCAGGTTGCTAAGAATATTTTAGTTTGTGGATTGAACTGTATGGATCTCAAATCTTTCAGCAGGTGTCAGTGAGTTTAGAGTGGAAGGCACATTGAATGTAACCAAAGGATTAACTACAATTTGTCTCAATTGAGTAGCCAATTAGCCGATAAAATCAATGGAAACCAAGCCCATCACACCATCGGCACGGGGGCTAAGATGTGGTTTTTGAGGATCTAAAATAGTCCTCAGTGCATTAAGCATGATATCATGTAATTTTCCCTATTAAGTGCAAATCATATCAAAGTGTTAGAGATGAATAATGGATTGTTCCTCTATTATTGCGTTGGTCATGGCAACACCACAAGAAATTTGGGGTAGCAGGGACTGAGTCAACCAATCCCACAATAGGTGATCATGTATTTCCATATATAGTAAGCATTGTCTTCGTCTCCACTCATGAATGTGATCAAATATGTGGGTTGAGGTGTCTTGAAGGAAATGTGACAAGATGCCAATCTCAATAGCTTGGCAAATCGAAAGTTGGAAATGAGTTAGGAAGGTTGTAACAAGCACTGTGAATCATGGTAAGAGGCTCGAGTAAGTCCAATTTACCATTTGGAAACATCATGGGTGAGGTTGAATTTAAATGGGATAAACTAGTATTGTCACCGACAAGCAAGTTGGATGAGCACCATAAATAGTAAGTGGTGATGTGAGTTTTCGGGCTCTCGCTCAACTGACCATCGAATTTTGGAATGTCGGAAGGAACCTTGTGTGGCATGGGTGGCCATAACGTATTATGACAGATAGGGGTGGTGGTGATCGTATCCAATTCTAGAATATCCTGAGAAGCGATAAAAGGTAATTATGAGGGGGGGGAATATTGGGCTAGTGGATTTGGAAATATTGGTTAAGCACTTGGGGCGCCGATGGTACATTAAATAGGGGTGGCGGGAATCATGGGTCAAGGTGGAACTTGGAAATAGGGAAATTCAAGCATGGAAGTATTAATAAAAGGGAAGAAATTCCAATAAGGGTTACCCCTAGTCAAAAAGGTTCCCCGTGCAGGGTTAGATCCTCTAAAGAAGGGGTGTCTGGAGCTTGAGAATTTTTCAAAGGATTGTACTTTGTGTGTTGGAATTTTTTCGGGAGGAAAGGTACCTACAACAATCTGATTATACTAAAATGGAGTGTTTCCATAGAAGTATTGAGGTCCTGTAGATTATTTCCCCTTATAGATATTATTTCCCCCATCTACTTGAGGTGTAGGTCTTGATCCCATTGAGCTATTTTGAAACTTTGGGGTGGACAAGGAAAAACAGATAGGTTCCCAGTAAATGGATTAGTGAAAGTGGATGGTACACTTTCAATGGATGTAGAAAAATGAAAGCCTCCAAATGGAGGGAAATTCGTGGAATTGGGCACTATGGATGGCACTAGTGTCAAGGTAGGAGGAACAACTATAGCTAGGAAAGATGAAATTGGTGTCTAACCCCAAATAGAAAATATAGGAGTACTCGATAATGTGGCAGAAGCATTAATCTCGCTAAGTGATGTTAGAGGAGGGAGCGAAGTAGTGCCCCCCGTAGTGGTAGCTAATGAGGGTGGGGGAATTCCTAGCTTTTAAATTTTTGTAACTCTTGACATTGCGGGGAAGTGATGACAAAAATAAAAATAGTTTGGTGTGGTTTGGTTTGTGAAAATTCCTAGACCTAACAATCTTAGGAATCCTACCGCAACTAGTTGAATCCACTTCACCTACTTTGTAAATTGCATTACAAGATTATTTCAGATTACTTCTTGAAACATTGAAGTAAATTACTGAAGCAATCTACACTTAATTAAATATGATTATGAAACAAGGAAATTGAGCAAAGAAAAACAATCACATACGACACCTTTATTTTGGACGAAATTCCCTAGAAAAACCCAATGTGGGAA
Organism: Pinus albicaulis; assembly: GCA_034641835.2. Classification (NCBI taxonomy): domain Eukaryota; kingdom Viridiplantae; phylum Streptophyta; class Pinopsida; order Pinales; family Pinaceae; genus Pinus; species Pinus albicaulis. Next base: position 1,440,241,584 of record CM076575.1, on the reverse strand, counting down.
AACCAGTGCAACAGATTTGAGGGTTTTATTTCTTAAGTAGTATAAATTCTTGAATACATCTCTTAATACCACAAGGGTTATTCAGTTACAAAGAGAGAGAAACAATGGAAGAAATATTTATGAGATTACCTCACACAATCACTGAAAAATCCTGGTTGATCTAGTCACTGGGTGAGGTTCCCCAAGCAGGCTCTGCGCTACCATTGCATAGTCCCTATGTCACCCTCTCTAGGCACTACGTCACCCAGCTATAAGATCTATCTGCAGCCGAGAATCATTGCTCTTAGCCTCCCGGTCTCACACCCCAGCTCCCAGCTTCTGAAACTAATTCTTATGCGAAATATCGGATTCTCTCTGACCCTTTGCGCTGCCTCTACACAACCTTGTGTGGCTCTGCGTCAACCTCTGTGTGAGATATGTTGGATCAATCTCTACCTCTCTCTATTGATGGTTCTCTGACTGAGAAAATCACTCTCTCTCCAGAAGCTATCTTTTCCCCTCTCTGCATTGGAATCACTTAGATGGATTTCTCGTCTTGAGCATTGCTCACTTCAGAAATTTCGATCTCTAGATTTACTCAATGTGTCTTTCCAAATGGCCCTCAAGCCTTCCTTTATAATATTCTCGTTGAGACATCAACGACCAAGATTAGATCTCTAATCAATGGCTAAGATTATAACTTGCCTTGATCTTCTCTTTTTCTAGATCATTCACACTCTGTTTTATTAATACCATTTAATTATTTAATGTCCCTAAGTTTAGACTCTCTTTTTTTTTGGGTAGTTTATACTAATCCTAAACCCACGGGTTTCGAATCGGTGACCTTGCATCTGGAGTGCCTTAACAATGCACCCCATCACCGACTGCTCTACACCACCTAATTTTAGACTTAGGGTCCCCATTAAAATAATTAATTTTTACAATAAAACATATTCCGAGTGGAATTTTCACAAACGGTTTTTGAGTTCTTTGGATTACATGTGCCTAAGACTCTCCACAAATTTAGAGACTTAGAGCATTTCCGATGCTACCAAAAATAAACACTCCCTCTTAGCGAGGACAATGCTATAACAATATGTCTGCTACATACTTCTCTAACCCTGAAACATCCTCTGCGTCGCTGATGTTTGACCAATTTTCCACCAACCAGTACGTTGTTGCTGCAATTGTACTGTTGCCCATGATACTGCCACTGCCATTGTTGCATCTGTACTACAACTCCCTCTAAAATGTTGCATCTGTTATGCTACTAGCACTGCCACTTCTAACACTGCATATGTATTGCAACTCAACTGCTGAGGGAAGCAACTGAAACCACATAAAAAACTAAACAAGTGTTCAGTGATGCATCACGGTGCTAAAGACATTGACTGTTGATATCTACTGCGTTGTACCTCTAATGCACTGTGTTGCTACTACTCTGCACTACGTTGTTGCTGCTCTGCTCTACGATGCTAAGAAGTTGGTGCTTCTACCCACTGCAACTGTCGTCTCTGCACTCCTCTGCACCAACTGAAAACTCCTTCATCCCGCTACTACTAATCATGGGCTTCTGTAGCAAGGTGAGGATCCATGAGGTGGGCTCCTTAAGGATCCTTCCCAAGTAAATTTCAAGGTGAACTACAATTATATGTCACCCCATCTCCCTCCTGGAGATCCATGGGCACTCATGGCATACTTGTTGGGCCTTGAAATTGCCATTTACTTCCATTACATTTTCACTTATATTTCCATATTATCACCTTCACTCCACCTCCATTTCATTACATTTACCTTACCATTACCACCATTGGGTTACATTTATGTTTTGCCAAACTTTATTGATTCCTAGTATTTTTAAGTGAATTTGTGGTTAAAAATTAGAAAATAATATGCACATACTTATACCTAACAAGTGGAATGAGTTTGTTGCCATGTGTAGGTAAAAAATAAGCTTCCAAAAGACTCTTATGTGGCCTCCTAAGGCCAAATTCGAATTTGGATTGAGAAGATCATGGGATCATAAGGATATGTGTCTCATTTCCTATTTGTATTGTAACTCTAAGAAGACATGTGCCTTATCACTTCCTATTTGGATTGTAGCTCAAGAGATATAGGGAGAAACTCATGGACTCTCATTAATGAGATAACTTCTCATCTTTTGTATAAATAGGAGAAGCTTTCTCCTATCAAAACACGTGTAAAATTGGAGTTATGCTCAAGCTTTGAATACATAATTAGATTGCGGCACCTTACTCATGAATGTTCCTTCATTTTGACTTGGTTTTGCTTACATATGGAGCATCTCGATTTACCATCTCTCGTACTTTTAGATCAATTACCTAAAATGTGTGAGATTTACTTGCTTTTATAGATTAAAGTTTATTTGCTTTCTTAGTATTAGTTTTCGAATGACTGTGTAACCTTTGCTTTTCTAAAAACATTTCAAGAGGAAAGATTTATCTATTTTAAAATTGGATTAAGTTTGAGGCAATAGAGCTCATAGTTATTTAGTTTCCTTTCATGTTCTGTTATTTACTTTCTTAGATCAAACTATCAATTCATTGTATAATTGAATGTTCCTAAAAGATCAGGCTAAGAAGGTGTTCCAAATTAGGTGATTAAATGTTCAACCTATACAATCTTTGAGCTTTAATTTTACATGCTTTTACATTTATTTTTAGATCCTCATTCAATTGTATAATTGGGTGTTCTAAAACATCATTTCAAAAAGGTGATTTTATCATATTTCTAAACTGAATACTTGAATACCTAACTTATGCAATTATTGAGTTTTCCCTTTGCATGCTTTAATTTCTTTCCTAGATTTAAAGACTAAAGTATAATCGACTGCTTGTACATCATCTCAAGAGGGTGATTCTATCATATTGGATGTCGAAGTGATTGAACATACCTTAGTTGTTTTCCTTTACATGCTTTGAAATTCTTTCTTAGATTAAAATTTCAATTCCTCCAAGTGTGATTGTGCGCGCTATATTTTATTTTGAATTTGTTTTCTTTCTTTTCGTTACTTGGTTTCATAGGTTATTTGAATTTCATTTTCATTATTTGATTTCATAGATTAGATGAATCGGTTTTCTTTATTTTTTAGTTAGATTGATCTAAACTGAAAGACAATTTCTAGCATATACAGTGCACGCATGCTTCACAAGTTTACGAAACCCCCGGGTTGACAAATTAAATGGCATACAATTATTTTGCCCCAACATTTTGGCGTCGTTGCCAGGGTAGTGTGCATAAGAACTAGCTTTCAGTCTAGAGTGTATTTTTTTTTTTTTAGTTTTTACTAACCATTTATGGACATAGGATCTAGAATGCAACCCAAAGACTACATTGAGGATTGGTATCAAAAATTGATTGCGCCATACCATTCATCAATTCTTCAAGAGATCCTTGCGGCAAATCGAAAGTTCAAGTCGATTTCGCATATCCTTACAAAAAATCAGGTACATTTTTCAAGTTTGGATATGAATATTTCAAAGATTCTAATCCGTAAATGGCTTCATTGGAAGCATGAATAAACTTAAAAATAAAAAATAAAAATAGCTTTTAGATAGATAGGAAAAATAAAAATAAATTTTTATAGTTTTTAGGATAAATTTGATGTTTTGTGGTGCAGTAAGAACCACCCATCTACTAACCCTTGGCAGGAAATATTTGCAATAAAACAAATGATTGAGAACAAAGAACACAAGCAAAGATCACGAGCAATAATTTAAGGTATGAGATCAATCCTTTTCATTTTATTTTTGCAAAATTTATACAGAAATCGATTGATAAAATATTGACTATGCTAACAAAATAAAATAAAATAAAAATATCGAGTATGCTCTCCTTCTGCATTTCCTGTGACCTGGAGGATCAAAAAAAGATTTTTTTTTGTTAGTATATCATAAAATCTAAAAAAAAAAAATTATTTAGCTACAGAATGCAATTTTGCAGCTAAACTTTTGCTTCCATCATTTGATTTAATTTGATTTGATTTTTCAATAAACTTTAAAATTTAAAATAAATAAATAAATAAATAAATATATATATATATATATATATATAACCAAAATAAAACTTGTCAAAATTCATTAATAAATTGTTTTGTTTAATTAAAATATATATGTATATATTTTAAATTTTTTTAAATGTAACATATATAATTTTTTAAACAAAACTAAAACATTTAAAAAAAAATTGTTTTGTTTAAATTAAAAATATATATGTATATATTTTTAATGTAACATATGTATATTTAAATAATAATAATAATAATAATAAATGAGAGCCTTGATTTGAGAATACATCTATTTTTTTTTTTGTTGTTCTCCCTGCACGTTGACCTCTCCCACAAGACCAATGAGCTTAGCCAAGCTATTACACAACAATTATTTTAGTTCTTGCTTTCTAAATACAAGCTTAATCCTCACAACACCTCATGGGTTTCAAGAAGCTGAAATCTTCTGCTTCTTTGATCTGCTATTGCTTTTTTCTTTGCGTTTTTGTCCATCTCAGCCATACTTCACATCATTCTCAACAGGATGAAGTTGTTGCTCATTTAGGCCGCCTATGAATTCAGTAATAATAAGTTCATAGGTATAAAAAAATGCTATATAGTTGCCCACTTGTTTACCTTTTGATTGAATCAAGAACATTATTACGACAATTAAGAATCTCTGAATCTGCTCAATTACGATTGCCATGATAATTGAAATCATTGTTATATATTCAATTCAAGACTGTAGGTTTCGTCTCAGAATGCAAATTACAAAAAAAAAAAAAACCTGGAACCACAGTAAACAATTTCATTACCCAGGAACCACAGCAATTTTTTTTTTTTTTTTTTTGCGAAAAACGTAATTGCCAGAAAACGTCACTGTTTTGATACCCGGTTTTAAAATGAATTTTCTGAGCAAACAGAGACGAATTAGAATAAAAATACAACATGGGCTTTTTCGGAAACAAGGGAAATTAGGTAAGTCGCGAGAGATTTTTTGGATTTCACAACCATTTGAGAGAAATCCAGGGTACTTCGGAGCTTCGTTTTGGAAAATTGCGTGGAGAAACGGTTTTTTTTTTAATAGATAGTGAACAAGTTTAAAAAAAGACACCCTCCATGAAGAAGAATTCAGATTGAAATCAAAATCTATTCGATCCACATGGAAAATGATCTAAGAGTTCAATTTGATCAGTGATCTTTGTGAGGAAAGGCCAGATGTTGCAAGCATTGAAGCTTTTACATGCAATGCTAAAAAAATATTGTGTACTTGAGATCAACACGTGCAGTACCCTGATAAATGGATTTTGTTCAAAGTAGCAGGTTGGGCAATGTTAATGAAGCTCTGAAGGCATTTAACCAACCAGTATCCAAAGGATGTGCTCCAGATACAGAAACATGCAAGATTCTGGTTGATACTCTTCACATTGCAGGTAGAATAAAAATGCCCTGTATTAGCAAAAAATTTCACTACGGTTCAATAAGCCTTATTTCAGAGCCTGTAGCTTGATTTTTTTTAAACCATGTTCATTAATGTGGTTACCTGAAATTGAAAGCTTTGTAATTATAAATAGCTATGCAGCTCTGAGGTGATTTCGGTATTTTGGAAATTTCATTTAAACAATTTCTAATAAATATTTTGCAATTATGATTCAAAAATTAAAAAATATATAAAATAAAATAAATATTTTTTTTTTGCAACACAAATGACAATTCAATTTGACAGATTTAATAATGACTTGCAGAATAATTGGAAGATTATTTAGATGTTTTCTCAATATTTGGCATTAAAAACTTTGTTGCTATGTATTTTTATATGAAGCTTTAACTTGCAGGACATAGCAAATCTTCGTGATGTCAATCATTTTTGCTAAAGCACAATGCATGAAGTCATCCGACAACAGGAAGTTGATATTTTTCATGGTTATTTCTTAAAAAATGGATTGTTATCAATATCATGAATTGGACTGAATATAACACTTTTGATTTTCCTTAATCAGTTTCATTTGACATTCAAATTCTTGCGTAAGAATCAGAGAGGAATTGGCCATTTCTTTTTTAACGTACTTATGTTCTTTACGTCAAGTTTTTTTTTTTGCAAGTTTGGGATGATCGAATGATTATTGAAGGAAACCAATTGCGCGCACAATTGGTTTTCAAAGGACCAATTTCATGAGAAACATAAGAACAAGTCCATGTCCATATCCATCAACACCATTACCTTTCCTCCCTTTTGAATTATAAATCCAACCAAGAAATTCAAAGCAAGCCACAGTTATTTTCCCAGCAAGAGTCAGTTGTTCATTTTCCTTTATTCACATACACTTTCCATTACTTTTTGTCTACTCCTAACTCACAAATAAAAGCAATAAGCTTACTTACATGCTTATTTCCCATTGCCATTTTCCATTGTCATCTTCCATTTCCATTTTCCTTATCCTATCCTTTTCATTTCGCAAATAAAGCTTGCTTCACTGCAAATTATTGAGTCCATAGTCCTTTGGGTCTAAAATCCTTACAAAAACATCTTGAGGCTTGCATGCCTTAATGGCAAGTCTTCTTGCTGACGAACAATGGGAATACATTAATGTCCCTTGTTCATCAGATCTTCTAGGTACTCGACAACAACAAAATTATTCGTACCTATCAAGATGTTATTGGGCATCTTGACTCTTATTGTCATCAATGGTGAGAATTCTCATGTTGACTAGTGGCATCCATTAATGGCCACTAAGTCAACAATTTCCTGCTATGTTCGACATCTAAACATCTATTCACATAGCAGGAATTATGCCAACGAGTTTTAAAGACATGAAGACTATCATTTTTAGCATTTTGAAGCAAATGAAGAAGATATACAGTTACAACATATCAACACCATTCTGTAGCTGCATAATCAGATGGCATCTGTAGAATCAGATGACGGCAACAAAATCAGATGATAGTTGCAGAATCAAAGGGTAGCAACAGAATCAAATGGCTACTATAGAATCAGATGGCAGCTGCGGAATCAGAGGAAAACTGCAGAATCAACATCATTTCACAGCAAATTCAGCAGTTTTAGTAGAAGCAATAAGAAGTCATATTGACTCTTTTATCCATAACTTGTACAACCACATGAAGAAGATTATGATCAAAATTTTGCAACCACCACACATGCAGCTCATCCATTTTCAAAGTGTAAGTTAAGGTATTTAATTTTCTAAAGTTTTACCATAGAATTCCTTGAAAAGGTAGAATGATAATTTTTGGAAAAAACCCTTATTTTCCTCATTTCATAAAATTGCCAATACCATCAGTTGGGGGGGGGGGGGTACATTCATATCACATTCAAAATCCCACATACTTTCAAAAGATATTAACTATTACATTATTATTATGAGCATACAATGGCTTTTCAAAATTACTTAAAAGATAATTGGATGCAAACATAATCATGGTTGTCACACAAGAACCAACCATGATGCAATCTAATAAAGATATACTTTGAAAAAATAATCAAATTATCATTATACAAAGTTCAAAGATTAAAATTGAATGCAACAACAAAATATGGTTGAAATACAAGAACCAGCAATGTTGCAATTCAACTAAAATACTTTGCAGAAGTATGAAGTTATCAAATGATATCATGCAAAGTTAAGCCAAAGCTCAAAGGATAAAAAATAATTAATGTAATAGATTGCATAAGGACATGCAATAGCTTCATTTGGGGGGTATGTTGGGCCTTGAAATTGTCATTTACTTCCATCACATTTTCACTTATATTTCCATATTATGACCTTCACTCCACCTCCATTTCATTACATTTACCTTACCATTACCACCGTTGGGTTACATTTATGTTTTTCTAAAATTTATTGATTCCTAGTATTTTTAAGTGAATTTGTGGTTAAAATTTAGAAAATAATATGCACATACTTATACCTAACAATTGGAATGAGTTTGTTGCCATGTGTAAGTAAAAAAGAAGCTTCCAAAAGACTCTTATGTGGCCTCCTAAGGCCAAATTCGAATTTGGATTGAGAAGATCATGGGATCATAAGGATATGTGTCTCATTTCCTATTTGTATTGTAACTCTAAGAAGACATGTGCCTTATCACTTCCTATTTGGATTGTAACTCTAGAGATATCATGGACTCTCATTAATGAGATAGCTTGTCATATTTTGTATAAATAGGGGAAGCTTTCTCCTATCAAATCATGTATAAAATTGGAGTTATGCTCAAACTTTGAATACAGAATTAGATTGTGGCACCTTACTCATGAATGTTCCTTCATTTTGACCTAGTTTTGCTTACATATGGAGCATCTTGATTTACCATCTCTCATACTTTTAGATCAGCTACCTAAAATGTGTGAGATTTACTTGCGTTTATAGATTAAAGTTTATTTTCTTTCTTAGTATTAGTTTTAGAATGATTGTGTAATCTTTGCTTTTCTAAAAACATCTCAAGACGAAAGATTTATCTATTTTCCAATTGGATTAAGTTTGAGCAATAGAGCTCATATTTATTTAGTTTCCTTTCAATTTTTGTTATTTACTTTCTTAGATCAAACTATCAATTCATTGTATAATTGAATGTGCCTAAAAGATCAGGCTAAGAAGGTGTTCCAAATTGGGTGATTAAATGTTCAACCTATACATTCATTGAGATTTACTTTTACATGCTTTTACATTTCTTTTTAGATCCTCATTCAATTGTATAATTGGGTGTTCTTAAAGATCATTTCAAGAAGGTGACTTTATCATATTTATAAACTGAATACTTGAATACCTAACTTATGCAATTCTTGAGTTTTCCCTTTGCATGCTTTAATTGATTTCCTAGATTTAAAGACTAAAGTATAATCGGTTGCCTGTACATCATCTCAAAAGGGTGATTCTATCATATTGGATGTTGAAGTGATTGAATGTACCTTAGTTGTTTTCCTTTACATGCTTTGAAATGCTTTCTTAGATTAAAATTTTAATTCCTGCAAGTGTGATTGCACGCGCTATAATTATTTTAAATTTGTTTTATTTCTTTTCGTTACTTGATTTCATAGGTTAGTTGAATTTAATTTTCATTATTTGATTTCATAGATTAGATGAAATTTTTTTCGTTATTTTGTAGTTAGATTGATCTAAACCGAAAGACAATTTCTAGCACATACAGTGCACGCATGCTTCACAAGTTTACGAAACCCTCGGGTTGACAAATTAAATGATAGGCAAGTATTTTTCCCCAAAAATACTCATCCTCCTCGATCTTCGCGGATGCAACATTTGGATTATGTTTGTCATCCTTGTCATTTTTCTTCAAAGGACATTGTGATGCAAAGTGGCCCATCTCACCACATATGAAGCACTTCACCTTTGAAACATCTCTCTTTTGTTTATGTTGCCCTTGTTGTCCCTTCAATGCAAGGGTTGCATTCTCCTCCTCCGGATTCTTCAATCCAATCACGTTGCTACTGTCAAGTTTGCACTTGACCAGTTCTCTTCACATCTCCTCCTCCTAAAGATTTGCCCACATCTACTCCAAACTAGGTAGCATTGCCCTGCCCAAGATACTTTGGACAAAAATGTGCACTCCTTAGTGATTACCTTAAGGGCCAACCTCACCATGGTTGTAGCATTTGGGGTAGATCCCACGACTTCCAAATGATCACGGATATCCTGAAGTCTCATTAATCATGGAACTATGCGCTCCCCCTTCTACATCTGGATCATTAGGAGCTTTTGCTCCAAGTACATTTTCCATTGCTCGGAAGTTCCTTCGTACAACACAGACAATGCCTCCCATAAGTGCCTAGTTGTGTATTTGCTAACTATATGAGAGACTATATGATCCTTGACACCATCAAGGATTACTTACTTGGACTTTTCCATATCGGACTTGTAATTTTTGTTTTGATCCAGATTTGTAGGTATAGCAACCACGTTGTCCACGAACGCCTTGAGATCATACTCGTCTAGAAGGAATTTATTTATTTCCTTCCAGATCACGTAGTTGGAGGAACCCTCCAACCGATCCTGATCTCTAAGTCCGTGAGATGCCATCTCAACCGAAAACTGTCGAATTGCTCCCTCTTTATCCTTACTGCGTAGCTTCTAGGATGGCTTACACACTCCTTGATGGATTTGGTAAGTCTGTTGCTCCTCTGCTTCCCAGCAAATGAGAAAAATTGAATTCATCAGCAAGGAAGGAAGAATTCCCTCACTATGTGATTTTCTTTTTCATCTGATGCTTCTCTGCCTAACAATTTATTGCATAAAAATTGCATCCCTCTGGATCTGTGTGAAGGCTCTTCACTGCTCCCTCTGCCTTGGCAAGGTCTCGATCTGAAAGTCTTACCACTTTTTCGAATCACTCAGAGAGAGACCATGACCTCAAAAATTCATCCCTTCTGGATAGAACTGCGCAATCCCACTGGGGATTTGATCTACTGCTGCTACACCAATTTTCCCTTCACTTCAATGCTAGATCTTCTCTTCCAGTTTCACATCAAACGCTCTGATACCACATGAAAATTCCTAGATCTAGCAATCTCAGGAATCCTACTACAACCAGTTGAACCTACTTCACCTACTTTGTAAATTACATTACAAGATTATTTCAGATTTCTTCTTGAAACATTGAAGTAAATTACTGAAGAAGCCTACATTTAATTAAATATGATTCTAAAAAAAGGAAATTGAGCAAATAAAAACAATCACATAGGACACCTTTATTTTGGATGAAAGTCCCAGGAAAAACCCAATGCGGGAAAACCAATGCAGCAGGTCCGAGAGTTTTATTTATTAAGCAATAGCAATTTATGAATACATATTTGAATACCACAAGGGTTATTCTGTTACAGAGAAAGAAATGCTAGCAGAAACATTTGTGAGATTATCTCACATAATCATTGAAGAATTCCGGCTAATCTGGTCACTAGGTGAGGTGCCCCTGGTAGGCTTGGTATTGCCACTATGCAGTCCCTATGTGACCCTCTCTAGGTACTGCGTCACCCAGCTAAAAGATCGATCTGCAGCCAAAAATCAATTTTCTAAGCCTCCTGGTCTCACACCCTGATTCCTGGCTTCTGAAACTAATTCTTCTGCAAAATATCAGATTCTCTTTGACCCTCTACGCTGCCTCTGCGTAGCGCTACGTGGCTCTGCGTCAGCGTCTGTGTGAGATTTTTTAGATCACTCTCTGCCTGTCTCTGCTGATGATTCCCTGGCTGAGAAAATCACTCTCTCTTCGGAAGCTATCTCTAACCATCTCTGTGCTGGAATCACTTAGATCTATTTCTCATCTTGAGCACTGCTCACTTCAGAAATTTCGATCTCTGGATTCACTCGATGTGTCTTTCGGCCCTCAAGCCTTGCTTTATAGTCTTCTCATTGAGACATCAACGACTGAGATTATATCTCTAATCAACGGTTAATATTATAACTTTAATTGATCTTTGATTTTTCTAGATCATTCAAAATTTGTTTCATTAATACCATTTAAATATTTAATTTCCCTAAGTTTATACTTAGGGTCCCCATTAAAATAATTAATTTTTACAATAAAACATATTTTGAGTGGAATTTTCACAAACAATTTCTAGGTTCTTTGGAATACATGTGCCTAAGCCTCTCCACAAATTTAGAGAGTTAGAGCACTTCTGATGCTACCAAAAATAAACATGGTTAACTTTTTATAAAATAGGTCCAAAAAAGTTAGTTAAAGGAGGGTTGAAATTGGTAAATATTTGTCTTCAATGGTTTCAATTTCAGGATTTCCCCATGAACTAGTGGCATTTTAACCAAAGTGGTCTGAGGGAGTGTGCTCTAGTGGTGTAACTCTCTGTCGAACAACTAGCATATATTTCATAATGGGAGAGAGATCACATTGCTTCCATGACCAACAAGATTCTAGTTTAGCCATTATTGGAATCATAATTGTCATTAAACCAAAACCTACAGGTGCTAGTATCCACTACAATCACCAGAGTTAGGATCCACGAGAGGTGGTTAGCCTATGTCACGAAATACATGGGGAGTGATGAACCCAATGTCTAACAATATCCCCCCCACTGTGAGCTGGGTGAGTTTCGAACTTGAGACATGTCGCTCTGATACAAATTGTTGGAATCACAATTGTCGTTAGACCAAAACCTACAAGTTTTAGTCTCCACTACAATCGGAAAAGATAGGAGCCAGTAGAGGCGATTAGTCCATGTCACGAAATGCACAAGGAGCACTGATCCTAATGTCCAACATGCATAATTTTAGATTTGTCACCCTCACCTCTTGCTCAGTGGGTCAACACATAGTGCAAGTACCCATTAAGGGAGGATGGTTGATGAGGACCCAAGTTAACCGCGAATATTTGGAAGGGATAGTCTTCCTCTCCTCCTTCTTAATGGCTCAAAACTTGATGCAAGTACCATTTATAAAATGCAAGCACCTTCCAGGTGGTTTGAGTGAGTAGTGACCAACATCTGTCCTAGGTATAACAAGTATAACCCACTTGTTGGAACATATGTAATGTCCTTTAGATTATGGCCACTATGGTTACCACCTAGAACCAACTTACGTGGGAGAACAATTGTGGGTTTGATCCACACACAAAGGTATGGAATCGAACCTACAACCTCCCGAAAGAGAGCTTGATATATGTGTAGAACACAACATCGAGACCAAATGAAGTAGGGTTGTCACTCCATCGATCCCAATGTGGCCTAGTGCTTGTACCTTGTGTCAGAATGTGTAGGTTTTACCCTATACAATAAATTTTTGGAAACATATTCTTAATAAATAGAAAAGTTGTGATGGAAAACACACACATATACATACATATTTTATCTTGGAATCTAAAAAATAGAAAAACGAACAATTTTTTTAATATATATATATTATGTACAATGTTACAATACATTCATATCTGGCAACATTCATGAACCGCAAACTACAAAACTACAACCCAAGGTAATAATACAACCATAATTCCTTAACTAAAACTACAAAACCACCATGTGCCACAAAACAACTTTTAGAAAAATAGTGTGCTAAAAATTTCCAAAAACATATGCAAAAAAAGACTATTATATATATATATATATATATTTGTTTATTTATTTTATTTATTTATTTATTTTATTTTTCTGGGGGCATTGCCTTTGAACCCCCATGCATGGGGTCTTTTGTTCTCTTGTTATGCATCGTACATTTTACAGTGCATGGGGATATTCATCCAAAGAATATAACACATACCCAACATTCTTCCACTTGTTGTTTTCTTTGCACACAGGGGGGCACAAGTGTACATGATCAAAAACCTAGGGTAGTAATGCCCATCATTTCTCTACACCAAAAGAACTTATCAATGCTCATGGATTTTGTTAATGAATTTGCAAAATTCTTCAAAGTGTCCACTTTTTCCAGTAGCACCTTTTCTTCAATCATATCCCTCACAAAGTGATACTAGGCATCAATATGCTTTGTCTTTGAATGATAAGTTGGGTTCTTTTCCAGTAATATTGCAATCTGACTATCACAACTTAGTGTTCGACCCAATACCCGAACACAATATCTATAAGCATATTGTTTCCTTGCTTGCGTGTGTGGTTTCCATATATTCAACTTTTGTAGTTTAGAGTGCCACTATAGATTGTATTTTTCTCATCCAAATAATTTATCCTCCAAATAGGTTAAACACATACCCACTTGTAGTTTTATTGCGATCCAAAACTCCAACCTAGTATGCATCAATGAAACCATGTATGTCCAACACTCTATCCAATCTCGTTCTTCCTTGATAACATAATCCATAGCTAGCAGTTCCATCCAAATAACTAAAAATCCTCTTTACTATTGTTCAATGCTTCTTCCCTGGGTTTGACGTATACCTGCTCAGTACTCCTACTACATGTGCAATGTCCAGTTTAGTATAGATCATTACATACATTGAGCTTCTAATTGTACTAACATATGGAACTAGAGACAGGATCTGCAGATAAATTTACATCTATAGGAATATGCACCTTTATTGTTTACATATTTTCATATTAAACATATACACTATTGTCTCTACATACTTCCTTTGACTTAACTAGAGTTTCATGTTTGCCTGATCTCTTTTAATTTCCACGCCCAAGATAAAATTTGCATCCTTCATGTCAAAAATTTAAAACAAATAAGTTTTCAATTCTTGGATGATTTCCTTATCATTTGTAATCAACTACATATCCTCCAGAGACATGACCAAATAAATAACATGATCACTAACTAATTTGAAATATACATAATGATTTGCTTTTCTCCTTGTGAAGCTAAGTCCCAACATATAATTATCAAGTTTTTTATTACACAACCTTCATGATTTCTTTAACCCATACATGGAATTTTTCAATCTGGATTCTAGCTTTTTCTTTCATTTCATAGCAAATCGTTCTAATTGCTTCATGTATATTTCTTCTTTCACATCCCCATGTAGGAATGTTGTTTTCACATCCATCTGTTCTACTTCAAGATAAAAGAAAACAATAGCAACAGATAAAATAAATCTATTAGAAGTTAAATTGGAAAGAGGAGAAAAAAATATCACCAATGTAATGTACCTAGTGCCTTAATGCTCCAATAAGGATATGGAGCATAAAATTTTTCTTCTTCACAAGCTTAACAATAAACTTTGATACCACTTTGTCAGATACCCAATTCCCTCAATGACTTACAAAGGTTACGGGGTATCCAACATTTTCTTTTATCTTTTTACTAGCTTGACAATAAGGTCTGATACCACTTTGCCACATACTCCTACTAAATTTCTTTTAACCACACTTGCAGAAACTTGATTTTCATATCTCATATGTTTTTTCAAACACTTTACATGTAAACATTTGTTCGAATACTTTGTATACAACCAATTAAGTACTATTTTTCTTGTAGACTTTTTCTCAAACATGTTAAATGAAATCAAATAATAAACATTTCCTTGATTCCGCTTGCAACATATTAATTGAAATATACCACTCAATCATGCAAATTTTGATTTATGTCTTTGAGGTATTTTATCAAATAGTTTTTATGCAAATTGTAGTAAAAAACCTTTAACACATTTCTTCACATTCTTTGCATTCAAATAGACATAGATAAACTACAACAATACTATTATACAATAATGCTAACATACACCAATACTATCCCCATCCAAAAAACAACATTTTCACTAGGACATGTCGTCAAATAGTTTGTATGCAATGAATCATTAAACCATTTAGGAAATTTTTCAAACACTTTGCAAGCAAACTATTATGGCAACTTCCTCAAGGAATATATCCTAAATTATAGTAGTCCAAGTTTTCAAAACTAGATGAGAAGATAAGTGAGAGTTCCCTCGTTATGTTCCAAGTTTCAGCCTCATGAACCTCCCAGATGAAAATTTATAATAGAAAGGCCAATATTTCATGTTTTATGCATGATTTTAGGAGCATCTAGGAAGATCGACTTCCTATGATTATATCTCTTAAAATATCATGACCCAAGATCTGAAAGTTGGACCAGATGATCAATAGAATTTCCCGTCATTATGGTCCAAGTTTCAACTTTTGGAACCTCCCAAAAGAAAATTTATACCATAAATGCTAACATTACATGTTTAGAGATGTATTTAGGAAGCCCAACTTCCTCTGATCATATTTCCTAAAAAATTTCAACCCAAGATCTAAAAATTGGACCATAGTATCAACAAGATTTTCCCTCACTATGGTCCATGTTTCACCTTTTGGAACCTTCCAAAAGAAAATTTATAGCAAAAATTTCAACATGAAATGTTTAAAGAAGAATATAGGAAGGCTATCTTCCTCAACCAGTGTTGTTACAAAATTTAATACATACAAAATGCTACAACCAAATAGTATAATAGTTATATCCATGATAATTTTTTAAAGAGTAAATGCGTGTAGATATAAACTTGTTGAGAAGAGAAATTAAATAATTATGCATGTAACTAAACTATCTATGCTAGAAATATCATTAACAAAAAAATCAATATTTATCTATTGCATCTAGAAAAAAAATATTGGAAACTAAAGTAGGGTGAGCCACGTTCCACCCACCATAGGCTCAACTCTGCTGAAATTATTCTCATAGTTAGCCACCCTCATGTCAGATCTTGATGCCTTGAGGATAGCTTAACTCACGGGTATTTCACACACATAGATTGAGACCAAATTTTAATTCAAAAAGTGAATACCATTCTCCATCACACACAGACACAGGAAAACTCAGTAATCCTCCCTTCCATTTTTTACCAAAATCACATTAAAAAAAATACCATGTAGGTCTGCACAACACAAGGGAGTCCTTCTCTAATATCTATAGTCCCTCACCCCTCCCCTCTCTGTGGTCTATGTTCCACACACAACCAATACCATTACCAGTCCTCATATTCATCTATTCTGAAGAAAATTTTTTGCAACAAATTCATTTACTGTCACATAAGTTGTCACTCACAACTCTTAACTATTCATAAGATATGAATCTCTATGGTTTCTATTACGAATCCTTTTTCCAAATCGAATTTTCTAAGTGAGAGAGAAAGACGCATGAGAGATTAATAGAGAAAATAAAAACTAGAAGCTTATGAACCAAGAAGAAGAACCATTTGATTTCTCCTCCCTCTTATTTTTATAATCACACCTT
Organism: Pinus albicaulis; assembly: GCA_034641835.2. Taxonomy (NCBI): domain Eukaryota; kingdom Viridiplantae; phylum Streptophyta; class Pinopsida; order Pinales; family Pinaceae; genus Pinus; species Pinus albicaulis. The sequence goes on along the minus strand of CM076575.1, from coordinate 1,440,224,934 downwards.
AACCATTAATCTTCCCAATCTTTCAGCTTCTTGGGAATACTAACAATCAGATCAAAGGGAAATATTCACCGAAGGTATATTTTTCCTCTTAAGTAATTTTTTCCCTTTCCCAAGGCATCATAATCTGTTAGTTGCCCCCTTTCTTTAGCTCTAGAATTTTTATTAATAAAAATAAACAGTACATAATATAATAGATTTTGACATCATAACATTAATGTTATATGTTTTTAATTACATTACAAAATTTGGGGTAATGAAAGTGGTGTCACAATCCCCTCCCCCTTTGAGGAACAATGTCCTTGATGTTCTACTATACCTAGAATAATTTTATGCAAAAGAAGGGATATGCCACCTTCATATCAACAACATTTTCCATGTCCTTGGTTTCCACTTCAAGCAATGTCATTCATTTTTTCATGATCTAGTTACCTCTAGACCTCCTAGCATTCCAACACATTTCTGCATGGTTGTTTGTTGATTCACAAGGCTTACATAGGGAACCAGTTGATCCAGGAGGATCCTCTAGTTGCTCCAAGTTTAAAGGGTTCAACTATTTCCAGAAATAATGCCAAGCAGTAGAGCTCGTCTTTCTCAATCCTGTGGTAATTTTGGTTTCTCATTTAGTCTCTGGATGAAGGAGAGATCGTCTGTTGAAGTTTGTGGTGAACAAGTGAAAAAGGGGCCTTGCTGACCATGTGGCATTCCCACTGCTCGACACGTGGCAAGGGTCCAGTCAATCCAATCAAAAGGTTCAAAGTTCATTAATAGGTGCAATTCTTCAGGTTGAATGGTGAGATTTTGGGTTTTGGTTGATATTTCATAGCAGGGGTGCATTAAAATGGTTATGGCACATTTTTAATGTCAAATATTAACCCAAGGTTCATGGCACAAAAGGTTAAATAAATATATGGTATAAAATCCATGTGACTAAACATATCAAATGCGTTGGTGCATTAATCTTATGGAGTAGAGTTGTATATGGTTTCAAAAACCATGGGTTATGCAAAGAGCGCAGAATATTGATGTGGTGTAAACCTATGGTTTAAAAAATATATGTGGCAATATAAAATTCACCAGGGCGGAATATTTACATGTGGTTTGGTCAACACGTCGGAACAGTTCAACGATTATCACAACGAAGTCTATACCCGTTAGCACACAGCGCAGAGGTGGTACATATGTGGCACGAATAGTCATTGCCAGAGTCATGGGTTGAGGTTGAGACCGCCGTAGGATGCACTGCATCAACAATGCCACATGGAATCCAACCATATGACCGCCACGGGGTTCCAAATTTTTCACATCACTGCCAGAGTCAATTAAATGACATGGTTTGGTTGTCTTAATTGAAAATTTTTTGGTCCAATGTTAGACCTTCCGCTATAACCATATGCACAGGACTGATATATCCGTCGGTTTGGGTATTAAAGTCTTTGGTTAATAAATATATCAACCCTGAGTTTAATGTGTTGTCTAGGCGCCATGTAAATAAACTATGCACCAAACAAACCTTGGATAAGGTGGTTTGTTGCGCTATGCTAAGGTTTAGCATAGTGTTAAAAACTCATTGCACCGAGGACTAGGTGGTTCGACCTAAAACCAACAACTTGCCTTGTATAGCCCGAGAGGTTTGACCTTAGAACCTACCTGAGGCTTATAAAAGAGTTATCCATTGAACCAGTGAGTTAGGAGTGAACAATGATATTCAGAACAATGTTTTGTAAATGCCTGCAGATGCTCTTTTAGGTATATCTTGGTCATCCTTGGGCCTTTTTGAGAACAGAGATAGGCATTGGAAAGATGAGACAAAGGGATTATTTTTTACAGTAACCAGCAGTGCCTGTCTGCACAATTCAGTTGGTGATTTTTCACGTAAAGAACCTTTATGGAGCATCCCTAATAAAACATATGCCCACTTGGAAGCGAACCCGAAGACATAGTCCGGGAGGGACAAACTCCGTAATCAATGTTTGTTGTGTTTGCGTCTTTATTTGCTGCTGTCTATTCTTCATTTTTGTTCATAAATTTTATGTTTAAGGTATAAAAATAAGTCACTTTCCTTCATTCATTCACATAAAATCTTCTTTAGTCAATTGTGAAAGTAATCCATATTTTAGATTTCAGATCACATTTTTGGTATCAGAGCAAGGTTGATCATGCTTAAGCAGGATATTTTCCAATGAATATTGACTAGATCCAGGTTGTGATGTAGAGAAGGGAAACTCGAGGAGACAAATCTAGAGATTGGAAAGAGGAAAATCTCTCAAAAGATGGCAGGTGAAAACAAAGGAGAAGCTCCTGAGATAAAGAGCAAGGATCAATCTCAGCCAATGTTCCTTAATATGAAACGAATGATTACAGATCTTTATGAAGACAAGAATACTAGATATGCAACTTCATATTCTAAAGCCTTGAAAGATAAAAAGGGCAAGGAAAAATCTGATGGTAATGGATATCCTTCTTCTTCTTCTTCATCTTCTGATGATTCAAGTTTATATTCAGATTCAAAGTAGAAACATAAGAAATCTCCTTTTTTGAAGCTTGATGTTAAGTTTGAATTTTCGATATATGATGGTGAAATGAATCCTAAAAAGTTAAAAAATTGGATTAAACAACTTCAAGTGTATTGTAGAATTCATAATATTGTTGATGATTCTGCAAGAATTCAGTTAGCTAGACCTAGAATGGGGGGAACAACTTTGATTGGTGGGAAATTAAAACTCAAACAAATTTAAAGCGTAAAGGAAAAATTATCTCTTCATGGTATAAGTTTATTAAAGCTCTTAGAAATAAATTCTATCCTTTAGGATATGTTAGCACTGCAAATTTTCAAATATTTTCAAAGTCTGATCATCATTCTCCAAGGAATGAATCTACCTTTTCAGTTCGGTTGTAAGATGAAAGTGTCGCTGTCAAAGTGTAGTGGTGAGAAAATTTCATTTCTACCTTCATTCATTTAATTTTCCCTCTTTTACCTTTCATTTTTCTAAAAACCCAAAGTCTAGTGTTTCATTTCTTTCGAAACCCATTTTTAACTATTAAAATCCATTTTTTATAGTTAAAAAGAAGCTCTACTAGCACCACAACAAACCTTTGTAATATCATATATTATATGATATAACTTACCGCATTTAATCATGGTGGACCCCTTACCCTTTCATTGCAATCGACTTATCACAGTTTTAACTTTCATTCATGTTACAATTGTCGTCTCCTACAAAACCCCGATTGAGATATTAAGTGTTCATTGCACATCGCACTTCGCAAGTTTTAGCACTTACCTCCCGTGTCTAATAACAAAAATCTCGATTTGTGATTTGAAGTATTAAATGGGCCCCATATTCGTCCTACCATGTCACCCTCTGTTCATTGCACATTGCATTTCGCAAGTTTTAACACTTACATCCTGTCCCTCATAACAAAACTCCCGATTTGCGATTTGCGGTATTAAATGGGCCCCATCGTCTGTCATGTCACGTCACCTCCGTTCTCATCGCACATCACACTTCGCAAGTTTTAACCTTTACCTCCCGTGTATCATAATAAAACTCTCGATTTCTGATTTGCGGTATTGTCTGGGCCCCACCTCTTTGCCACGTCATCACCCCCATCACAAATCGCATTCCCTCCTGCTTGTGTCTTATGTTTAAACATTCTGACCTCGATCTGCGATTGTGATATATGTATAAATAGTTTTTCTCCTCTCGCTCATCTAATAATATCTAACGCAAATAAAATGAAACTCCGCTATCTCTTTTAATCTGCCTCCATCCCTATCACGACAAACAAGAAACCAAAGGAAAGGAACAACAACAAAGTTTCTATGAAACAGATTTCTACCATTACTCTCAGCACTAGCACTTTTTCACGAGGCACCAGGCAGAATTCAAGGAACAACCACACGTCACTTTCACTGTTGTTTACATTTTTTGTGGAATTGGTTGCACCAGAACAAAAGAGGAGTCTTCCTATAGACTGCCACATCATACAACCACTTTGAATTGTTAGTCTTAACGCTGTTTATTTTTATTATGTCATAGCACTTTGTATTAAAGTTTTTGGATAAGCCTCATCTCTTGCACGAGATGGTAATAACTTTTAGGAATAGATTTACTCCTTTTTTGGGGATGACAGTTTTATATTTTTGTATATATGTGAGAAACTACTATGAAGTAAGGTTACGTGGTTTTAGAATCTTGACTCATATGATCAGTACTCTTTTTAGTGAATGAAATGGACAGAAACTTTTGAGGACTTATTACCAATATGGTGTGTGTAGTGTCAATTTGCACTTGTGTTTCCATATCTTATTATCTTCAGTTGCAGTTTACAATTCCTTACGTTATTATGAGTTTTTATCAGTCTCTTGACATGTTCATGTGTTTTATCAATTTTTGTTAGTCTCACACAATGAACCTTCTTGGTAAAATATATATAATATTAGTGGGAAGAGCATCACTCATGACAATTATCTTTTATAATATTTCAGTGAAAATATTGTAAAACTAGAAATAACTTTCTGTTGATGAAATATTGTTGAACTGCTACTTGTGTTAATTTCTATCAAATTCAGTAGATTTCTTCTTTGCAGACCTACTATTTCTTCTCTCATTTTACATTTTCTTCTCCTCATAGGCTACAAACTCACCCTTTTCTACCACATCAGGCTCAAATACCCTCTGTTGGAGTGTGTTTGGTGCACACATGTACGGAATCACACCAACTTAAGGGGTGTGGTCTACCCACTTAAGTTATTGGTAACAGGCAGAAAAATAATTGGAGTCAAGCAAGTTAGTGGAACAAGCTATAATCATAAGCATACTAGATAGAGAAATAGCATTCATATATAAACTAAAACTAAACTAAAAACTAAAAAAAATAAACACGAGCTCTGAAAAGAGTCAAACAACAACAATAATACGAACGGTTGCTCTAGGCCCCTCTTATTGAGCGTTGGTAGTAATAAGAGTGAAAATTTACCCTCTTTCCAAAGGGCCCCTAGAACATGGGTTCTACGTCCCGATGCAAGGATGTTTTTATCCCAAGCTTGCCTCGGTGTAGTATCCCTCTCTCTCTACTGTGTTGGACTTAACTTGTTGGATGGCCGACAATTGAGTCCCCTCTATCTTCAGCTCTGGATCACACACTGCTGGTATTGCTTGGGAAATTTGGCCAGCATAACAATGTGTTCACCAATTCTTCATCTCATGGTGGCCTTATATAGGAGATTTCAAATCCTCCCTTCCCTCTCTTGGTACATTGTGGATGGTGACCCAAGAGAAGGGTATGATTCCTTTGTGCGCTCCAAATATTCCATTGTGTGCTCACTTGGTGTCTAAGGAGGCATCGGTGGCTGTCCTTAGGTGGTTTCAAGTGAGGAATCACTTGTGCTTTGCTTTGTGTGGTCCCGGAAAGCGACATTTTTCCATTTCCAGGATTGTGTGCATATCGGGAAAAAAAGCGCGCAAAGGCGCTCTTAACGAAGGATTATGCGTGCAAAGATAATTTAGGACTTGTTCAAATTTGATTTTCCTCAGACCTTAGATATTTTTAAATACTTTCCAGATTCTGTAATGTCTTCCAGCCCTGTAAACCCTTCTGCTTGACATTAAATAATGTCATCTTTTGTTGTACGATTTTCCAGTGTTAACAGTTTCCCCCTAATGTGTGAGGTCTAGGAAGAACTGTATAGCTGAAATACATTATAGTTTATTTTCTATATGTCGTGTGTAGAGAGAGAGAGAAACCTATGTGAAGCTTGGAATTGAAAACACCCTGCACCGGTTCAAACAATGACCGTGTCCTAAGGGACCCCTATAAGCAAATATAATACAATACATATAAAAAATTTCTACGAGGCAGGCACGTCCCATGCTCATGATGGGTGGTTTTGACAGATATATGTTTTGTCAATATCACTGATGTGGTAGTGATCTGCTAGTTGCTGACGATGACTGATGACGCCCTCAGGGGCGTTTTTTCTTTAACAATAGGTGGAATATGGTACCCATATGCGTAAAATTGGTATGGAATATAGCTTCACATTGTACGCATAGGTGTTGGATGGGACCTTCCTGTGTAATAATTGCTAAAAGAGACACTTATGGAGGCACAGGTCTTCGACGAATTTGATCAAAGTGTAATGGTTGTAACGTACGATACCATCTTGACATGAAAGCTTTTGTTGTAGTCAAATGTCAGGAGGATCGATGACATCTATGGGAAATGATGTCTCTCATAGTGCCATCTGAGGATGCCCCTTTTATGAAGAGGGGTAATCCAAGGTACAACTTCCTTTTTGGAGAATAGGTGTCGAAGTCAACAAAAAGGAAGCCTCAACCTGCCGAGGGGTCACCGACAGAGGGGTCAGGGACCTGGATGTGATGGGTTTAACATAGGCATGCTGGCGAGGGGTGGCTGAAAATTGATGATGGGGATTCATTGGCCCAAGGTTGGAGTATACTAAGTAGCTTGGCGGCAGTAATAGTTATTTCTGATGGGGAAATGCCTGGAGTCGGTAGGACTTCCAGGGCGGGTATAAACTGGATATGAATGTCATGGTGGCTTGTGCGTGGGGGTGTAATACTCCAAACAAAGGTGTTCAGGGACTACTTCCATGGGAGAAAAATATGGATGGGAGGGTGAAGGACGTAGTGCACCATTCAGGGTCTTTGTACACTTACCAAAAGAATAAAATAATGGGGTTTGGTTTGTACAAAACACAAAGACGGGTACCACAAAACATGAAGGTGTTCGCTCACTGATGTTGTGAGGAAGGTGTTTTGCTAAGGGTGGGGGTCCCATTGGTTGGTATCATGTGCTAGGTTGATGGAGTGGATGGAAAAGTATCCCAGATGGGATTATGCTGGTGGAGGTATGGTGGGCCAAATGCGAGGCGCGGTAATGTGCTTTTGATCTGCTTGTACAACTTGATCGTCTGGGAAGGGGTTTTAGCTTGTATGGTAAACTTGACCTTATGCATGGTGGATGGATGGGCATGACATGCTTCCCGGACTAAAGTGGTATGGCCATGGCGTCACTTTTTCCGTGATATATGGTCTACTGTGGGTGACGAGCGCCATGCAGGGGAGGATCTATCGAACAATGAGGATGTTTATCATGTGCAGGGTGCGGTGATGATAAACACGGTCGGATATGAAGACCATATGGTTAATTTCTGATGGAGAAATGATGTCAGGATATGCAGAGTTTACTGGGACTCTATCATGCTGGGGGTCGAATGATACCTACTCTGGAACTTTCAAGAGATGATGTTGTGGATGGTTTGCGAGCTTTTCCTGCAAAAACAACTACCTCAAGTGAAATCATCTTCTTTATCAAATTTTATTGAAATTCACAAGCTTTAAAAAAGAAGATGAGAGAGGGCATTCCTTCCGGTGCTAAAAAATTAATTTTTTGGGAGTGCGATTGTGTGGCATCGCCTCTGTTTATCATGGAGTTTTGGTCGCGATGCAACATACGGTTCGGATAACGGACCTTTTTATCTCTCATTATGGTCCTCCCAAGTTTTTGAAAAGGGTGATATATAGGTGAATATGGCCCTAATTCAATTCATTTGTACTTGTTGAGTTTTTAAGAGGTCAGAGGATTCTGTGTAGTAGTTCTTGCCGTTGCAGTTAGCCTAAGCACCAGGGATTAGCGAGATCATGCCTAGGTAACCACCATGACGTCTTGCACTTTAATTTTTTCAATTCGATGGTGCTGAGGTCTGTATAGTCTGGGTTTGTATGGATTATGGGTGAGTTTTTCCCTAGATTACGCGAGCGATCAGGGCAAAGGCGCGCTCTCCTTGTGCGAATTTTCGGGGGATAAGCGTGCTAAAGCACTCTATTCCCATTTTTTAGCATGCCTTAAGAGTTCCTGTGCAAAATACAGGAATGTTCTAAGCACGCCTATCTGAGGGACAGGCGCACAAAGCCGAGGCGAAAAATATTTTGGTTTTTTGCCTATTTTTGTGTTTTTTCTGTACTGATGGGTACCTGTTTTGATGATAGGTTATTGTGGAGGGAGAAGGATTGGCCCTAGCTTCGAACTGCGCTAGCTACTGATGCTAGGGCACGCCGTCAGCTGGCGCTATGGGGGCTCCTGAAGTTCACAGAGAACGAGCTTCTTCGGTCGTAGGACCGATTGCTACGCTACTTGATCTGACACTGGCGTAGGAGGCACAACATGTTCATGTTGCGAGGGATGAACCTAGTCATCCGTCCTAAGAAGGATGTGTATTTTATGACCGGGTTATTGCCTCATGGTGAGGCGATGAGATATACACTCCCTTCTAGGAGGGTGGATCTGGAGAGGTTTCGAAGGCACCACTGTGGTGGGGCGCCTCTTACTGAGGGGTGCATCAGCATTGCATCCCTGACAGATTTGGCAGAGCAATGTACTCTGGCAGTGATTGTGCGAATGGCAGGGTTGTCGACTCTGCATCGGGCATCAGGCCCGCAAGTTGGAGTACTGCGCCGATTGAGGTTCGGGCATTTTTACGACTTTGCCCGTTTATGCTATGACAAGATGGTGACGCAAATCCATAAGGTCCATAATGGATCTAAGTTGTTTTTGTATGTCAGTATCTTGTGCAGCATTATGTACGAGAGGGTAGTGCTACTGAGGCCAATAGTGGCAGTGCCTCCTGGGGGGCCACGGGAGCCTCGTATGAGGAGGTGGGTTCCGGTGATGGTGCGAGGCAGTTGTGGCATGGTGGGGTGTTATTGGAATGCCATGACAGAGGCTTGGTTCGAGGCCAACCCGCAAATTTTCTTGCCATTCCCATATGTGGGGATGGACTTCCGGGGGGATCCATACATGGGTCTCCCTTTTGGTTATGCTTGGGGGCCTACAGGTATGTTGTGCATGTTTTCTGCATTTTCTGCATTTATTTGAGTATATATGTACTTATGTGTTTTTCTAGCGACATTAAAATTATTTTGGTTACTCTTGCAGATGTTGGCAAGGTGGGTCAACCCGTGGCTCGGTTGGTTGGCCACGATCCTCTATGGTGACCTAGTGTTGGTCAGGGAGGAGGTGCTACTGGGGGACCTGGTGGTGGTGTTGGCCCTTCAGGAGAGGGCAGCATCTCGGCCATTGCGGAGGCTGCGACTGAGCGAGCTCGTGCTGATGTGGTAGTAGCACGTGCGGATACGGTGGAGGATCGTATCGAGGAGCTGACTACTCGGGTGTCAGTTCTCGAGGATGCCTGGGGTCGAGTGGACCACTTGACCTAGGGGTTGCCTGCTCGAGGATTTATGGATGACTTCAAGGAGGTCTGGTTGGAGACCATCATGGCCCGCGAGAGGGAGTATAGGCCCGTTCTACGTTGGGTGGCGATCTCGGTTGCGACGGCAGCTCCAGTGGTGGCACTGGGAGCGGTTGTGGGTCCAGAAGGGGGCACCACCATAGAGTATACTTGTACACAGGGAAAGCACCCATTATGAGGATGCTTCCCTTATTTTTGACGAATTTTGTATCTTTGGGCTGGCAGTTGGGCTAGCGACACTATTTTTTGTACTCAGACATATGCATTGTGACACACACACACATATATATATATATATGTGAGAGATATTTTTTGCAGCTATACGTGTTGTGTCACCTGTTTCAGTTTATGTATGATGTTATGCTAATGGATATCTATATTTTTTGGTTTTTTTATGTATGATGGTTTATTCGAAATGCATTCCAGTTTATGATATTGTTAGCGATGCGATCAGTTGTTTGGTTTTGACTCCTTGGTACATGTGTGAATGTGATATAGTCAAATTGTCTGCTTAATATTTTTGCACGCAAATATTTTCTAAACAGATGTGTATTTCTTGTCTCGAATGTTTGGTTTAACTATGACACTACTAACTGGGAATCGAGGCAGATATGCGTATGGCATATACCCTGATGGAGGGCCTTGCACATAAGTCCGATCACGACATCATATTTTGCCTAATTGTTTGTTTTTGAACCGATGCACATACTGTCTGAGCAGAGTGGTGATCGGTCAGGGTGGTAAATGACCCAAGCGGCTGCGGTGAATCTTTGAGACCATCATGATGCTCCATCAGTAAATCTGAAATAGGGTTCAGTTTGGTGATCCATGGTGGTACTTTGAGCGCTTTTAAGTAAGTCTTTTGGTCAAAAAATATTTTAGTGGTTTGGGTTGTGTACGTTCACTCTAGGGAAGGGTCGTTTTGGCCCTTATGGGCAGAACTTCTTGAGGTAAAATTCGTTGACAGGGTTGATGAGGCATGTCCCGTTCGGTTCTGTCAAGATGTATGCCCCCTGTCGAAGGAAATATTTGATGATTTATGGTCCTTTCTAAAAGGTTTCGAACTTTCCTGGTCCTAGGGCTTCTTTTACGACATCATAGCGGAGGACTAGCTCACCCTCGGTGAATGAGCGAGGGTTGATGTGGCGGTCGAATAATGCTTTTACCCTTTTCTTGTGGGCCTCATTGTGTTGCAGCGATTGTCGTCTAATTTCGTTGACAAACTCTAGTTGTACTAGGTGATGTTCTGGAGACTGGGTATCATCAAGGAGTTTGATGGCGGCATGTACATTTGGGCTCTTGTGGAAATCAATGCAAAAGTGCAAGGTACAGGAATAGGGTGGAAATCCTGGGATGTGGGAGCAACTGCAATCTTATTTCCGATAAGTGATGATACAAATCATATATTGGATTGTGTCATCGACATTCGGTGGGGGAAGAATCTCTGTAATGGGATTCTGCGTGAGCACAAGGTTGGGTTCCCTGCTAGGATGGTCAATTTCCTGTAGGTGGAATTTGTGCCTACCGCAGAGGTGTCTGAATGTTTCCATTAGCGGGCATACCTCTGGTGTGTGATTTTGGCTAGTGCAGATAGTGCATGGTATCATTGTGTCAACATAGTAGATTGTATGAGATTCTACACTACTCATTGTTCATGATGTGGATGCTTGGAAAGGGTCTGTCGTAGAAGAGTTTGTCTTTTGTTTCCATTTCCATATTGTTGGCTTGGGTGTGTCTGCTTCTTTGTGAAAGTGTAGACTCAACGCTGCTCTAGCCACTCTTAGCTTGGGGAGGTGTACACATTTAATCGTATGGTGAAAGTGTGAACAAATCCAGCAATTGGTATGTGTGATTTTCTCTTGGTTAGAGATAAGTTTCTAAGGGAGAAAAGAGACTATATGAAAATTGTTTGCAAGGTGATTCAATTCTCTGCACTAGTTGACTCGATCGTCGTTCAGGTCGCATAGTCCGCATGCTATCCTCATCTTGGCTGGGGTCATGCTTGGTTGGTGTGTTGTCTTAGCTTGCTTGTTACGCCACTGCGGGGGTGGGGATGCTGACCTGACGATGTATTTTTTATGCCATTCCCGGAGGTCGTCCTGTCTCTTCCCTATAGTATGAATCATGTCGATGGTGGGGCGAAGTTGTGAGGCATAAGTACAGTGCCGCTCATAATGATTACCTTGACATACAAGGCAAAATATCCTTGATATGGGGGTTCCGCCGTGCTATTTTTGATGTCTAGCAGGGAACCAACGTCGTAATGCTGCTAAATCAGGACAACTAGCAGCCGCATGATTAGGCATTTTGCATAACGTGCATGTTGGTCTTCTCTCTAGAGAGCGGTTAGGGGTAACTAGGGGTTCCCGAATTGGTCGCTTTTTGACTGATAAGAACATGATGGATATGCTCGTCACATCTTCTTGGGTTGTAGATATGTCTTTGGACTTCGCATCCATGTCATCTTCTTGGGAGAGGCGGACTATGGCAGAGCGTAAGCTAGCGAGGGCTAGCCGGAATCGGAGAATATAGTGACAATTCTCCAAAAGGTGATTGTGGGCGCATAACGGACATGTGAATTGTGTTGCTCGCAATCCAACGTAGTAACCCTTTCTATAGGATACCATCTGTGGATGAGTTCCAGGGTTGTGCACTCTTCAAGGAAGTGAACACGTTCATCGCATAGCGTGCAATGTATAACGAGCATGACTAGGGGTATTTATTGTGCCCTTCATTGTTCCTCCTGTAGGTATAGGATGGTACGATGTTCATTTTCGGATGCCTAGGTGGAGGGATCCTCTTGATAGGATTGCTCGATGGCGTGTAAGGCATCCCTATATTGCGAGATCTCTAGGAAGTGGTGGGTATAGTTCCCATAGTTGTTGTAGAGAGCACATGCGTGATTGGTACGCAATACTTTGCCTTTACCTTTGGTGGTAGGTTCCTTTTTACGGGAACATGATGTCTGTCTCAGGTCCATGGAGTGGTTTTAATTCATCCAGTTCTAGACAGATATGGGTAGGGTGACCTATTACGTCGTATATGGTGCAGACTGGTGATTCTTGTTGAACGACGGGGGTAACCATCTTCTTTCCTCTTTTCTCGGTTTTCTTAGCCGTAATCACCGGTTTTGCAATGGGAATTTCCTTTGCAGGGGTGGTTTCGACTATTTCTTGGATGAGTGGGGCCTCCTTGGGACTGAGGGGCTTCAATCCTATGGCAGTAACGTGGGTGGATCCTGTTCCTGTAGGGGGAATGAGGTACCAAATTTGGATTGCCAATGATATGTTGGGTAATACCAGTGTTTCCAAAACCTGCTGGGAGATGAAACCAGCTGGGGGGTAGAGGAAAGGGGTTTGGGAAGCGGAATAGGCTAGAGAGGCTTCCGTGGTTGATGACTCGATGCCATTACTGCTTGTGTCCATGTCCTGACTAGCTTCGATGCTTGATGTGGACATCATGCACATCGGAGCCCCTGTGGCATCGGGCAATAACTCAGGGATTATGGGAGGATCTCCTAGGAATGACCCTAGAATGGATGACGGTTTGAACTGGATGGGGCCATATTCTAGGTACCATGAGAGAACATCCAAGGATGTGTCTACATAAGGTAGAATAAAATCAGTTTTTGTTTTGGGTCGCTTCTCGTTGTGCGTCAATTGGTCTACAGTAATGATGTGGTCCTCATGGGGGAACATCATGATGCGAAAGACGGAGGAGGCTATGGCATACATGTCGTACATATAACTCTGCCAAAGGAGTATATTGTAGTTCAGGTGGGCGTCCAAGACTTCAATGTCTATGTGGACAGTCTTTCCAGCTAAGCAGATTGGGACGTTTTGGTAGAGGCCGACGGGGGTTGATGGACGACCATCGTATGCTCTAAGCGTAATGACTGAGGGTTTTAGTTCGGGATAACCTAAATTCTACCAAACATTTTTGGACATGATGCATGTAGATGCACCCTAGTCTATGACACATCGGTGAATACTGATATTCTGGACCGACACTGGTATCTGGAAGGCGACCATGGAAGGAAGCCTAGGGGTGGCTTTGTCTAATTCAAAAGCCATTATGCATGTATCGGCAGGGTTGATAGCTCCTAACACGGAAATTAGGGCTTTCTGTTGTTTTGGGAATGACTGCAATACTTCCAAAGTTGACATAGCAGCGGGAGATTTTGCTAAATCATCCACGATACTATAAGTATGGGCCGCTTTGGAGTAGTTTCCTGCTTGCCTATTGGGTCCCTTTTCCATTTTTGGCAATGGTCCTATAGGCATCTTTGAAATGGTCAAAGGTGCAGTCGGTGCACTGGTACTTTCCCCTGATGTATTGGTGTCTAGTGGGGTGTCATAATTGTGATTATGTGTTTGGAAAAACATCTCTTCGTAGGTCATGTAGATTTCATGGCTTCTTTTCCCGGAGTCGTCTGTATTTTTCTACTGAGTGCTTACCATCCCTTGATGGGGGAAAGGTTCTTACATCACAGTTGGTTGTTGGGAAGATCCTCCTTGTCCTTGGTTACTCTATAGCTTCTTCAGCTCAGGGAGATTGGGACAGTGGTGAGTATAGTGGTTGTACTCACCACATATCGAACAAGAACAGTTTGTTCAAAGAGGTGGCCTTTTTCTCTGTCGTTGGGCATTTCTTGGCTCTTGGATTTGATTCCGGTTGGAGTTTCCTCCAGCCGGGATACGGTGGGCATTGCTGGTTGTTTCCCCCCTATCCAGGGTTCCATTTTGGCTTGTTTTTGGATGTTTTATTCACCACGTTAGGAGGGTAGTTCTCTTGGTTGCATTGGTGTGGTTATTCTTGGGATGACTGCACAAAGTTCACCTGTGCATTGGTCTGCATAGGCGGCTCTTGTGATGCGGAATGAGCATAACGTGGTCCTTGGTTTTCACTTGGATGTTGGAGGGGAGATCTTCTGTCAGTGTTTCTTTCTGCGTACTGATTCCCCTGAGCCAAAGGATAAGGTCCTCCCTAGCGATACACTAGTGCCCTATTGGTCAAATTTTGTTGAGGCATATCATGACTTTGAAAACAGGGTTGAGGTACGTTCTGGGTAGAACTGTATGTGTAACCAGGGTTTTGACTGCTGCTACATAAGTAACCTTGGGTCAATGACCCATTTAGTTCGTCTGCAAAGTTCAACGCACCTGGAAATTCTTGATAAGTTTGCAGGCATGGGGTGTTAGGCAGGATGTTATAAATGTATCCTGACTACATATAAATCAACTCAAGCTGTTGGGCTTTGCTGATAGTTTCCTCTTCGGATGTGGGTCTTTGTTGCACCACATCCTTTGAAATCTCTGTCGTAAGAGTTTTCAAGAACAAATCGAAGAGAACCCGATCGTCGAGTTTAGCTTTAAATAAACTATGACGTCGTCTCCATTCATGGAGATGGTCTAAGATATGGATGTCGAGGGTCTGTCTAAAATGCGTTAGTAATTCCATTCCAGAATCATGGTGAATGGGTAAGTGAAAATATGTTAGGAACGTGGTGGTGAGGGCGCCAAAGGTTCCATGTGAAGCTTAGGGTTGTTGCACATACCACTTCGCGGCTACTCCACTCAGAGTGCATTGAAATAGTCTCAATCGAATAGTGTCGTCAATGATACTGTTCGATGAGCACCACAGGTAGAAGGTCATGACATGATTACCTAGGTCTTCCGCTTGCTTTCCTTTGAACTTTGTAATATCCGAAGGGAGCTTCGTGGGCATGGGAGGCCATGTCGGATTGTGTGCGATAGGGTCATTTTTCAGCTTGGTTAAATTGGGTAAATTCAACGACGTCATTGCACTGTGCGAAAACACAAAGTTCTGGTTAGGAAGAGGGTTAGCTTGTGACGTACCCTACTGTGTATTCGGCTGGCTTCACGAATGGGGCGCACTCCTCTACCCTCTAGGAGTCGTGGGAGGAGTGGTCTGTGGTGTGGGCTTGGGAGACTGACTAGGGTTCCCAACTAAGGATGCCCCAATAAAGGACAAACCAATAATGGTGGTAGTGTTCCGTCTTTGACGCCTAAATGGTGAAAGACCTGGAACCCCTCTCGGTAATGGGGGGAGGTCCAAAAGATGCCTAGATCGACGAGGTCCTGTTGGGTCCGTTCTGGTGTCAACCAGGTTTGGTTTTTGGAAAAAATTGAGAGGATAGAGTCTATGATCAAATAAAACTTCTTGTCACATACATAAAACAAAGCGAAAAATAAGATAAATTTCCCTTTAAGTTAATCTATGTGATCAAGCAATAAAAAAAGTGGTTTTTTTGTTTGTTTGTGTATGATACTCAAACTACTAGAAGACCTATTCGTCCTCACACACTCAAATGTAACTGGGCCTTGAGAATATTTCTTGCGAGTGTTGGCACAACGTCCCATAAGAGCTAGCGATGCCCCCAGTCAGCCGAAGAAAATACACCAACGTAAGGGTAGAGGGTCTAGCGCTTGCCTACACCATCACCTATAGGGAAAGGATGCCCTAGTTTTTGGCCACTAAGAAACACCATCCCACGTGAGCGTTCGAGTCTTGGGCTTCTTGGTAAGTTAGCTAACAGTACAGAGTATCAGCCAAGTCAGGTAGCCTTGACTGATACATGCCCGCACTGCGCCTAAGCCTAACCCCCTCTGAAACGGGTCTCTGCCGCGCTCGGGTTTTCTTTGTCATGGGCTGATAGGTGGATTTGAAGCTCCCTAAATAGACAAATTATATGTTTCAATATGAAGTATGATCAAGGTGGCTTATTGGATGCTTACCCCCTTGATCCTAACTTAAGCTATAAATTCTTTTGTGGCCACTGTGGGGAGAATTTAGTGAGTTTGGTTAAGTTAGTTTTAGGTGTCTTTGCTTCACTTAGTGAGTGTATGTGTGTGAGAATAAAGTGGACAAGCACATAGTTTGAACGTGTGGATATTCGATGATCCTTTAAAAAATCCCCTATTTAAACTATGTTGTATTGTTTTTGGCTCAAAAGAAAAACATGTGCGGATTATGGGCCGCTTTCTATTTTTCCTAGTTAATCTATGTGATCAACTATAGGGAGATGGCGAATTATGAATAGGGAGTGTTCATATGCTTACCTAGGATCACCGAAGGGCACAAAGGTAGCAGAGATTACTTGCTCTTATATAAACAATTCAATCCTAGTCCCGAAATTCCTAGTGCAAAAATTGAACTAAACTAAAACTTTTACACTAGAAAAAAAAAAGAAAACTATCTATGCATGCGTGGTCTTGGGCCACTTACGTTGGCTAGTTATATAGGTGTGTTAGTACCAAAATTTTCAAAACACAATTTTTTTTCGGAATGCAAGTTATTTTTCCCCTTACTTAAACTATGTGTGAACTTTTCAAAAATCAACTTGAAGTAAAACTAACACTAAGCCTACAAAAAGCAGTTGAGAGTGAGCTTTAGCAAGCTGCGGGGTACCACAACTAGTGTTGGCAGGTGTACTAGGGGCTGCCAAGCACTTTACAAGCAGGAAAATACAAAAGCATGGGAGAAATTTATCATTCTGTATTTTGCACGCAAAAGGTTGAAACAGGCGTGTTGTCTGTTCGCGGGTACCCTCTGAACGCACGCCCTGTGCATCTGTGGGAAGAAAACGTGCACAAATTCCTGCAAGAAAATTTTGGAGTTTTTCTGCTTCAGTCTGTCACTTGGGATGAACTAGGGACTGCAATAGAAATCATGGGAAATTCAGCTCCACTCCACAGCACAGACATAGGTCTCTGCAAAAAAGGCACAACCACATAAACTTGGTAATAAACGTTAGTAGAGTCGCCAATCCCGTTGGTGCGTGTTTGGTGCACGTATGTATGAAATCACACCAACTTAGGGGGTGTGGTCTACCCAATTAAGTTATCGGTAATAGGCAGAAAAAGAAGTGGATTCAAGCAAGTTAGTGGAACAAGCTAGAATCATAAGCATACTATATAGAGAAATAGCATGCATATATAAACTAAAATTAAACTAAAAACTAAAACAAATAAACATGAGCTCTGAAAAGAGTCAAGCGACAACAATAATACGAACAGTGGCTTTAGGCCCCTCTTATTGAGCGTTGGTAGTAATAAGAGTGAAACTTTACCCTCTTGCCAAAGGGCCCCTAGAACATGGGTTCTAAGTCCCGATGCAAGGATGTTTTTATCATAAGCTTGCCTCGGTGCAGTCTCCCTCTCTCTCTACTGTGTTGGACTGAACTTGTTGGATGGCCAACAATTGAGTCCCCTCTATCTTCAGCTCCGGATCACTCACTGCTAGTATTGCTTGGGAAATTATGGCTAGCATAACATTGTGTTCATAAATTCTTCATCTCACGGTGGCCTTATATAGGATATTTCGAATCCTCCCTTCCCTCTCTTGGTACATTGTGGATGGTGACCCAAGAGAGGAGTATGATTCCTTTGTGTTCTCCAAATATTCCATTGTGTGCTCACTTGGTGTCTAAGGAGGCGTTGATGGCTGTCCTTAGGCGGCTTCAAGTGAGGAATCACTTGTGCTTTAATTTGTGTGGTCCCAGAAAGCGAAATTTTTCCATTCCCAGGATTGCGCGCATATCAGGGAAAAAAGCGCGCAAAGGTGCTCTTCACGAAGGATTATGTGTGCAAAGAGAATTTAGGATTTGTTCAAATTTGATTTTCCTCAGACCTTAGATATTTTTAAATACTTTCCAGATTATGTAATGTCTTCCAGCCCTGTAAACCCTTCTGCTTGACATTAAATAATGTCTTCTTCTGTTGTACAATTTTACAGTGTTAAAACCCTCATTAGTAGAACTGTGGATTTGACTGAAATATCTTTTCAGCGGATGAGAGTTTAAACCACTACCAATCTCATAAAACAAATCATGAAATTGCCTTAGAGTTTAAGATGTGTCTAGTCAGGCGCTTGATGCAGTCCAAGTGTTAATTCCATTTCCAATAGGATATATGCAATAGGCTGTAATATATTGACAATGATGAAGGCAAGGTAAAGGACAGAGTGTGCAAGATTTTACACAAGAATTCAGGGAGAAGGCGTTAGCACTTGATATTCCATTAAACACACAAGAAACTTTGTTAGAGTATATTGGAGGTTTGCATTATTATTTGCAACATACATTGCTTATGTTTAATCCAACTGACTTTGATGAAGTGTGTGTACAAGGCATTCATATTAAATTAGGGGGGAACTGTTTCAGTCAAACTTTTCAAAGAAACTATTCAAGCATTCAGAGAACAAGGATTCCAAAGAAGACAAGGGAAAGAAATCAGCAACAGCTAAGAACGAAAGAGAAAGGCCTACGTGTACTCTTTGTCATAGGGTTGGACAAGATGAATCCAAGTGTTGGAAACTTCATCCGAAACTTAAGCCAAAGAATTTATTTAATAAGAAGGGTGAAATGAACGCTAATGCGACAATCAAACAAGATTTAGAATCTGACTTCGGTGACGAAAAGAAGATAACCGCCATGGGTCTGACAGGTAATCCTTCTGAAGCTGTTTCTAGTTCTACTTGTTCTGCATCTTCTTCAAAATCTAATAATGTGGTTGAAGATAAGAGGAGGATTGAATTATTTCACATAAGGATAATGTCCAAGCACACTAAAATTGAAACATTATTTGACAGTGGATCACAAGCAAGCTTAATATCTGAGAAATTAGTAAGGAAATTGGAATTGGAAACCAGGAATCATCCAAAACCTTACCCTTTAGGATGATTAAAGGAAAACACTCAGATGCATGTCACAAAATAGTGTCGATTAAAGTTTGCAATCACAACTAAATTTGTTGATGAAGTTAATTTAGATGTGATTCCTTTGAACATATGTGGAGTTGTAATGGGTAGTCCTTATCTTTATGATCGAGATGTCATATTCTATAGAAAGGAGAATAAGTATCATCTCCTTATAGAAGGAATTGAATGCATTGTCAGGGCACACAAAAGTAAGACAAACTTGGATTTAAACAATGTTGGTCAAATGAAAAGACTCATAATTTCAAGTGAAAAGTATTTTCTCATGTTTGTTAAGAAACAAACTAATGATAAGTATGATGCTTTTAAAGGATGTGATTCTCAGTTTAAGGACAAATTGGTTGAAATAATATATTCTTATGAGGAATTGTTTAAAGAACCAAAAAGTCTCCTTCCAAAATGAGAAATACAACATGAGATTCAATTACTATATGTTGCACCTCTTCTGAATATTGGCATGTATCTTCTATCTCTCATTAAACTGGATTTAAGGAATGGTTATCATCACATGTGTATTGCAGAGAATGATTTTTGGAAAACTACATGTAAGGCTAGACAGGGGCTTTATGAATGGTTGAATGATGTGTTTCGTTCTTTTCTTGGTAAGCTTGTCATAGTATATTTGGATGATATTCTTATTTTCAGTTCAAGTTGGGAAGTTTGAATTTTTGTGGGTGCATTTGAGTATTGGAGGAAGTTTGTTTTTCATTTCTCTTTTATTGCATCATCACTTCATGGTTTAACAAGTTTTAAAGCCTCCTTTCAGTGGGGAGGAAAACAACAAAAATCATGTGAAACTTTAAAGCATAAAATTGTAATAGGTCCACCAGACCTTCAAAAGTCGTTTGAAATAGAAACTGATGCCAGTAGGTATGAAAAAGGAATAGTGATTCATAGAGATCACCAGCCACTTCAATACCTTCAAATTCAAACTAATTTGCAAAAATATCGGCATTATAGATTGATGGGTTTTTTGCAGCAAGCCCACTTAGTAATTCAGTATAAGGAAGATACAACAAACAACGTAGTTTATATGTTGTCAAGATATTCTTTGAATGTTTCAGTTATTTTTCAAAATAGTTCTTTATCGCATGAAAGTTACAATGAAAAATATGATGCAAACATTGTTTTTAAATAATTTTATGCATCACTAACTCCTAGTGCTCAGGTGGAAGAAGAGAATTACCATGTTTATGACAAGTTATTGTACCATCTTGAAAATTTGTGCATACCGCAGG
This sequence comes from Pinus albicaulis, assembly GCA_034641835.2. Lineage (NCBI taxonomy): Eukaryota > Viridiplantae > Streptophyta > Pinopsida > Pinales > Pinaceae > Pinus > Pinus albicaulis. The sequence goes on along the minus strand of CM076575.1, from coordinate 1,440,204,684 downwards.
GAGAAAGATCACATTTGATCAGGGAAGCACATTCTTCTCGTCTTTCAAGCCATGTTGGTGTTGGCAAGACAGTGGCACAACTACAAAGGTTTTGTTATTTTCCTTAGATGAATGAAACAATGCACAAGTTCAAAAAGAATCATGATAAGAATTAGAAGGATCATCACTTTCAGGTTGGTGAAAAAGTATGGCTTTACATCAGCAGAGTTCAGATGAAAGGTGAAGGCAAGGGGAATGTACGCACTTCCAAGCATGGATATGTCAACTATCATCGAGTGAGATTTCAAAGGCATGAATCCAAGCAGAGCAAGGTGGATGGAGATTGGAAGGGTGAGGGAGTTGTACCCTCACCTCATGTCTTCTTAAAACCAAACTTTTGGTGGTGCAAAAGCTTCAAGTGTAGAGGAATGGTCCAGGAGGATCCTCCATTTGCTCCAAGTTCAAAGGGTTCAACTCTTTCCAGAAATAATGCAAAGTAGTAGAGCCCGTCGTTTTGAATCCTTCGGTAATTTCAGTTTCTCATTTGGTCTTCGGATGAAGGATAAATCGTCCATTGAAGTTTGTGGTGAATAGGTGTAGAAGGGGAATTGATGGCCATGTGGCATTGCCACTGCTCGACACGTAGCAAGGGTCCAATCAATGCAATTAAAATGTTAATAGTTCATTAACGGGTGCAATTCTTCAGGTTGAATGGTGAGATTTGGGTTTTGGTTGATATTTCATAGCAGGGGTGCATTAAAATGGTTATGGTACATTTTTAATGTCAAATATTATCCCAAGGTTCATGGCGCAAAAGGTTAAATAAATATATGGTATAAAAACCATATGATTAAACAAATCAAATGTTTTGGTGTATTAATGTTATGGATCAGAGTTGTATATGGTTTCAAAAATCATGGGTTATGAAAATAGAGCAGAAAATATTGATGTGTTGTAGACCTATGGTTTAGCAAACATATGTGGAAATATAACATTCACTAAAGTCTGATGGCGGAATATTTATGTGTGGTCCAGTCAAAACGTCGGAACAGTTCAACGATTATCGCAATGAAGTCTATACTCATCAGCACACAACGTGCAGATGGCAGAGGTGGCATGAATAGTCAGCGCCAGAGTCATGGGTTGAGGTCAAGACCACTGAAGGAAGCACTGCATCAATAATGTCACGGGGATGCCAACCATATGACCGCCACGGGGTTCCAACTGTTTCACATCACCGCCAGAGTTAATTAAATGACATGGTTTGGTTGTTTTAATTGCAAAGTTTTTGTTCCAATGTTAGACCTTCAGTTATAACCATATGCACATGATTGATATATCCGCTGATTTGGGTATTAAAATATTTAGTTAATAAATATATCAAACCTAAGTTTAATGTGCAGTTTATGCGCCATGTAAATAAACTATGTGCCAAACAAACTCTGGATAAGGTGGTTTGTTGTGCTATGCTAAGGTTTAACCTTGTGTTAAAAACTCATTGCACGGAGGACTAGGTGGTTCGACCTAAAACCAACAGCTTTCCTTGTATATCCCAGTAGGTTTGACCTTGGAACCTTCTCGAGGCTTATAAAAGAGTTTTCCATTGCACTAGTGAGTTAGGAGTGAACGGTGAGATTCAGAACAATGTTTTGTATATGCATGTAGATGCTCTTTTGGGCGTATCTTGGCCGTCCTTGGGCCTTTTTGAGAATGGATACAGGCATTGGAAAGCTGAGATAGAGGGCTTCTTTTTTACAGTAACCAGTAGTGCCTACATGCAGATTTTAGTTGGTGAATTTTCACGTAAATAACCTTTATGGAGCATTCTTAATATAACAGACGCCTACTTGGAAGCGTACTCGAAGACGTAGTCCAGGAGGGACGAACTCTGTAATCAATGTTTGCTTTGTTTGCGTCTTTATTTGATGTTGTCTATTCTTCATTTTTGTTCGTAAAGTTTATGTTTAAGGCATAAAATTAACTCATTTTCCTTATTTCATTCACATAAACTCTTCTTTAGTCAATTGTTCAAGTAATCCATCCTGTATATTTCAGATTACAAGTTCATCTCATTGTTTTCTTGGACACACCTAATTTATTCATGATCCCAATGAGTGTTTACATGAATATTTGAAAACTAATTCATTCAAGTCTCCCCTTCCTTGCATTCATAGACCTTCCAAGTTCACCCATCCCCTTCTATGCCTCCCTAGTCCCTCAGGAAATTCATTCCTTGGAAAGGCTTCCTCACATAGGAAGATTCTCAAGACTTATGGAGTCTTGTCGCCAAGGTATCCCTCTCGATTTCTCTAAATAACATAACACATTTATCATAACATAACACATGGTGATCAATGGATGTCATATGGTTCCACTGTCACCACAATGGCCTTGTCCCTAGGATTTTCAACTTCACAACCATCATCTATCCTTCATGGATAAATCATCATCTCACCAGTATCACAATGATACAATTCCCATGAGATTAATCATAATAATGTAAATAAAATATTCTTCCTTTTTTCTTTTATTTTCCAAACTTGCTTCATATAGGAATCATATTTAATAAATATGAAATTCTTCTTATGATGTCACCAACAAGGCCATGTCACCTGCAATTTGTACTTCAATCAGCCAAAAAGTGGTAAGCGTTTATACATAAAATATTTTCATTGAAAAATTTATAACATCCCCTAAAGTGATATAAGAATTATTACACAAATAACACTTCAACCACTTTCAATTGATTTGAAAATAAATTGAAATGAAGTTATCATTGCAATATTTATTTGCATCACAATAATTCTGAGCATTCCATAATGCATTCAAACATTATTCCAACAACCAAAGGGAAAAAAATGAAAGATGCATATCTCTAAATTCATGAGTAATTAGTTTCCATTTTGATTTGTAGGATGAGGGATTCATGCCACTCATTCCACTACTCAAAAATTTCTAACAATTATTATAAGTTATTTATTTTTATGACATTCAATCATGCAATTGATTGTCTCATACAAGCAAGCACGCACTCAATGCACCAAACATATGTACCATCATGATTCATAATATGAGTGTTTCCATGACAAAATCATGCCATAATAACTCTTGGATGCATCACAAATATTATATCAATCCTTACACACTAGGTATTAATGACAAACATGCTTTCATATATCAACAATTCCATACAATTTTGACATTAACTAGGAAAAACCAATCCATTAATTACATGTTCCTTACAAATAAAATAAAATTCTATGATAGAATCACTTGTCTCAAGCTTAGAAGTTATTGGGATAATACTCATGGACTCTTGATTACAATTAAAATCCCCAAATTTGCTTCATACATCCCACATTTCATGCATTCTCGCAATGTATTACCAAACATATCTTATCTCATGAGTGTATTATTAATTCACGCAATCTTCGTTCAACATGGAAAATCAATGCATGCACACATTATTAAGATTTTACTAAATCTTTTTGTGCTAAAAATATTTTTCCTTAACCATACCCCTTCTTAAGTATCCATGCAATACATGCGTTAATTTGAAAAACAAAATATATCAAATTCCGTTGAAAGGAATTCTTACCCAATTCCTTTAAATTTTTACCTTTGCATGTTACTTTCACTATTTACTTGGCTACCATCACATGCATTCTCAACTAAGATCTTTTCAAAGAGTTTAGATGGATTATTAACATACTTGATGTTGAAACATTCAACAACCCCATAAATGATCTCATCCTCACATATTAGTCATAACTCTATCATTTCATCTGCTCACACACAAGTTTCAATGAATATACATAAATGGAATTTGCACTATGCATCTGATTTTGTTAGGTCGCTATATTACTAGTTTAGTCCCTTATTGTTATTAGTGTAGCCCCCTTATTGTTATTTTTGTACCCCTCTAACCCCAATATTGTTATTATTGTTCCCTTACATTATTATTGTTAAGTCGGCTAGGATTATATTGTGGCCCCATGGACTCCTATATATAGAAGGAGGTTTTGGTCATTTGTGTCATCGAAGAATTGTTCATTTATGTAATGTATTGGAGGTTTCCCCCTCGAAGTGGCTAATTTCTAAGGCGTTGATCTCCCTTTTCTTCTATTTTGGAGTTGGTTTCACAACATTTGGTATCAGAGCTTTGGATTATAGGGTTTCGTTGCTCCAAATAGGTCATCGTGGCATTTTCGCTATAAATTTTTTTTCTACGAAGGTTCAGAAGCTGAAATTTTTAGAGTGTGAAGCTGAAATCCGTCGTCGCAAAATTTCAGAGCTTGGTTCGCAATATTTTAGAGATATGATTTGGGAAGTTAGGGCTTTTTGCAGGCTCCTGAATTTAACCTAAACATGTCATCGTGGAATTTTCACTATAAATTTTTTTCTACAAGGTTTTAGAAGCTGAAATTTTCACAGAGAGGTCGAAATCCTGAGGAACGTCGTGGAAAATTTTCAGAGATTGATTCACATTATTTTGGGAGGTAGGATCTGTGGAATTTAGGGCTTTTTCAGGCTTCCGAGTTTCATCTCAAAGAAGTGATCGTGGGAAAATATTCATAACTCTCTCTCTGAGCATCGGATTGGAATTCTATAAAGAGTGGCCGCAAGTACATGGACTGTAGTTTCCTTTCTATAAATTTCAGAGCTGAAGGAGGTAAAAATGACACGTGGCAAGTCGTACAAGTTCACTCTACTGAAACATAATTAGGTCATTGTGGGGGATTGGACATAACTTTGTCTTAAAGAATCCAAATCAGGTCAGACCTGTGGAATTCGAAAGAGGATTCAGAGGGCTACATCAGGGCCAAATTTCAAATATTTAAGATGCAAAATCACAAAGATAATTCAGTTTCAATATCATTCTCCTCAAAAGCAAGAAAAAGGTGTGTATTTTTTTTCCAACTTGCATAAGTCTTGTGTAAAAAAATCACTTTGAAGTGATTCCAAGGGCCTATTAAGCATATATTTCAGTATTGGGTTCTAAAATGCCCCCTAAAAAGAATTCGACACCCATTAAGCCTTCAAAAGGCTCTACTATGACTCATGAATATGAAGAAATGCAACATGAGATATCAAAATTACAATAGCAAGTGCACCTATCGCAAAGAGCAACAAAAAATGAAATTGATGTTTTGAAGACATGCGTGGAAACTAAGATGGATGGTTTGAAGAAAGGCGTGGAAGCTAAGATGAATGGTTTGGAAGTTAAGATGGATGGCATGGAAGTTGGCATGGAAGCTAAGATGGATGACATGGAAGCTAAGATCGATGAAAAAATGGAAAACATGAAGAATGATATAAAAGTAGACATCGAAGTTTTGGAAAAGTTGATACAAGAAATGTTTCCCAATGGCAAAAAGATAGTAGAGGAAACTCATGATGAGAAGAAAATAAATTTTAATCGTGATGTCATAAACTCTAATGTTGGAGTGTTGGAGCGGAGTGTTTGGTTTTCCAGCAAAATAAAGTTGAGACAATTAAGACCCCAGGTCTTCTACAACCTTTATCCATTCCAAGTCAACGTTGGGAGGATATTCCAATGGATTTTATCACATGTTTACCTAAGTCCGAAGGAAAGAGTGTCATCATGGTGGTAGTGGATAGACTTACCAAGTATGCACACTTTTGTGCATTATCTCATCCATTTAAACCAATTACAATGGCTATTACATTTATGGACACAATTCAAAAGCTACATGGAAACCCTAAGATTATTGTGAGCGACAGAGATCCCATTTTTACTGGAAATTTTTGGACAGAGTTATTTTTTTATTTGGGTACTCAATTAGCTTATAGCTCATCTTATCATCCTCAATCCGATGGTCAAACTGAGATAGTGAATAAATGTTTGGAAGGATATCTTTTTGTTTTGTATCTAATAAACAAACACAATGGTTCAAGTGGTTACCTCTTGCTGAACGGTGGTATAACACTTCCTACCATACTGCAGCAAAAATGACCCCATTTACGACACTTTAAGGATATCATCCACTCTCCATCACATCATATTTAAGAGAAAATTCTAAGGTTCAAGTAGTGGAAGACCACATAGATCATCAACAAGAAGTTCTGCAACTCTTAAAGGATAACCTAAATTTGGCACAAAATCGAATGAAACAGCAGGCAGATCAACATCGCAGCGAGAGAATTTTTGATGTAGGAGACTGGGTATTTTTACGGCTACAACCATACAAACAAATGTCCCTCAAGCAAGCTAAGAAGGATAATAAATTATCTACAAAGTACTATGGTCCTTACAAGATGTTGCAAAAGATTGGTACTATGGCATACAAATTGGAGCTTCTTGCGTCTTTGCGAGTGCATCCAGTTTTCCATGTTTCATGCTTAAAGAAGGCTATAGGTGAAAATCTTCCAATTCAAACAATATTGCCAGAACTTGATGAGGAAGGAAAAATCATATTGGAACCTGAAGCGGTCACGGAAACAAGAAATCGACAACTATGAAATCAATCAATTTTAGAATATCTCATCAAGTGGAAGAGCTTACCCATTGAAGATTCTACATGGGAGGATGAGAATTTTATACAGAGGCACCCAGAGCTACTCAAGCATTGAGGACAACACTTTTTTGAAGGAGACGAGCATGTTAGGTCCCTATATTACTATTTTAGTCCCTTATTGTTATTAGTGTAGGCCCCTTATTGTTATTTTTGTACCTCTGTAACCCAAATATTGTTATTATTGTGCCCTTACATTATTATTGTTAGGTCGGCTAGGATTATATTGTGGCCCCATGGACTCCTATATATAGAAGGAGGTTTTGGTCATTTGTATCATCCAAGAATTTTTCATTTATGTAATGTATTAGAGGTTTCCCCCTCGAAGTGGCTAATTTCTAAGGCGTTGATCTCTCTTTTCTTCTATTTTGGAGCTGGTTTCACAACAAATTTACACATTCAAACAATGTCTTCAATTATGCACCCAAAAATGTGCATATACATTTTGTGATGCATGTGCCATACTTGCACATATTCCATGCTATTTGTACATATTTATTTTTAAATTTATTTTTTAGCCTCTCCTATTTTAAATCATTCACATGACAAGTCTCATAAGCATAAGCACACTACTTTCTTTCTTGTGTTAGTTAACAACAAGAGATCACTCCTACACAATTTCCATATGAAAATTCCATGTGACATGGAACTCGTTAGGTAACCTTATTGTATTACCAAAAACATAGCAAGTACCATTTTCTATTTTCTTACCATTCATGCATTCATATTATTTTCATAAATAAAATATATCATCCAAGCACAATTTTCATTTAAGGGAAACTCCCTTCCTAAGCCATTTTCACAATTGTGACTTCACTGTCCATATTTTTCATATTGACCCAGTCAAGCCCTGCTTGAATAACCCTTTATCCACATCTACCCTTTAATTCAACTTTGCAAGGTATGATTCCAAGCTCAATAGGAATTTCATCACATGAATAAATGTAACAATTTTATTAAAGAAAGAAATAATTTTTCTAAAATTCTTAGCAAGCTCACAACCTAAATTTATTCCATGTAATAGCTATGGGGTCCCTCTACCTTACATTATTGTGCATGTTAGCTATCTCAACACACATTATATCAGTACAATTGTCTTCGAACATGATCATTCCTTCATGTAATCTCACAAGCATATACTAATATCATGCACTTAATCAAGAATTCAAACAATGCTTTAAGTACAAATAAAACTCAAGAGTCATAATCAATAATTATTAGAATAGTCATTTAGAGAAAACCACGAACTGACAGCAAACCTCTTATTTTATCTTAGTCATAGGCTATGTTGCTCCTGTTATGTTCAACAATGGGTCATCCTCAAGCTAGGCTATGAATCCACAAAGACATCAACTTACCAAGAGCCAAGTATGATACATAATCAATATTGAGCATAAACAAGGTCAAGGTACTAACCCTGATAGCTTCCAACCAAAAGTCTCACATCCCCCATCAGCCCATTCTACCCAAGGTAGTGCACCCCCCCTTCTTTGAGCATAATAGTTCCTTGGGTTGTGCCACTATAATACTTCTGGGGTCTCTAACTTGGGTTGGTTAAGAATGTCTCAAAACCCTATGGATTATAGGAGTTTCAACTAACTTCAGGGCTCCAGGTACTCTCTATACCCCACACACAAACATGTGTCCCTATACTCCTCCCTTCAGGGCTCCAACCTTCCACAAGGCAACCCAATGAGAAGTGCACTCACAACATTGTCACAACATGCAAAGATGCCACTTGTATCATTCTCTCAGTAACACCTTATCTTCCATAATATTGATTCCACAAGATTACATGCAGAACCTTCATTGGATTCCCAATCATGTTGTCAACCTGTTCCTAGTTACATGTTCACCATTAACCACTATTAGTTATCTGAATCTTGTTATGATAACAAACTACTCTGATTATTTATGCATGCATATCCATTACTGTATGCACCTAGCATATATTCATGCATCTGACATATCATTATTTAATATATATAGTCAATGGACATTCATCTTTGAAATATTTCATCTCTTGCATTTTTATTGTGCGTATGCTATTATTCATTAGCATATGATAACTTCTCAAAATATTAAAACTAGCAAGAGATAAGTTAAGAGATTCCCCCTCATAGTTATGGTTGCATCGCTCGACCATAAACTTTTGCAATTTTGTTGGGCCACTCTGGGGAATTTAGTCAACATCCTACATGTTTATATTTCTACATCAAACTCAAGCCAGTCTTCAAGTAACATCAGTGCATTCATCTAAAAAACAAAATAATTTCACATAAGTACACATGCATGCATATATTTTAATTCAAACCTTAAATTCTTTCCTATAATCAAGCCCATCCAAGTTCAATGTTGAACTTTAACTCTAATACAACTTTGTCACACCATATCAAAGCTCCCATGTCATCTATTTTTGCGCCTATCCTAGTCTAGTATTGAACCATGGTCTGATACCACTTGTAAAATACCTAGTGTCTTAATGCTCGAATAAGGATATGAGGTATAAAAAAAAAATCTTTCTTTGCGAGCTTAACAATCAACTCTAATACCACTTTGTCACATACTTAGTTCCCTTATTCACTTACAGAGTTTAAGGGGTACCCAAATTTTTTTTTTTTTCTTTTTACTAGCTTGAAAATAAGTTTTGGTACCACTTTATCACGTACCCCTACTAAATTTATCCTAAACACATTTGCAAAATCTTGATTTTCATCTCTCATACATTTTGTGAAACACTTTACATGTAAATCTTTTTTCAAATACTTTGTATACAAGAAATTAAGTAGCCTTTTTCTTATATACATTCTGTCAAACATTTTTTATGAAATCAAATAAGAGACATTGCTTTGATTCCATTTGGAACATATTAACTGAAATATACCACTCAATCATGCAACTTTTGATTTATGTCTTTGAGGTATTTATCAAATAGTTTGTATGAAATTTGTAATAAAACACCTTTAACACATTGCTTCAAATGATTTGCACGCAAATAAGCATAGTTCACCACAAAAATACTATCATACAACAATATTATCCCCATCCACAAAACAAATTTTCATTGGGGCATTTCATCAAACAATTTGTATGAAATGAATCATTAAACCATTTAGGCATTTCTTCAAACACTTTGCATGCACAATAATATAAAAACTTCCTTAAGTCATATCTCCTAAATTATAGTAGCCCAAGTTTTGACAACTAAACCATATGATTAGTGCGAGTCCCCCTCACTATGGTCCAAGTCTTAACCTCCTAAACCTCCATGATGAAAATTTATAGCAGAAATTCCAATATGACCTGTTTGATGCATGATCTGAGGAGCATGTGGGAATCTTGACTTCTTATTATCATATCTCCCAAAATACTATGATCCAAGATATGAAAGTTAGACCAGATGATCAGTGGAATTTCTCGTCACTATGGTCCAAGTTTCAGCTTTTGGAACCTCCCAGAAGAAAATCTATAACAAAAAATCCAACATGGTTTATTTAAAGAGACATTTAGGAAGCCCAACTTCCTCTATTCATATTTCCTAAAATTTTGCTACCCAAGATGTAAAAAGGGACCAGAGGATCAATGGGATTTCCCCTCACTATGATCCAATTTTTAGCTTTTGGAACCTCCCAAAAGAAAAGTTATAGCATCAATTCCAACATGACCTTTTTAAAGAAGAATTTAGGAAACCTGTCTTCCTCAATTAGTGGTGTTACAAAACTTAAAACATATAAGAAGCTGCAACGAAATAGTATAAGAACTACCATGATGTTGAAGGGTAAATGCATATACTTATATGCTAAAAAGAGCAATTAATAATCACCCATGTCGCTAAACCATCTACGCCCGAAATATTATTAACACATAAATAAATATTTATCTATTGCAACCATAATACAAGAAATTGAAGTAGGGTGAGCCACGTTCCACCCCACCATAGCCCCAACTATGCTGGAATTTTTCTCACAACTAACCACCCCCGTGCTAGATCTTGATGCCTTGAGGAGAACTCAACTCAGGGGCATTTCACACACTCAGAATTAGACTAGATTTTAACACCAAAAGTGAATGCCATTCTCCTTCACACACATAGATGAAAACTCAGTGATTAGCCTTTCCATATTTGACCAAGATAAAATTCACAAAAATACCATGCAGGTCAACACAGCACAAGGGAGTCCTTTGATCTTTGCAGTCGCTCAACCCTCCTCTCTTTAGTGCTCTATGTGCCACACACAATTAGGACCATTCCCAATCCTTAGAGCCATATTGTCCAATGAAAAAGTGATGCAACACATTCATTTCATGTCATATAAGTTGCTAGTCACACCTCTTAACTAGTCATAAGGTATGGACCTCTCTGGTTTCTATCACCAATCCTTTTTCCAAATCAAAATTCCTAAGCGAGAGAGAGAGATGCACGATAAGGTAAAAGAAGAGAGAAAAACTAGAAGATTAAGAATCAAGAAGAAGAATCCCTTTGATTGATACTCTCTCTTATTTTTATAATCACACCTTAACCCTTCATCTTCCCAACCTTTTAGCTTCTTAGGAAGAATAACCATTACATCAAAGGGAAATATTCACCCAAGGTATATTTTTCCTCTTAATTCAAGTTGTCCCCCTCCCTAATATATCATAATTTTTTGGTTGTCCCCTTTCTTAAGCTCTAGCATTTTTATTAATAAAAATAAGCATTACATCATATAATAGAGTTTGACATTGTAGCATCAATGTTGGCACCCTAGAATCATATATTCTTAATTACATTACAAAATTTGGGGCAATGAAAGGGGTGTTACCCTCTACTCGGGGATAACCCTTCTCTACGAACCGAGCTTTGTATTCTCTGCTCTACCTGTTGAGATTCAACAAGATGACGAGCTTAGTGAAAAGTAAGCACCTTCACTAAGTGGGGCCCGCAGGCTATTTTTAGGTGTATGTCTATTTTAGACATGATGAGCATATTCTATAAGTTTCAAGATGCTATTTTTAGATGGTTAGTCAAATATGAAAAATATATGAAATTCTATTTTTAGAATATTGGGCGAAGTCTATTTATAGATCGTCAATCTAAATATAGATGCATGTCGATTATTATTAGCCCTTAATAATAATCCGACAATAAATATCAACTTATTCTCTTGGAGCACTTTATTTCAGTGAACACATTTGGAAAATCAGTGGGCTGAATGAATTACGCAATTCCTAGGGTTATTGGTGGCTCGTGCATGGAGGAATCGGTTAGAACTGAAGTGGTAAAGTTGTGACAAAGTTGGAAGAGTAGTTATGGGAGTTGTTATTTAGTTTAACTCAGTTAAGTGAGATAAACTCAGTTGAGCTAGTTGTATCTAGTCTAACTGAAAGATACACTAGTGAGAGTTTAGTGAATTAATTAGTTAATTAATTCAAAACTAATAACTCACTAACAACTGAACAAATACAGAAGTTAACTACTTGCATGTCAGTTCCAGTGGAGACCCAGTGGAGAGATAGGTGAAAGGGTGATATGGACTATCTGATGTGACTATAGTGGTGCATTCAATGCATTTGACACACATTGGAGATGCCAATGAGGTTTGCGCAGTCAAGGCAAGGCCAACTCGAATTCATTCAGAGGTCTTCTTTAGTAGGGATTGCGCAGTGGAGGCAGGCTTTCAGGAGGCAAGAAATTGGTGCATAGATATGCAAATTTCTACATGACAGTGTGTAATGATTGTTGATTGTACTGAGAGCTTGATGTATTAAGCTTTGTATAATATTATTACATGATCCATTGATATACATAATATATGATAGTTGGGGTTTTTAGCTTTAAGCTTTCCCGTTAAACAACTGTGTTTATGTGCGATTGATTTTCTTCACATGTGTTTTCAATTGGCAATTTAATTTCCGCAAAGAATTTTTTTTTCACAAAGGAAAAATTCGTAACTTTTCATTAAAAGATAAGTTACATGTTACATATACTGGTAGTGCACAACTGATCAGGCCACGAGAGCCAATAACAGCCATTCTGGTGTCCATGATAAACCAATACATAGCTCAAAATAGAAACTATAAGTTACCAATAACATCGCATGTAAGTTTAGTGCATAACTTACATATCAGAATCAAAATATAAATAAATATACATATAATAGCCGCTGATGAAACATGGGAGATAAAGCAGACAAAAAAATCTCCCCAAAACAGGTCGTTCAGTCAAACAACCCCCTGTACTGGTGCCTCGTCTATAAAAGTCCGATGATAATATCGGTAAATCTGATCTCCGATCTGCTCAGTAATGTGCCAAGTACCCCACCTCAGCTCCGTGGCTTCTTTGGAAAGCTGATCTGCCACTTGGTTCCTAGTCTTGTAAATATGTGCCACAGAGATGGAGTCAAAAAGGATCTTGAGATGATGTACCTCTTACAGAAGTCCAGACAGTGTGTGCGTATGACAATGAGCATGTTCATTGAACCAATTTATCACAAGAAGGGAATCCCCAAATATCTGAATGGAGTTGCAATTTTTTTCCCGAGCAAAAACCAGAAGGAGTCGAAGGCATTGTAGTTCTGCGAAATTATTAGAACCAGGTCCCAATCCCATCCTAATATGGTAATAATGATGGTCGTTTAAATACAAGGTTGCACCCCCCCCCCCCCCACATCCATGTGGTTTAGCAGCACCATCGAAATATGCCCAAGGTCTGCATCGATCAATCAGTTCAGGGACCATGGTCATGGGACCTTTTTGCAGTTTATCCACAGGCATCAGATTGTAAGTGGCAATGGACACCGCACAGATATGGCCACAGTTGATAGGAAGGCAATTGAAAATGAATTTGTTTCGTCCGATCCATATTTCTCATGCAAGGATCAAAGGTAGGTTGCGCATCCTCGGGAGATGAGCGAACTATTGCCACCAATTTAACCATGCATCATGCAGAGTGTAACCATTCCAGAGGTATTGGCAGCCCAGAAAAGTGGTGACCTGAGCCCAGATCTCCAAAATGACATTGCAGTGAAGAAACAGATGCATGGCATCTTCGTTGTTTGATAGGAAATAAACACAGTGAAATGGTCCGTGAATGGCTCTTTTGTGAAGGAAATCCATTTTAGGAACACATTGGTTAAGAATGCACCAGAATAGTATTATGTGCTTGTGTGGCGCATTAAATTTCCATATGTTGCGCCACCACCATGATTTTTGTGGGGGTTCTCTATGGTGGATAAGAGCCAAGTACCCCAGCTTTGGAACATAATGCCCAGTAGGTGAGCATGCCCATATCAGTTGATTATCCTAATCAGTGATACGAATGTTCGATACTGTTAAAGCCCAAATGTAATTCTGCCATTGCCATTGTCCATCACGAGGGATCTCAAGGTGGTGTGCAGATAACCAGGCTTGTCCTTGCCATGTGGTGTGGGCTGGGTCCGCAATCTGAGAAAGGAAGAAGATGTTCCTTCTAGCCAGGTGTTCAGTGATGAAAGCAGGTAGTCTATAAAAATCACCACTACCTGACCATGAATCCAAACCAATTTTTACTAATACCCCAGATCCAATCTGCCATGATAAGCCCCTCTGAATGAGCTGGGCTACTTTAGTGATCGCCTTCCATATAATAGATGCACCAATGGGCAGCACTATACAGTCCCTGATCCAATCAAGGGTTGACCTGGGCACAATATACTTTGCAACAATGACATATTTCCAGAGACTGTGTCCCGTGATAATATGCCAATACATTTTGGTAGCCAATGCTTTGGAAAATAATTGGATATCTTTAATCCCCCAACCGCCCCATTGTTTGGGTATGTTAATGTGGTCCCAAGCAATCCAAGCAAAAGTGGTATCCTTTTCCTGGTTGCGCCATAAGAAATGTCTACACAGGACTTTTATACGATTGATGATCCCAATAGGAATCCAAGCCAGGGTCATCCAATAGACCGGAATGGCTTCAAGCACTGATTTGATAAGGACTAGTCTTCCAGCTCTAGACAACCATCGATTGTACCAAACATTAATCCTGCGTTCAACTTTAGCTATGATCCAATGCCAATCCCTAATTTGATAATCATTAGGTTTGATATGGTAACCCAAGTATTTAAGGCCATCGTTGATATCAGCACGGACATAAGCAAAAAGACGAGTAGCAATACCCTGTTCTTGTCCCGAGCATCCAGTCATAATAATGGTAGATTTGAGATCATTAGGTTTCATACTAGTGACTCTACAGAAACATTGGAGTAGTTTGTCCAATTGAACTAGGTCCTCCCTGGATCCATCAAGAAATATTAAAACATCATCTACAAATAGAAGATGAGTGAGACTAATTAATTCATTAATCTGGAGCCCATGAATGTTACCCCTTGTTTTAGCATGTTTTATGAGAACAAATAGGCCTTCCATAACCAGGACAAACAATAACGGTGAGATAGGACATCCTTGACGAAGTCCTCGCCCTGCATGAAAGAAATCAGTGGCAGTGCCATTAATGAGTATGCTAAAGGTAGCATGAAAAATGCAGCCCATAATCCAGTTGATAAAGGTGTGCGGGAATCCAGTTTGGATAAGAATGAGATGTAGGTAGCTCCAATTCACCTGATTGAAGGCCTTCGCCAGATCAATCTTGAGAATGGTAGATTTCAGGCGCTTAGCTTTGATGGAATGGAGGGCTTCTTGGGCAGTGCCAATAGCTTCGTGAATTTGTCTATGGTGGAGAAAAGCAAATTGCTCCTTTCCTATATTGGAAGATAGAAAAGGCTTGATACGATTAGCAATGATTTTAGAAATGATCTTATAGATACAATTGCATAGGGATATAGGTATGTAGTCTTGAAAGCTGGTGGGGCGATCAGATTTAGGGATGAGCGCAATAAAATTAGTATTGAATCCATCATATACTCTACCCCGCACCCTGCTGTCCTTAATCATAATCAACAGATCATTTGCAATAAGTTCAAAAAATTGAAGGAAAAATTCAATGGGCCAGCCATCAGGCCTAGGGATTTTTTCTTTTTTGAACCATTTCAAAACCCCCTCCAGCCCCCCCATAAAGACCGGTTCATTGAGATCTTCCATCTGCTCCTGTTCCACATACCGATTGAAATATTGAGTGATATGCATAATTTCAGGGAGATAAATGTTGAGAGGAGCTCTATATAAGTTGGTAAAGTGCTGGGTGCCCAAATCATGCAGTTGGGATTGTGTGCGAGCCATAAAGCCATTTTGATCAGTCAGTTCCCATATAGTATTTGCAGACTTATGACCGTTGGCATGATGTTGGAAAAATTTAGTGTTCTCATCCCCAGCCTGAAGCCAAATGGCTCGGCTTTTGAGTCTCCAATCCTCCTCTTTTTGTCTCAGGAGTTTAGTCTTAGCAGACTCAAGGACAATAAGATGTTCTTTGGAGGCCTGGGATCGGTAGCCCATAAGATCCGAGTTATTAAGATGAGAAATTTCATCTTCAATTCGCTTGAGCTCCTCTCTTTCCAGCCGCTTCATATTCTTGACCCATTGGATGGTCGGTCTTTTGATGCGCAAGAGATTATCATTGATAATGTGGGCTGGTTCCAAATTCGGCATAAGATGGCAATGCTGCCATGCCTGAGAGACCAATGTGTGGTAATTAGAGTCTTGTAACCATCGATAATTAAATTTAAAAGGTGGTCGAGCCTTGTAAGGTCCACATTCAAATTCCAGATATATAGGTGAGTGATTGGACATACCCCCTTGCCCAACCCATTGACGAGCACGTTCCAAAGAGTTTAGAAGTGGTTGTTTAATCAGAAATCTATCCAATCTGCGGGCTAATGCTGCATCACCCGTCTGCATGTTCCTCCAAGTGGGCACAATCTTAGTAGTCTGAATGTCAATGAGGTTAGCAGACACAAGATTGGAATTGAAATACTCAGCCAAAGGATCAGAGGTAGCATGCATACCCCAAGATTCAGATAGGCCCAATGAGAAATTCAAATCCCCCCCCAGAATAATGTGAGGATGAGTCAATAATGAGCAAGACAGTAATGAGTTCCAAAAGGCCTCTTTATTCAGATAGGGTCCATAAACATTAATCAGGTGGAAGGCCTACTCGGTGTTACCAAATCCAATATCCATACCAAGAACCCCAGCCCGGCCCCAGCAGTTTAACATCCGGGTGGTCTTACAGTTTATGCCCAATGGGCGACCACCTGATCTTCCGTGCGCATCCAGAGTGATAAAATTCCAGTGTGGGAGGATAGATTTAAGGATGGCCGCAACTGAAATGCCATCACCAAGGGTATCTTGGAGGAATAAAATGTCAATAGCCTTATGAGAAATAAGTTCTCTAAGTTCCAATCTCTTATCGGGGTTGGCCAATCCCCTGTAGTTGAAGGATAGACAAATCATGATGTAACCTCCGGATAAGGTGTCCTTGCTCTAAGGACCCGCATAAGGGATGACTGTGTGCCTGCCTCCACCTCTAGGTTTGCCCGTTTGATAGCCTTTTCCATGTTAAATGGTCGACCTCTAGTCCTGCTTAAGTGGCAACCCAGTCCTGGGCCTATGCCAAAAGCACCCGCAGAATGTGGATGGGAGAGGGATCTCAGGAAGTAATTGTGTCTCGATATGGATGTCTCAGAATGAGAAGATGATTGGCTAGGGGAAGGTTCAGCAGAAGTGTGTTGAATGACGGGGGTAAAGGATGGCAGGGCTTGAACAATGGAACAGCAGATCGAGGGGAATCTCCGAGTAGAGTGCGAAACAGTAGATGATATACATGGCAGAGAATTCGATGATAAATCAGAAGATAAATTTAAATGTAGAGAGACAGTTAAAGGAGATGTACCCGGGATAGTCGAGGAGCGCTGAGAAGCCTCCAGAGTAGCCTTTGCATGGGATCTGGGATGTGTGACAGGCCAAGTTGGAGGCATATTGGTCATCTCCATCCCCGAGACAGCCTGATCCTCCAGAGTAGTCTGCTTCTCATTACCCACATCCTGATCAGAGCAAGTAATAGGCTCTATCTGAGTGGCAACATTGCGAGATTTTTTGACCATCGGCTTGACAATCCTCAACTTAGGACATTCTTTATATAAATGCCCCACCTCGTGACATTTCCTGCATCGAAATGGCACACCCTCATAATCAAGAACCTGCTGCCACACCATTCCATCAAAAAACATGTTGAAAATGTCATGAAGACCATCACGAGTATCTAGGAAAATCAATATACGTGTAACAGCCCTGGTCTTCGTGGTCAAATATGATCTATCATGGTCCAAATACGGCCCAAAATGGCTAGCAATATTCCTGAAAGCCGTTTCGTTCCAAAAGTGCATGGGCAACCCAGGTAGTCGCATCCATATGGGTCCAGCACCCACATTTTCCTTGTTAGGATAAAAAAGCGGAACCCATCTCTTAAGATAGACAGGGTTCATTTCGAGATGCCAATACTGCTTGAGAACCCAATCAGATTGTTCAGGCCTGGCAAATGTAATTTTCCACAAAGAATTAAGTGGAAGGATTTTGTATTTAACATATGATTAATTTGTTACATCAGGAGAATTCGGTAATACTATCAGTATTAATAAATTTCTACACTACCTTTTGAATTCAACTTCTTCCTAAACACCCATTTGTTACCAATGTGTTTTCTTCCACTTTGAAACTCCACTGGATCCGAAGTCTCATTTTTGTCTAAGGTTTCCATTTCTTCAACCATGGCCCTTTTCTAGAGTTTTCCATCCTCTAAATCCATTGCCTCCTTGACTATTGTAGGATCATCATCTATAACAAATAACATAAAATTTTAACATAAATTAAGTGGATTATACCTTTATGGTTTCCTTCTTTCTCGAACTTATCTCCCCAATGACAAAGTTTGTGGTTCGCCTTCTTCTTCTTCTTTTCATTCTATAGAGTTTGATTCACAACCTTCAATTCAAACTCTATCTATTATAGGCCTTCTCATTTTGTTGGAATTCTTATTTAATAGCATAATTGACTTCTATAAATACCACATCTTGACTATACCCAATCTTCTTAGTTTATGGGTTCCAAATATTATAACATTTTACACCATCTTTATATCCAATAAAGATACACTTTTCAACTTTGTTTTCTAGCTTACTCCTATTCTCCTTTGGAACGTGTACATAAACATCGCAACCAAATACCCCAATATGTTTAAGAGAAGGTTTCTTACCAATCCATATCTCTTGTGGATTCTTGCCATCCAACACTGATGAGAATGCTCTATCTACCATATAACATATAGTGTCCATTGCCACTACCCAAAATTCCTATCCTAACTTGAAACCATTGAGGATGATGCTTGTTTTCTCCATTAACATCATATTCATCCTTTCTGAAACTCCATTACGTTGAGGTGTGTGGAGTAGTCTTCTACCTTGCTATACCACACTTATAGAATTATTCTAATCATTCCCACATAATTCTCCACCATATATATCCTCAACACCTGATTTTTCTTCTTGGTCTGATTTTCCACAAGACCATTAAACTCTTTGATCTTGTCAAATACTCTATGTTTCTTCCTGAGGAAATAGATCTGTGTATTCCTTGAGAATTCGTCTATAAATGAGACATAGTACATAGATTTTCCCAGTGAAGAAAATGACACAAGTCCAAACACATCATTGTCTGCCAACTGTAATATTCCCTCTAACCTCATAGAACTAGAGGATAATATTACCTGATTATGGTTCCCATATAAGAAATGTTCACAAAACTCAAAATCCAGAGAAAAATTATACATACCTTCTATCATACCATTACTTTGTAGTACTCGAAGTCCCTTCTCTCAAATATGTCCCAATTTTTAATGCCATAACATAGTCTTTTCTCCAGAAATTGTAAGATTTTTTCCTTCTTATGCTCCACTCTCAAGAACAATGGAATTGTTGCATCCTTCACTAACAGTGCTTCCCAAAAAATTGTAGAGAGTTCAAATCAGAACTACCCTTGTTAATACCATTGCTCCTTGAACCATCCTATTAGTGTCCTTTTCAAACATTGTTTTTACACCTTCATCGCTCATCTCCCTTACAACAGAATGTTATAATTCTTCCAGCCATGCACTTGAACTTGACTTTTCCTCATCATATGATTTTGGATGTTGAGTCATCTCCTAAGAAAACATCACCACCATTGAATATTTCATACTTGCGAAACCAATCTCTACGAGGAGTCATATGAAAGGATGTGCCTAACTCGACTAGCCATGCCTTAGGATCTAAATGTGTACTTAAAGAAGTCAAGTACACATCCCCTTCTTCAAATAAGGATGTTTTTGCTTCTGAAAAGGGAACATCTTCAAATCCCTTCCCTTTCTCACGAATATTAGATCTAACTTTATTGGATATTTAAATATTCTTTTAGATTTAGATATCACACTCGAGAAGTTATTTTTATTTCTATTGTAGGGGCATCCTATTATAGAAAAACCATCTCCTTTTGGATTTCCATGTTTTTGTTGAGATTCAACAAGAAAATTTCAGCACCCACGCCTAGTGCATTAAGCACCTACACTAGGGTGGGGCCCACAGGGCTATTTTTGGTGCATATCTATTTTAGTTATCCCTTAATTAAGATGGACAATAAAATGTAATCTAGTCTCAAAATAACTTGTAATAGTTAATTGAGAGTGATAAACTCAGTTAGCTCATGGATTTCGAGTTAGAGGTAGTTGGTGAGGCATGCAGAGTAATTCTAGTTGTAACAGAGTTCGAAGTGCAGTGGTGCATTAGTTAATGCAGGTTGTAATCAATTTAACTCAGTTAAGTGAGTTAAACTCACTTGTGCTAGTTGTAACTGTTAGATACACTAGTGAGAGATCAAGTGAATTAAATATCAATTAATTCACAATCAATGATCTCACATGCAACTAAGGATTTACTATTATTAGTTGCATGCATGTAAGATCTAGTGGAGACCCAATTGAGATCTAGGTGAAAGGGAAGTTGACTATCATTCGTAGGATTATTGGGTTGCACCCATGAGACCAAACACCCATTGGAGTGCCGATGATACTTGCACAATCAAGGAAGGCCAAAATTCCTATCTTTTAGGGATTGCATTCGTCAGGGATTGCGAAAAACAACGTAGGTTGTCTGGAGGCAGTAAATTGGCTAAGTATTGGTCTATTTTTGTAAAGAAAATTAGCTGAGTACTAGAGGGCTCTTGTGAGAAGAGTTTGTATGTAATTGTTTCATGATCTGTGCTGAATATAAAATAGAAGATAGTGAGGTTTTGAGCAACAAGCTTTCCCCGAGAAATTATCTGTGTTGTGTTTGATTGGATTCTTCTTTACTTCATGTGGTTGGCGATTGTGTTTTTTTAATTCCGCAAAAGATTTGTAGAAGAGATTCAGTATTTAACTTTAGTACATTGTTAGATCGAATTGAATTCAAGATATACATGCATGTTGTATAATTTATACATGGTATTAGAGCACAAGAAACCACAATTGTGATGGAGGAGTTGAGTTTGTGACTGGATATAATTCAAATTTGCAAAAAGAATATCTTGGTGCTACAGCTGATTCAAGATCGAAATGGATTTCAATGACTTGAGGTTGGAGTATGCACTCGAGGGCAGCTCAAACTATATTTCTTGGGAGGACAGGATGGAGGTAATACTCAAAGACAATGGCTTGAAGGAATTCGTTGACAATGATGTTCCTAAACTCGTTGTGACAGATGCTGCAAATCTTGATGCATGGCAAAATAAAGTGGCAAAGGCGAGGAGGATCCTATTAGAGGGATCACGAGACCACATTGTCTCAAGCCTCCATGGGAAAGCCACACCATATGCAATTTGGAAGGCTTTGACAGATCTATTCTAGAGCAACAATGACCATAGGAAATTGGCGCTCAAAGATAAACTCAGGAAGATCAAGATGGAGAAGGGTGACTAGATACCAAAATATCTAACAAAGTTTGTCCAATGTTGGGATGAACTGGGGAGCATTGGTATAATTTTCGCTGATGATGATTTGGTGAGCTTGGATCTCCTAAGACTTCCCAAGAGTTGGCATAGTTATCAAGGATCTTTTAATGGAAGGGAAAAATTTCCAGATTGGGAACGATTGTGGTCGGATTTGGTGCAGTAGGAGTTCAGACGGAACACCAGAGATGGATCTTAATCTAAGAATTAATATGAATAAGATTATGCTTTGGCTGCCAAGGCGAAGAAGGGGAAGGGGAAGAAATTCCATTCCATATTTGAGTCCAAGAATGGCAAGAAGCAGGACATGTCCAGGGTGAAGTGTTTTCACTATCACGAGCATGGGCATTTTGCTACTAATTGTCCATAAAAGAAGAAGAATAAGAAGGTTGAAGGATCTACAACTCATGATGCTTTGGCCTCAAAATTTGAGCTTGACTTCTCATTGATCGCATGCATGGTGTCAAGTGCATTGGGATCTGTGTGGTATTTGGATAGTGGCACTTCCTTTCACATGATGGGAGACAAGGAACTTTTCAGTGACTTGGAGGAGAAGGATCTCCAGATGCATATTGAAATGGGCAATGACAGGTGGTACAATGATATCAATATTGGTACCATTACCTTTATAGGTAGTCAGGTAAACCCTTTCAATTAAAAGATGTAATGCATGTACCGGGTTTGAAGAAAAATTTAGTCTTAGTCGCAATGTTGGAGGATAGAGGATATGATGTTGTTTTTAGTGAAGGAACAGATTTCTTGAGACACAAAACAACAGGACAGGCCAAGAGGATAGGGATTCGAGTTAAGAATCTCTACAAGCTGGAGGTAGATGGCTGCACATCAATGATGGGCAAGGTGGATCAAGTGGTGAGTCAGGATGAGGGCGAATTATGGCACATGATATTGGGCAATCTTCACCATCGAGCCTTGAAAGTCATGCATCATATTTCTACTATTCTTCCCATGGGTACATTTGCGCAGTCAGACACATGCAAGAGATGTACTATGGTAAAATATGTAAAGGCCACCTTTCATGAGAAGGAGAACCGAGCTTCGGGGATCCTTGAGAGAGTTCACACAGACATGTGTGAACCTTTCTCTGTTGCTTCGACAGTAAAACATAAGTACTATGTAA
Organism: Pinus albicaulis; assembly: GCA_034641835.2. Taxonomy (NCBI): domain Eukaryota; kingdom Viridiplantae; phylum Streptophyta; class Pinopsida; order Pinales; family Pinaceae; genus Pinus; species Pinus albicaulis. Next base: position 1,440,182,100 of record CM076575.1, on the reverse strand, counting down.
TATTTTTTAATGAATTTTATCATAAGTGTTGGATCTTCTTCATGCAGAAGAAAGATCAAACATTCTCTAAGTTTCTTGAGTTTAAGGCACTGGTGGAGAAAGATTCGTAGAAGCAAGTGAAGACTCTTAGGAGCGATAATGGTGGAGAATACATCTTTAACAAATTCAAGAACTTCTGTAGCAAAGAAGGAATTCAAAGAGAACTAATAGAGCCTCATAACCCACAACAGAATGGGGTCACGGAAATAAAGAACAGAACAATCGTGGGTGCAACAAGAACGATGTTGCATGATCATGGCCTATCGATGCATCTGTGGGCGGAAGCATGCAACACTGTGGTATTTGTGCAGAACCGTTGTCCTCGTAGGATACTTGGCATGAGTACACCTGAAGAGGATTTCACTAGTAAGAAACCTGATGTTTCACACTTTAAGATTTTTGGTTCATCTGTTTATGTTTCACGCCAGGAAGAGCTGGAACCGACAATTGAGATCAAGTTTTTTGTGGGGTACACTGAAACACCCCATAATTATTGTGTGTATTTTCCAAACAACAAAATGACTATTGTGCAACGAGATATAAAATTTGATGAGGAGAAAGCCATACAGTTGTCCCTTAAGAGGGAGCTGGACTTGCATGTAGAGGAGGAACTGTTGGTTCCCAAGGATGAGCCTCAAGATGGGGAGAAACCACATGAGGAGGTTCATGGAGAGGAGGAAAACACTCATGCAGAGCCATCCATCAGAAATGGCAGAAGGCGCACCATAGAAGTTGATAGATTGAGACTTGATGTTGCAGAGAATGTAGGAGCCCCTACTTCACAGCGTAGACAGAGATAGTCTCCTGACCGATTTACTGGATACATGACTCTTATGAGAAAATGTATTGTGACTGAACCATCTTCCTTTCAGGAATCAATGCAACAACCAACTTGGGTTGATGCAATGGTGGAGGAGTATGACTCCATTGTCAAGAATAGTGCATCGGATATTGTCCCAAGATTGGTCAACAAATCAGTGGTTGGATCGAGATGGATCTAAAAGGTAAAGCAAGCTGTTGATGGGAGTGTGGAGAAATACAAGGCCATATTTGTGGCTCGAGGATTCTCACAGATCAAGGGGACCGATTATGATCAGACTTTTGCACCTGTTGCAAGGTACTCTTCTATTAGATCCATCCTTGCACTCTCAGCACAAATGGGATGGCACATTCATCATATGGATGTGAAAATTTCATTTCTCAATGGGATCATTGAGGAAGAGGTGTACATAGAGCAGCCTGAACGTTTCGAGATCTTCAACAGTGAGTCGCATGTGTGCCGATTCAAAAGATCGTTGTATGGGCTGAAGCAAGCACCCCGTGCTTGGTACACTCGGATAGACAGCTATTTCACCAGACTGGGCTTCACCAAAAGTGAAGCAGATGCAAAATTGTACCAGATTGTGGTTGAGGGTAAGCTATTGATTATTTGTCTTTATTTTGATGATCTAATTTTGACTGGTGATGGCCAGCTGATACACTCATGCAAGGAAGATCTTGCAAGGGAGTTCGAAATGAAGGACATGGGACTCCTTCATTATTTCCTTGGATTGTAAATATGGCAGTGGGATGGTGAAATTTTTGTGTCTCAAGGAAAGCATGCAAAGGAGATACTAGGTAAGTTTCACATGGAGAGTTGCAAACCCATGGATACTCCTCTTCCAGGAAATTGGAGCAAAGAGGATGCTACTTCTGGAGAGGTAGTGGATGCTACTATCTACAGGAAGTTAGTTGGTTCACTGATGTATCTAGTGAACACCAGAAAAACTATTTGCTACGCAGTTAACCAGCTGAGTCAAGCTATGGTTAAGCCTACCAAGCTCTTTTGGAAGGCGGGAAATCATGTATTGGGATACCCGAGGGGCACATCAGAGTATGGTATATGGTACAAACAAACAGAGGGAGTGAATCTTCAAGGCTTCACGGATGCAGATTGGGTGGGCAGTCCATCAGATAGAAAGAGCACATTAGGAGGGATCTTCAGCAGTTTCCTGGTACAGCAGGAAAGAACGATCTGTGGCACTCAGTTCAGCGGAAGCATAATACATGGTAGCAATTCAAGCTACATGTGATGCTATCTGGATGATAAATATCTTGGTTGGTTTTTTTGGTTCTTAGATGGATCCGACAGTGATTCATTGTGATAATTAGAGTTTCCTTAAACTCTTGATTAATCATGTGTTTCGTGATAGGTCCAAGCACATAGATATCTGGTACCATCATCTCATAGATTGTGTGCAGAGAAGGATAATGTTGCTTTATTACATTCCCATGGAAGATCAGGATGTAGGTATTTTGACGAAGGCGCTCACCAGGAGAAAATTTGAATACCATAGAGACAGGATCGGGGTGAAGGATAATCCCTTTCTTGTTGAGAGGGAGTGTTGAGATTTAACAAGAAAATTTCAGCACCCACGCCTAGTGCATTAAGCACCTACACTAGGGTGGGTCCCACAAGGCTATTTTTGGTGCATGTCTATTTTAGTTATCCCTTAATTAAGATGGACAATAAAATGTAATATAGTCTCAAAAATCACTTGTAATAGTTAACTGAGAGTGATAAACTCAGTTAGCTCATGGATTTCGAGTTAGAGGTAGTTGGTGAGGCATGCAGAGTAATTCTAGTATTAACAAAGTTTGAAGTGCAGTGGTGCATTAGTCAATGCAGGTTGTAATCAATTTAACTCAGTCAAGTGAGTTAAACTCAGTTGTGTTAGTTGTAACTATTAGATACACTAGTGAGAGATCAAGTGAGTTAAATATCAATTAATTCAAATCATTGATCTCACATGCAACTAAGGATTTACTATTATTAGTTGCATGCATGTCAGATCTAGTGGAGACCTAGTTGAGATCTAGGTGAAAGGGAAGTTGACTATCAGTTGTAGCATTATTAGGTTGCACCCATGCAACCAAACACCCATTGGAGTTCCCATGATACTTGCGTAGTCAGGAATGCAAAAATTCCTATCTTTTAGGGATTGCATTCATCAGGGATTGCGCAAGAAAGGCACGCTGTCTGGAGGCAGTAAATTGGCTAAGTATTAGTTAGTTTTTGTATGACTGTGTGAGACAATTAGCTGAGTACTAGAAGGCTCTTGTGAGAATATTTTGTCTTTAATTGTTTCATGATCCATGCTGAATATACAATAGAAGATAGTGGGGTTTTGAGCAGCAAGCTTTCCCTGGGAAATTATTTGTGTTGTGTTTGATTTGATTCTTCTTTACTTCATGTGATTGGCGATTGTGTTTTTTTAATTCCGCAAAATATTTGTCGAAGTGGTTCAGTATTTAACTTTAGTACATTGTTAGATTGGATTGAATCCAAGATATACATCCATGTTGTATAATTTCTACATTTTTATGTCTCATATCCTCCATTAGCAAGGATGTGACTATTTTATCGAACTTTAAAGTAGTTCCATTACTACTTATAACAACAACTAGAATATCCCTCAAGTCTAGTAGAGAAAATGACAAACTAATTCACTTATCTTAATATGAAATATTAATATCAATAGATAATAGTTGACTTAACAAAATATTGGAGGTGTACAAATTCTTTGTCATCGAGTCTTCGTCCTTCATCCTCAGATTATATAACTTCTTCCATAGGAACAATTTTTTCACTAGGGACTTATATTGATACAAAGCTCCTAACTTGTCCCACCAAGGATTTTTGTAGTTTCCTCTGAAATATTTAGTAATACTAAATCTAAGAGACACATGTTGAGTTTTGTAGCTATGGTCATTTTTCATAATATTCAATTATACTTGTAATGATGAAAGAAAAATTACTACGAAGCATGTTTTACATGCTTGTAATAAAAATAAAATATTTATTTTATTTTATTCAAAAAGAAATATTATGAAAGTCATGTTCTTCACGACCTTTGCAAAAGAAAATTTGAGTTTTTCAATTTGTAGTTTTGCCTCTACAAGTGACCAAGTCGGCCCTCCAAGTCACCATGTCGTCCTTCCCAAACAAACACCCATTCACATCATCTAAAGGCTATAAGTAGCCCATTTAATCTCCTCCAAAAGAAAACTTTGGATCATCACATATATCTATGTTCTAAGTGAAGAAGATAAGGTATACAAGGCCAAAAACAATGGGGGGGGGGGGTTACACTTCATTTTCCCTTCCTCTAGTAATCAAAGGAGGTCGAGTTCTGGATGGTTTTTTGTGGTATATTTTCTATGGCATAGTGGGAAGTCTTGGGTGTAGTTGCACAACTAATTTCAACCCTCTTGTAGATATAAACCAAATTGTGTTGCAAAGATTCAGTGGACATAATTTAGGACATTTGTCTTGGGGTTTTTGGAGGGTTGGCTCGGGTCTTGGTGGATGGTCATATTTCTAGTTACTTTTATGTTAATGTATCTCTTGTTGCATTGATTCTCTAAGTAAAAGGTTGGCTGGATTTTTCTCTTAGTGGGTTTTCCTAGGGTAAAATATTCTTGTCTCTTCGTGCATTGTGATCTCTATTGTTCTACTGTCTATGGTGTTGATTTTTTGAAGTATAATTACTTAATGATCATATTTCTACGCTAATCAACATCTATATTATTGGAAGTAATTATCGTAGTTATGAAATAAAAGTAATTGCATCGATTGTATTGGAAAAATCAACATGGTATTAGAGCTTTGGTGAAGGAAAAGAGCACATAGATAACTCTTGAACATCTTGAGATCGCTTTGAATAAACCCTAGATCTATAATAAAATTACATCCATGGATTCTACTATGAAATCGTAGAACAATTTAGAAGGGGCTATTAATGCTTGGAAGGCAACCTAATTCTCCCAAGGGAAGATATTTTGGAAATTGTGCAAAGAAAGGTGACTAAACCAACAAATGAAGTAGGAAAGAAGAAGTACAAGAAATATGACACCATTTCCATGATAATAATTGTGGACTCCATCAAGGATAATCTAATTCCAAACATCTCAAAGCTTGATACTTCAAAGAAGATGTATGATGCCCTAATTGATTTTTATACCATCAACAATATTGACTAAGTCACAAGTTTGAGAAATGAGCTTCGTGATATCAAAATGACAATGAACGATACAATGGATTCATACTTTGTGAATATTTCTCAACTAAGAAATCAACTACAATCTATTGATGAAATTGTCTCTGACAAACAATTTGTGACCTCAACACTCAATGGACTACCAATATCATGGGTTTCATTTGCACCAGGTATAGATAGCCAAAAGGAAGCTCCAAGTTTGGAACAATTATGGGTAGTTTGTTCTCAAGAAGAATCAAAACTTATGTCTAGAAGAATAAATTCTCAAAAATAAGAAGATTCTCAAGCATATGCAACTCATTCCAAGAAATTTGGAGAATAAATAAGTCTAATTTTAAGAAGAAGAAGAGGGACTTTGATAGAAGACCTAATCATCAAAGGAATACAAATATGTCACAAATTCAATGTTTCATTGCAACAAATATGGGCACTTCAAGACCCAGTGTCCTGAAATTTTCAATGATAGGAAGAAAAGAGGAAAGCATCATGCTACCATGATAGAATTTGATGAGCATTCCAAGAGACCCAAAGTTGAAGGAGATAAAGACCACTTCTACCATTCGGCACTTGCAAGATCTCTTGCAGATAACAACTACATATGGTTGATCAATAATTGAGCTTCAAGACATATGATGGGAGATCATGATCATCTTACAAGTTTGATGAAAAGAAGATTGACTCAAAAGGTGGAGATTGGAGACAACAAAAACTATGCAGTCAAAGGAATTGGGATAACATCCGTTGAGCTGGAAACAAGTGAAAGTGTTCACTTGAGAAAAATTCTATATGTTCTAGGTTTTAAAAATAATATGGTTTCAATTTCATGTTTAGAAGATAAAGGAGACAAAGTAACCTTCATTGATGGGGAAGTCCTTATGTTGTCCAAGGGATCTAATATAAGCTCTACTAGGGTTATTGGGATTTGTGAAGGAAGGTTGTATAAAGTCATGGGAAACCTTCCCAAGCTTTAGAACATAGTGATATTAACTCTTGTGAGCTATGGAATAGAATACATGCTCACCTTCATTAGAGAGCCTTTCCATCTTTGAAGCAAATTATTTCAGGTGTACCAGATTTGCAGATTTATCATAAAGGTGTGTGTAATGGATGCACTCTTGGAAAGAATGTTAAGAAACCCTTTCCAAGTACTTAAAATAGGTCCAAAGAGATCATGGATCTAGTCAACTCTGATGTATGTGGTCCTATGTTGATGAAATAACTTGGAGGCACTCTACACTTTGTATCCTTTATCAATGATTTCTCTCACAACACAAGGATCTATCTTATGAAGTCAAAATATGAAGTTTTCATAAAGTTCCAGGAATTCAAATCTAAGGTGGAAAACATGAAAAGGAAGAATATAAAGAATCTAAGATCATATAATGGAGGAGAATACACCTCCAATGAACTCATTTCCTTCTATAAGGAAGTTGGGATTAAGAGGGAGTTGGTAGTTCCCTCTAATCCTAAACATAATGGAGTGGCAGAAATAAATAACAAATCTATTGAAGAATCTATGAACGGAATGCTACATGTTAAATATGTACCAATGTTCTTATGGGGAGAAGCAATCGGGATAGTTGTTTACATTCTAAATAGAAGTCCTCATCAAATTTTGGAAGATAAGACTCTTGAAGAAGCATTCTCTGGTCAAAAACCACCCAAGGATAAGAGGACTAAGTTAGAACCATACATAAAGAAGGGTATATTTTTTGGGTACAATGAGTCATCAAAATCCTATAGGATCTATATTCCAGGGCAATAAATTTTTTATGTAAGTAGGGATGTGAATTTTGATGAAGACACTGCTTATTGGAAATCTATAAAAGAACACACGAACATTGAAGATTAAGAAATGAAACATGTTGCTCCAAAAGAAGAGGTTATAGGTCATCCAACATCCTCAAGTCATTTTTAAGACCATGAAGAAATGACAGAAGGACCTTGTGAATCGATGGATCCTATGATTATTCCATAAAATAGAAAAAGACCAACTTGGCTCAAATCTACTTTATAGGATGGAAAATGACATGCGGCTCCACGAAGAACCTTCATGAAATCTAAGAGACCTAAGAGGTATCTTGGTTATGCATCTTTAATGACAATTGATTGACTTTGAGCCTTCCAAATTTGAGGAAGCATCCACCTAGCAAGTGTGGAAGGATGCAATGATGGAAGAATACCAATCTATTGTGAAGAACGATGTCTAGGAGGTTGTTCCAAGACCTGAAGGAAAACATGTGGTAACCTCAAAGTGGATATATAAGATCAAGCATGGAGTAGATGGGAACATTGACAAATACAAGGCAAAATTTGTGGCTAGAGTATTCTCAGAAAGAGGGAGAAGATTATGATGAGACCTTTGCAGCGGTTGCTAGGTACATCACAATTATATCTCTTATTTCTCTTGCTTTGTTAATGGGATGGAAGCCACATCAGATGGATGTGAAGACCAATTTCCTCATTGGCGTGATTGATGAAGAGATGTACATAGAGCAACGTCAAGGTTTTGAAATTCATGATATAGAATCTCATGTGTGTGGATTGAAGAAGGCGTTTTATGGACTCAAGCAAGCTTTGAGGGATTGGTATTCTAGAATTGATTGATATCTAATGAGACTTGGTTTCTTTAAGAGTGTTGTTGATCCAAACCTTCATATCAAGGTTGTGAAGGGTGAGTCGGTGATGCCACTACTATATGTTGATGATTTGTTCTTGACATGTGTAGAGAATATTATTGTTCAGTGTAAGAGGGATTTTGCCTTTGAATTTGACATGAATGATATTGGATTGATGCATTACTATTTGGGACTAGAAGTATGGGAAAAACCTGGTGAAATCATTCTTGGGAAAGGAAAGTATGTCATCAAGATCCTTCAAAAGTTTGGAATAATGGAATGCAAGTCTATTACAACTCCTATGGTGATGAATCTAAGAAAGCTGAGAGATTATGAATCTGATATGGTAGATCCATCTATGTACCAAAAGTTGATTGGATCATTGATGTATTTAAACCAAACATTTTCTTTGTAGTGAACACCTTAAGCCAATTATAGATGGAACACGACATGAGCATTGGACTGGAACAAAGCATATATTGAGATATTTATGTGGTATTGCTGACTATTGTTTGCGATATGCTTTGAGTGATGAGATATAGCTGTAGGGATATACAAATTATGACTAGGTAGGGAGTGCAGATGACAGAAAGAGTACATCTATTGTATGTTTTAGTTTTAACTTTGTTATAAGTACTGTAGAAGCAAAGTATATTGTAGCTTGTTTGGCATGTTATGAGGGAGTATGGATTCATAAGCTACTCTCTGGATTATTCAATGAAATGTTGGAACCGACTGTGTTGTTCTATAACAATCAAAGCTATGTGAAGTTGACAGGCAATCCAGTGTTTCATGATAAGACAAAGCATATTGAGATAAAGTAAAAATACATTCATGATATGGTAGAAAAGGGAGTAGTGAGGCTCCAGTATATTCCCATTGACAAGAAAACAACTGACATTCTCACAAAGCCTTTATCTCCGATAAAGTTTGTATACTTAGAAGATAAGCTTGGACTTGTGGAGAACCCCTCTGTTAGTGAGAGGGAGTATTGATGTGACATCAAAAGGGGAACGACTCAGACTATTGGTGACAACAGGAGCATGGCTTAAACTGTTTTTGGGTGGAAAACAAGGGCATGGCTCGGACTGTCAGTGATAATAGGAGCATAACCTGAAATGTTGATGAGATAGCACGAGGGATGAACATTCGAGAGAGAATGGTACTCGAGGCTCAGAAACGCAATGGAGTCGGTGGATTTTCAACATTATGGCCTAGAGTGAGGCCTTTGGATTTTGGATGTGGGTATCCTTGGGGTTTTACCATGTGTGATGGAAACCCTGAACTAGTCAGAGTACCATGAGGAGAGGTGCCCACCAGATCATGGTGACTAGTTGAGTGAGTACCATTAGTTAGGAGTGCTAACTTGGGTTGTGGTACCTATTGATGATGATGTTGATGTAGGTCAAGGGTGTTGGCCTAGATGATGATGCCATCAATAAGTTGTACCTTTCCTTAGAGAGATCACGTATACAAAGAACATTTGTATAGTCATTATGAATACCTCCCTAACTAAGAGGGAGTGTTGAATTTTGTAGCTATGGTCAGTCTTCATAATATTTAATTATATGTGTAATGATGAAATATAAATTATATTTGTGAAATAAAATTTATTACGAAGCATGTTATTAATGCTTGCAAGAAAAAGAAAATATTTATTTGATTTTATTCAAAAAGGAAAAATATGAAAGACACGTTCTTCATAACCTTTGCAAAAGAAAATTTGAAATTTGAAATTTGTAGCTTTGCCTCTACAAGTGACCAATTCAACCTTCTAACCCATCATGTCGCCCTACCCAAATAGACACCCATTCACATCATCTAAAGACTATAAGTAGCCCATTTGATCTCCTCCAAGGCCACACTTCATATCATCACATATATCTATGTTCTAAGCGAATAATATAAGGAATACAAGGTTGAAAATAGAAGGAAGAGATACACTTCCTTAGCCCTCACTCTAGTAATCAAATGTGGTCGAGTTCTAGACAATTTTCCATGGTATAGTGCAAAGTCTGGGGCAGAGTTGCAAGTTGAATTTCGACCCTCTTGTAGATTTGAAGCAGACCATGTTGTAGAGATTCCATGGACAAAATTGAGGACACTTGGATTGGACTTTGTGGAGGGTTGGCTTCCCTCTTGGTGGGTGGTAATCTTGTTGGTTATTTTGACTTTGATGTATCTCTTGTTGCATTGATTCTCTAAGGAAAATATTCTCTGTGTTTTTCCCCCTTAATGGGTATTCCTAGGGTAAAATATTCTTATCTCTTTTTGCATTGTGATCTATATTGTTCTACTATCTATGGTGTCAAGTTTCTAAATTATAATTACTTAATGATCATCTTGTTGTGCTAAATAACATATCTATCATTGGAAGTAATTATCATAGTTCAAAAAAAGGGTACTTACATCCATTGTACAGGAAAAATCAACAACACAATCGCATTATGCTATTTTCCTTTCAATCCAACTTGGTCCAGTCTTCCGTTGACATCCCTGTTAGTGGGGTACCTAGATCAACAAGGATCCACTAATCTTAATCCACCAAAAAGTCTTCCTTTTTGATATTCCACGACTAAAAACTATATCCATTGAATTTCTCGATCTGTATCTTTGGGCTACTTTCTATTTCCTTTTTTCCACAAGAATCACTTCCATAGATCTTCCATTGTAATAGGGTCTACCATAGGTTTGAGCCAAACCCCTTAACCACAAAGGAATTCCTTTGAAGCCAGACCTACTTTTATACCAAATGTAGGTTTTAACCCTATATAATTAATTACCGCAAATAGATTCTTAATGAAACACAAAAGAAGCAATGACAAAAACACACACATGAACACAAATATTTTACCCTAGAAACCCAAAACCAGGAAAACCAACAAGATTTTCTAATATATATATATTATTTTATATAGTGTTACAATAAAACATATATATCCCGTGAAATACATGAATCACTAATCCAATCACCATGGATTATAATACAACCATAGTTCCTTAATTGAAACTACAAAACCATGGGAAAAACCACCATGTGCCACAAAACTATTTTTAGCAAAACTATGTGTAGAAAATTGCCAAAAACATATGCAAAATTTGTCTAATTTTTTTCTCAAGTGCGTTGGCCCCAAACCCCCATGTAAGGGGGGATTTTCCCCCTATATAAACCCCATTAATAGGGGGAGCTTCCGCCTCCCTATTGCACATCACACATTTTACAGTGTGTGGGGATAACCATGCAAAGCATATAACACATACCCAACATAAGGAATTCCTGGGAAGCACCCGATTGTAAATGGATTTTGCACTCCCTAGCATGAGATTCTAATGTTTATTTTATGGTCTTGGAGAGTGTCCTCTCCAACCTATTCCAAGACTCTAAAATCCTAGGCTAACGTTGGTGTGCTACCAAGAAACTAGCAATATGTTCAATGAATTTTATTAATGTTTCTTTTAGTGGTTGTTACTTACTTAGAAATGGATAATGCCGTGCAACTTAATGGTGTTATGACTCATATGTTCATAGTAAAATAATTTAAGGAATGCAAACAATACAAACATTTTAATTCTTTGAATTCTATCTAAAGTAAGGAAGAGTCTTCTCCTTTTCTTTTCTTGTCAAGAAAAAAAACAAAAAAAAGCATGCACAATTTTACATTCTTTGATGCACAAATCTAATGAATGCACAACCAATCTAGATGCAAATATCCCAATGATGCAAAAAAATTACTGATTTATTTTTCTTCTTTTTCAATAACTAAAAGAAAATACGTTTGTAGGAAATGTTAAAATTTTTCTATTTGTTAATTGTGAAAGCAAATAAAATTCAGACAACATTCAAACAAGGAAAACAATCCAAAAAATTGTAGGACAATGGGAAAGTTGAAAAAACAAAGTATTTAAATGTGTGTGCACAAGTTCAAACTCAATGAATCCAAAATAGGAAAACATAAAGAGACCTAAAAAGTAAAAATGATTCGAAAAGTAAAACCGCTTAAAGATAATGGGATTTCTCAAAAAAAGGTAAAATACAAGATTATTTCACAACAACGTTAACTAAAGCCAAAAAATAAATCAATCAACAACTCATAAAACATAAAATGAACTCATGTATTTTCAAATAAATATTTAAAAGCAAAGGAAGAAAATTTGTAGTGGGACAATCATAGCATATCAAAACCCAGGTAGAGGAAGGCCAACAAAAGCACATAATCCAAGCAAAAATCCTCGGGAAGGAACAAATATTAAACAACAATGTATAGGGGATGTCATGCCCGGGAAATGTGCCATAGAGCGACCTCTAGAAGATGGTTGCGACTACAAGAACTAGTACCCCATGATTGGTCATGATGGCGTGAGAACATAGCCCGCGACCTTGTGCCAATACAAGACAAGTTTAGACTTTAGATGTGAGACTATTAACCTAAAAAATAAAACAACAAGCTAAATGAGGTACATAAAATCAAGGAAAACCCAAGAATAGGGTAATGATCTCTTAAATAAAGGAAAATGAGTTTCTTTCCCTAGTGGATTCACTAATTATGATAATAGGAAAATCCTCCCATGGGTAGGAGAACCTTACCTTACATTTTTTCCAAACTCAAGGTAAACAAAGGTTCAATTTTTAGGATGGAGGTCTCCTAGATTTAAAGAAACAATAATTCAAATGCATGAAATAAGTAGATAATATCAGGGAGTGCACCTTTTTATTGTCATTTGTTCTAGTGTGTCTTGACCTAAAGTAACTCTCTATACATAAGATCTAGCTGTATGACTCATTTCCTACACACAAAATAACAGAGATGATTCTCCAAACTTCCTTCGAACAATAGATCGTTCACTAAATAAATATAATCTATGAAATAATATCTGATAAATGAAAATAACATATAAAACTGAGAGAGAAATCATAGAGATTCAATAATTATATCAATTATAATGATGACAACAATAACTTAAATATCCTTATAACTTAATGTGATTGAATTTCTCTCTATTTCCTTATCCTGATACTTTTTTTGAGCCTTTATATAAATATTGACAACATAAAATTTATCCGTTTCTTCCTCCCTTTTCCCTTGGTATGGATTTCCTTATATAGATGGAGGAAGGTCTATATTGGGATGAATGGATGAGCTTGAAGGCTTAAGAGAATTGGACAAAGTTAGAATTGGAAGGCTAGTTCATGGTGATGAGCATGAGGCATGATTCTTATCTTGCACATATTCTCCTTGGTATGATCAATTATGAAGGTTGAGAGGTCAGTCATGGTCCAATAGTGGTGCAACCTACAATCATTGCATGCTGCGAGTGGTGTAGCCTACGATTGGTCATATTCTACTATGAAGGATAGGCACGAGCATGCTCAAAAATCAATTAAAAAGGGAAAAAATGTGGTGTTGATGGGCCTCCCAAATAGGTAAAACACGAGGCCCATCTAACCACTCCTAAGCACATAAGGGCTACATTAACCCTTCCTTTTTGCACTCAATAACTTTCTAGCTTAATGATTTCTTAGGAGAGAGAGATTTTTCATACTTCATATGCCTAACATGACTATTGTGTGTAGGATGTTAAAGGGATTTTACACAAATTTCAAGGAGATCCAACCATAGATATTCATGGGGCCTACTCCTTGCTACAAAAGATTCCAACTCATTTGGACGAGGATAGTAAATACTCCTCCCTACTACTGCATGATGACCTAAGAAACATGATCTAGATTTTTAGGGATTTTGGAGGGAAAGTAGTCCTCCCCTCAAGGAGGTTTCCCTTTATCAATCTCGTATAAATAGAGGGCTTGAGTGGCCTAGTAGAACAAGTAGGAACAACAAATGAACATAATAGAGCATTACGAGAAGTTTAGAGTTCAAGTTTTTTAAACTTTTTCCATGTACAAACAACTTTTTAGTTAATGGAAGTGATCTTTGATTTTGACTCTTAGTTTGGATTTGTATTAATGGTTTTGAAATTTTGTGGGTTAGGGCCCACCCCAGGTGCTGAGGATCCCTCTTGTACCATTTATGTTCAAACATTTTTTTTTAACTTTGCAACTTATTTATGAACATTACTTTTACGAATGGTTATTTAGATAGTTTATGAGAAATATTTTCTTGTAAGTTATCTTAGCATTAGGTGCTGATATTTTTAATGGTTACATTGTTCAAATAAGATTCTTATTTATGCATTTGGTTCACTTTATTTGATGTTGTTTATTTGTTTTCCATCATTCACTGTTTGTTTTTTTGCATAGTCCCCCGTGTTGTAGCTACAAGAAACCCTACAATCTTGCACCTTGCTAGATTAACCCTGCCACATGCTGATGTGATGCCTTGGACATGTGTATTTTATATTTTTAGAGATTTTCCTTAGTTTCTTTGCCTTCCAAACCTACATTTGGCATATTCCTCTGCTCGTTGGACAGTATCCTGTAACAAAAGAGGGACTCTTGTAGCAGTTTGCAACTCACCTTTGAAACTCACTCAGATTTACACCCAACTCATAATTTTTCCTTCTTTGATGTATTACAATGCCCTTGGAGCCCTAAGAATGGATTTTGGAAGTAGAAGAGACCACGTAGATGCCTTTATTTGAATTGCTGTAGAAATTGCTTCTTTCTTGTAGAATTAGGGTTCACTATTTGCAAGCTTTTATTCAAGCACTGTGTTTTCTTTCCTTGCAAGATAAAATAGGTGTCTTTGACTTCATTTTAGATAGAATAGTTTTCCTTCCTTTATTGTAAATAACTTAGGGTTTCTTTTATATCTGCTTCTACTAGTCGTTTCTTGCAATTTTATTTCTCTCGTAGCATAAAATAGTTAGATTGGTCTCTCTTCAACTAGATTTCATCCCAGTACTTTCACCTACATAAAAAGCAAAGGGAAGAGATATTGTCTAGTGCACATATAGTCTCAACCTCTCTTAAGTTTGTATCAACCCCGGGTTGACAATTAAAGTTGATACCTTTGGGAGTTGCAACATGGTTGTTGCAATACTGAGGGCCATTAGATGTCTCAACTTATCATGTGAGTGGATTCTTAAAGGCTCATAGGGGTGGTTTTTAAGGCTATAAGGCCACATCCCGTCTATTCATGAAAAAGGCATAATAAATGGGAATGGTATGAGATTTGAACATGTGAGAAGGACGAGGTAGTCTTGTCGATTGGTTTCATACTTGGCTATCTCTATTATGCATGCCATGAACCATGTGTCGACATAAAGTCATGATAGTTGATAAGTGGATATGATCGTTATGGGTTTGGTTTATCATAGTCCTTACTGTCAATGCTGATACATCCCATTTTTCAAGTCATTATGTGATTGGCTAATTTATTCACTTCCTCGTTTAAATCCCTTAGGACTTGAAAATAACTAATTGATGTTAGTGATTCTTTTGCTTGTATTAATCTTTCCAACATGGAATCAAGTTTGTGGTCTGAAGACTTGAGATTTAAGATAAAGGACTTAATTATTAGGGAACAATCATCAATCACAATCATGTTAGCAGCTTTGAGAGTAGTTACTAGATTTAGGCCTCGTAAGATGTCGTATCAAGCTCTAGGAGTAATAGTACACTTTTATTCCCTTAGGGCTTTAGATAACCCCTCTTGCAACTACCACCCTTAAAACCTTTTATTCTAAATAACGAAAAATGATATCTCATGCGCCCACACATGATCTTAAGGATTTTGTATATAATGTTCTTTAAGTTCTAACTTTTGTCCTTTGTTTTTTTTTTTGGTTTTTTCTCTTAATCTTAGTGTAATCTTTTAAATTCATTAGTTTTGTATACCAATCATATTTAGTCATTTCTTTATACATATTTTCGATATAAGATTTTATGGATTTTGTATAGTTATTATTTATTTAAAATGTTGGGTTTATCTTTCTTTCTTATATCTAAAACTTATGTTTCATCCTCTTTTATTGATTTTGCATAAATATTACATATGTAAAATGTTGGGCTTACCTTTAATTCCTATATTTACACTTATGTTTCATTTGATGGGATATATGCACATTTTCGTACAGTTCAAGATACTACTCTTTATAACATGTCTATCTTTGGAAATCCATCCTTATAACAAGTGTTTCCATGTAGGATGACATATGGTAGTGAAAAGATAGTGACATGGCATTACAAGCGCACTTGCATGACTATATATACCTTCTAGATAAGTGCACATTTCTCCTAATGTCTCTAGTTATATTCTTGGAGTCCACTTCTCCTTGAACCTTTAGTTCTATTTTTCGAGACTAGTTTTATTTATGGAGATTAGAGTTGCATGAATCTCATTTATATTTGACTAATTCCATTCATGACTGATTCTACTTATGGCTCCAACTCCACATTTGGCTAGCCAATTCCATTTATGACTACTTAATTGACACTAAGGGGCAATTATTTTTAGCCTTACGTGCATGCACAAGGAAGCCCAACTTATTGGTCATTTTTTTTTTCACAACTAGATTCTTTACATCATCAACTTTTTAGAGAGTTTTTTATAAAATATGTTCTAAATTAAATACTTCATTAAAAATACATATAAATCTTTAGAAATTTTATTGGACTTACTTTTAACTACATAATATAATAACAATTAGATTTAGGATAGATGACTTCTTCAAAATATCTAAATAAAAAAACACCTACAAAGATCTTTCCCATCCCTTACATGCTAATTTTACAAACCAATTTACTATTTATTTATACTTCCTTATCACTTGTTTAAAAAAAACATTAAAAATAAAATTAAAATCCTTAACACCTATCCCAATAAATTATGACAACAAATTATTTTTCTCCCCTATAACAATTAATAATTAATGAATTACAATTAATGTTCTCTATATCCATTAGACCAACATATAACTAGTTTGAATTACCAAAACTGTAAATAACTTTCACATCCAAATTTTAATGTACACTCTTAAAGTTACTTGATATCTGCATGATAAAATATATTAAAAATCAACAATTAATAATTAATAAATTATAATTAATATTCTTCCCATATCCATTGAACTAATATATAACTAGTTTTGAATTACTAAAACTGTGAATAACTTTCACATCCAAATTTAAATCTAAACTCTTAAAAGTTACTTGATATCTGCATGATAAATATATTTAAAAATCTCTGCATGATAAGATATATTTTGAAGAACTTAAATTACTTAGATAAGGTATATTAAAAAAACCTATAAAAAGTAAGTAACAATAAATTTGACAAAAATAATCCAAATTATGAAACAACGATGTATCAGTTACTGTGAAATGCAATCCCTTCACTAGCACCCTTATTCACAAAAATAACATCGCTCTCCCGGAACGTAAACGCTTTTTCCTACCCCTTCCGAGAAAAGAAAAGCAAAAAATTCGTGCTCTCGAGGCGGGTAAGGGTCATAACCTACCAGTGGATTTTTAAGGAACATATTTTCCTACATACGATTCATCCATTATTCTGGTCAGCTTTTGATCGGGGATTCTCGAGATTCTGAAGTTTCTGGATATAAAATTGATAATACAACACAAAACTCATCAGTCCATTGAAGTTTCGAGTTTATAGACTCGTTTGGTTCGCTTTCTCCCCGATGGGCTTCATTAAAACTCACTGAAATTTCGTTTCGTTCGAGCACAGAATAACAATTATGGGTTGGTGGACGAAAAAGGAGTACTCAGAACAATCACATGCGCAGGAGCACCAAGACTCCGATGAAATTCACAAGGACGTACTAGCAGCTGGCCGTGTTTCTTGTTACAAGGTCCTGCCGTTTTCCCTTTTTCAGATTCTTTGATATTAGTTATCATTTTTCCCCTCCCACCGAATTAAGGGAATACTTGGGTTTTGGGTATTGGCAAAATACAGTTGAAACTTCTGTCCTTTTAGCCGAGTAGGGCATTATCAATCCTCCGAATATTTGCTCTATTTCACTGGGTTATGGCTAATAATTCAGTACTGGTTAGAAAGGATTCATTTTATTGATAAAGGTTTGTAAACGCTGATTTCTATTTGATTAATCCCTTTGGGACCAGGCCCGGGATACGTTCTTTGCCTGTGTGGAGAAGAGCAAAAGTAAACCCACAGAAGTTGCTTCAGTAGGTCTGCTCTATCCTGCGGAATGCAAGGCTGCCAGATCTGAGTTTGTGAAGCAATGTCGACCCACATGGGTAAGGTTTTTATTTATTTTTAATTTATTCTTATTATTTATATTTTTTGAAATATTTCTTTGAGTGGGCAAAAATCAAGGCTTAAACATAACAGATTGCTTAGTAAGCATTCACATTCTTACTGTGCTGTGGGAGGTCTGCATTGTCCGCTTAAGATCTTTGATCATTAAATACTCTGTTACTGTTGTGGCCCTAATGACTAGGGCCACTCTCATATTCCTCCTCCCAATAGGATCCTAACATCGGACTACTGGATCAGGGCTAGATGCCTATGTATATCGGATGCTATATGAGCTCCGGAATTGTCAGTAGCCTTTATAAGTTCCATATGCCTATCCCACTCAAATTTTCTCAGTTTGATTAGGTTTTAAATTAATGTCAGCGAGATAAGGAAAACGATATTCTAATAGGGTTTCACCAATTTTGGACGAGTCTGGCTATTTTTGCAATGCTTCACAATTCACACAGCCTCAGTAAAAGGCCAATTAAATATTAAGGGAATGCTATGGATTTTGAATTTTGACCAGCGTTGTCAAGCACCAAAATTTGAAGTGCTCTAGTTTTACCATATGATCAGAGAACTGTTAGCCGATGGAATTTCAAGGGTTTCCAACTTGTCTCTGCCATTGCAAACCTCAAATGTCTAATCGTTTTTACACCATTTAATAGAAGGAAAACGAAAAGTTAGCTTTGATAAAAAGGAAAAAAATGAAGTAATGAAAGCTTCCCATCTGATTGAGGCCCTGGTTTCTCAACACTCTTCGAAAAGTTAGCTTTGATAAAAAGGAAAAAATGAAGTAAAGAAAGTTTCCTAGCTGATTGAGGCTCTGGTTCCTCAACACTCTTGCATATAGCAACATCGGAGTGCATCTAGAGGCAGGTGAAATGCAAGCAGCTCATTAAGGAACACCCAAACCTATAGCCTGTAACTACGTGCCCTGGTTCTTTTGTGTTATACTGCTCTGCTTCATTAATTAATTCTATTTAAGAGAAAAGCAAGATGCAGGCATGCAATCAAACTGCATATTTTTTTAATTTACCTACTCCTTGTTGCCATTTCCAGACTTGTAGGGGAACGGTAGTTGATGCTGGGCTGCCTGATGTCAGAGCAAGGTGCCTTGGATCCTTCTTGCAGCATTATTATGATCTAACTGCATGAAGAGGTGCCAAGTGGTCAATAATATGTAACTATTGAAAAATAAAAATACGTGTACTGGGAGGAGTCTGGTCAGTTGAAAGTTTTTAAGACAGAGATTTCTAGTGGATGATTATACACGTGGGAATATGATCATTTAGTTAGACTTTATTGTTCTTTGCACTTTGGGCTTATATCTGGTGTACATATGTTGACCACCTTATGAGCTCTGGTTATCAAATTCAACCAACCATGCTCCAAACTAGTTTGCTTAGAATTGATAAATGAATGGCTAGTTCTTCTTATCCATTGAAAATCCTTGATCTATCAGACCTGAAAAAACTGGTAATGTTTCAATGACGAGATAAAATATTCATAACCTGTCTTACGATCTTCATAATATGTCATAAGAATATTTTATTGCAGTTTTATTTCTCTAAGAACATCTTGTGGACTTTGATGACTGCCTGTTTTCTTTAGCACCTGTCCTCTGTAAAATCCAGTTGCGGACATAGATTGCTCATTTGCACTGTCATATATGATGCTGTATACACTCACTGCGTTGTCTTTTCTAAGCAGGTCAAACACTTTGATCGACAATTTTCTACCAAGAAGAGAGTGGAGAGATTATTGGAGGCCGAAGGTTCTCGAAAAGGTCCCATGTCTTTGCCCCAGCCATACACATTTCAGCAATGAGAAGGGCTGACTTCTTACATTTTGAAGAGTTGTTGTGAGTGCAACCGTTTTGTTATCCTTCTTAAGTTTACTCCAAGGTGATTTGGTTATGAATTTTGTTTGTAGTAAACTTTGTCCATGTTTGACTTATTGCACTGATACATAAATTATCTGATCAAGTAGGTGCAAGGGACTGACAAGTCCCTACAATAGAGATTGAATGATAAATTTTACTCATATAGGTGTTTGACAATGCACCGAGAACAGTCCAAAATTTGTTTGACACAACTTGAATGCCTATTGTGCAGCATTCTATAATGTAGTCACGTGAAGTGGAAATGTAACAAAAAATTGTAATCAATAATTCTCGGTGCTCAGAAATGGCTCTGATGTGGTGTTTGCCATTTGATATCATTAACCATTGGTAAATTTGAATGTTCACTGCAACTTGTCAAATGAGAAAAAGGATCAGTGGTTTAGACCATAGTAGCAGAATTCTGCTGATTTAGGTGTTTCTGTATGGAATTTCTTCCTAAATTCCCTTAAATTTGGAGTTGATTTTTATGGAAATCCGTGCAGGCCAAAACAATGTCATTCCAACTAAAAACTCTAATTTCTCCTTAGAAACTGCAAATTCAGACTGTCATAAGCATTTGCAAATACGAAGTACAATAGATTGCGTTAGGGACTATATTTGACGGGAGTGTCATGTTAGAGAAGATGCACAAGATTTCCTAAAATTTTGAATAAGGTGGTATGTATGAAATTTAATAGGTGGTATGTTTTTTCATATTAGTGTAATGTATACTTCCATATTTTTCTGAATTGGATTTTTCTAATGTGAATTTTTTTTCCAAATCGTACCAAATCCTTATTCGAATTGCATATTATAATTATTTTTACTGTTAATTTACATAGCATATTGAAACAACAAGATTTTTTTTCCAATTGTTTTTTTTGCAATCTGAGACAATCAATGCAAAGATATTCGACAATAATCCCCTGGGTTTTTACAACTTGAGAACTGATATTCGTTGTACAGTTTCTCTTGGGAATCTAATTTAACTTTTAGAATTTTATTTTCTCTCATCTGTTTTGATGTTATTAGGGGTCTGTATGTGGATATATTCAGATTTATTTAACTGTTTTTGTTGCTACAGAATCTACTCCACTGGCTTATAGTAGAGAGTAGAAGCATCTTCATTACTATGTCTATGGGAAATTTAAGGCTTTGAAGTTTGAAGGTATACTGGAAATCTAGTATGCGTTAGTTCTGTTACGATTGTTGTGTGAAAATGAAGTTTAATTTTATTTTTCCAATATTGTATTAACAAAGAAAACCTGTTACATCAAATAAAACATATACAGTGGTGATACAATGTTACAAATAAAAGAGGCAGAGATACTCTGTTTCCGTGCATACTATAACAGGGGTAGCCTGCAACATCCACTCCCCCTTCCCCTTCCCCTTCCCCTTCCCCCTCCCCACACCTTTCCTGAAACCGTTAGGGCGAAAACCATGTCCACTTCCAACAGCTGAAATAGGGAGAAGCATTGATATCATACATATCGTGAAACAATAAACCTCCTTCTATAAAGTTTTAGGCACCATGCAAAGGGAGCAAGGATGTGTCTGGGTGATGAAAGTTTGAAACAAGAAAACAAACCCCGCAAACACTGATTCGGTGAGTGGGTAAAGACATATGGCTACACAACCGCAAGGCCACATATCAACTACGCAAATCAAGGCTCTAGAGTCTAAACTGCAGCAAAACTGAGACTGGGCTGCTGTAAACCCTCCACAAAATGACAATGGCTGTTAGCTAGAACCTGCAGACCAGAAACAACACACAGAATGTATCTACTTAGTGGCCGGACTGAATTATTGAACTTTAATGCAAATCCAGTAGCCATGGCGTGATAGAAAAGGTTGTTGTAAATTTTTGTAGATGTTCTATGCTTGATGCAACTTTACTTTTATTACAGCAATCACCCAAACAGTTAAGTAAAATGCTGATAGAACATACCAGTGGATCTATAGAAGACAAACCAGAAACAGAATAATGTGATGGTGCGTTACGGCGGTCAATAGGATGCTTCAACCAGCAAAGTCTCCTTGATCAGCCAACCCAGAATGTGTCACAGCAATCCTCAAATCAGCCACCCAGTCAACACAAAGTCAACCCAGAAAAGTCAACGCTGTCCAGAAAAGTCAACGCAGGGCAGCAAAAACAAAGTCAACGCAGCTCCAACTTCAGTCAACCTTTTGACCTTGATTTTTGTGCCAATGTGTACGGCCTCCCAAAATCGAATTCTCCAACAAATTTCAGCCTCTTTGGACCATGCGTTGACCAAAGTCAACGCTGGTCAAACTTCCTTGGAAACCCTAGCTGCAGCAATTCGTCCTTCTTGTGGCTGTAGTAATTCGTCCTTCTTCTTCCCACGCGTGAGCTGAAATTGTCCTCCAAGGAGCTCGTACTAAATCAGAGAAGAGAAGAAGAGGTGTGATGATTGAGTGTGAAATGCTCTCCAACTTTGACTGTATTTATATCCATCATTGAGGTGTGTGACACATCTGCTGGGGGTGTAAAACCTTAAGGCCGACCTGCACATATAATTTATTATAAATAATAAATTCAAAATAAATGTTCTGCTCATCGGATTTAGATAAATTTTATATGGATCTTACACCTCTCCGAAAGAGGAATCCAATAAAAATATCGGTATCTTCATTTGAGCATCACAACATGGAGTTTGGACCTAGTTGTCCAATTTTAACACTCCCTCTCAACTAGGGAGAACTCCATCCATTAGTGCAATCAAACATCGTGCGTCATCCCGCCGTAACTTGCTTTGCTGGCCTCTTTATTTCAGAACAGAAGTGGGTTAGTCACAAAGACATCATCCCCCGGCTGACAAATTCAGCCCAGAGGTCCGAAACCTCTATCAGACTCACAAAGAGTCTCCAACCAACCCGAAGTTGGTTCATTTGACCCGAAGTCAGGCAAAGGTCCCAGACCTCACTAAACTTGATCCCAGATCAAGTGGTTGGACCGTGCCATCCTAGGTAGAGAGTACGGCAATCTCTGATGCGTCCATCAGTATTTGCTACTAGTCTTTAGCTTTTCCCACCTCATTGGCCAAATGAGAGGTACTTCCCATGAGCCCTGAACTCAATGGGTAGGATGCATACGGGGCACAGATAATGAGAGGTGAACCAACTCAATAATCACAACGGTGGGGCAGAAGCACCACAAGGTTAGGCAAGCCTAGCCCCGTGAGTGCTTATAGCTCTGAGAAGCTATACCCAAAGCCCCCTAGAGCTCCCAGAGCTCATTGTCCAACTGGACCCACATCATAGGGTCGTTCCACGATACCAAGATTCTCACGGAAGGTTAGGAACTTGACCTTCCCCAGGGGCTTAGTGAGAATATCCGCGACCTGCTCATCAGTTCCTATATGATCGAGCTTTACGGCGCCTCGCTGTACCATATCCCGGATGAAATGGTACCTGATATCAATATGCTTGGATCGGTCGTGGAACACAGGATTCTCGGTCAAGCGAATCCCACTCTGGTTATCACAAAGTATCACGGTGGTATCTAGCACATGTCCAAACAGCTCACTAAAGAGCTTTCGCAACCAAACTGCTTCACAACAGGCCATACTTGCTGCAATGTATTCGGCCTCGGCGGTGCTCAAAGCCACCGACTTCTGCTTCCTGCTCATCCATGAGATCGAAGCAGAACCAAGATTGAAGCAGCATCCCGATGTGCTCTTACGATCCACCACACTGCCAGCCCAATCGGCATCAGTATATCCATGGAGTGTCACACTCCCGACAGTGTATCTCAGCCCATGGTTTATCGTGCCCCGAAGATATCTCAGAAGATTCTTGGCACCAACCCAGTGAAAATGATGAGGCTCAACCATCTGTTGACTCAAAGTGTTCACTGCAAAACATATATCTGGTCGGGTGTTCACTAAGAACATCAAAGCTCCTATGAGTTGACGATACTCGGTAGGATTGGCCAAGATAGGCCCAGCAGCGCTGCCACTCAACTTCTTAAAGTTGAGTTCCATCGGTGTCGACACGGACTTACAGTCCACCATTCCAAATCTTTCCAGAAGCTTCACAATGTATTTTCCTTGAGAAAGGAAAATCTCTCCAGGTCTCTGCCAGACCTCCAGGCCTAGGAAGTAGTGCATCGGTCCTAGGTCCTTCATCTCGAACTCAGCAGCGAGCTCCCTCTTACATTGATGAATGAGAGGGTCAGCACCTGTCAGGAAGAGGTGGTCCACATATAGCACTAGAATGAGAGGCTTCCCCTGCACAACCTTGAAGTAAAGGTTCGGATCAGCATTACTTCGAGTGAAGCCCAGCTTCATCAAGTAACTATCCATCCTCTCGTACCAAGCTCTGGGTGCTTGCTTTAACCCATAAAGGGCTTTCTTCAACCTGCAGACATGAGTGTCTCGATCCTGAACTTCAAATCCCAGAGGTTGTTCTACATACACCTCTTCTTTTATTGCACCATGCAGAAAGGCGATCTTGACATCCATCTGATGAAGACTCCATCCTTGCGTAGCAGCAAGGGCTATGATTGATCGAATGGTGGTATATCGTGCCACAGGTGCAAATATGTCATCATAATCTACTCCTTCCTTTTGAGAGAAGCCATGGGCAACAAATCTTGCCTTGAACTTTTCAGCACTTCCATCAGATCCATGCTTGATCTTATAGAGCCATTTCGTGGTGACAACTGATTTGTCCTTTGGTCTTGGAACCACATCCCAGACAACATTCTTCATTATGGACTCATATTCTTCGTGCATAGCATCCTTCCAAACTTGATGCTTTAAGGCTTCCTCAAAAGATCCAGGTTCAGATTGTACAAAAGTACTCATGGCAGCTAGGTACCCTTGGTATCTACATGGCTTCTTGCTTTCCCGGAAGGTCCCTCTTGGGGCAGCATGTCCCTCAGCATCTTCGAGGGTGTCCCTGAGCCATGATGGTCTCTTTCCTAGTGAAGGAGATGGATCGATAGGGTCCATTGGTCCTTCAATACTAGGCATTGTCTCATCCTGCGGTTCTTCTTGATTTCCAGGCCTTTCTTCATGATTTTCTTTAGATCTTGGAAGATCTACTATTTTCTTCAGGGAAGCATCTTCGTCAAAAGTGACATCATGGCATATCTCTACTTCCCTTTGAACAGGTACATAGACTCTATAGGCCTTAGAGGTTTCACTGTAGCCCGCAAACATTCCTTTCTTCCCAGAAGCATCCAGCTTACTTCTATTTTCTTTTGGCACATGAAAATAAACAGGACGTCCAAAAATTCTAAAATATGAGACATCAGGTTTCTTACCAGTGAAAACCTCTTTGGGAGTTTTGGAGTCCAGGGCAGAATGAGGGCATCGGTTTCGAATGTATACAACAGTATTTGTAGCTTCTCCCCATAGAAACTTTGGTATACCCTGGTCACATAGCATGGCACGGGCAACTTCCACAATGGTCCTGTTCTTTCGTTCAACAACGCCATTCTGCTCAGGAGTATAGGCAGTGGTAGTCTCCCTCTTAATGCCAGCTTCTCTGCAAAAGTCCTTGAACTCATTTGACTCATATTCAGTGCCATTGTCGGTCCTCAAAATCTTGATCTTCTTCCCTATCATATTTTCCACCAAGGCTTTGAAGGTACGGAACCACATGAAAGCCTCATCCTTCTTCTTCAAGAAGTATATCCAGGTTTTGCGGGAGAAGTCATCAGTGAATGTCATATAGTAAGAACATCCTCCCGGGGATGTCACGGGTAGCATACCAGATAGATCAGAATGGACCAGTTGCAAAATATCAGATGTCTTTGTGACACTTGAGGGGAAAGGTCCCCTTGTATGCTTTCCTTCGGCACAACCCTTACATACACCTTCATGATTATTTCCAAAATCAGGCATCCCAGTCACCACCTTCCTTGCTTCGGGAAGGGCCTTGTAATGAAGGTGTCCAAACCTCCGGTGCCATAGTTCGGTTTGTCGGATAGTATCACATGTCATAGCTCCTAGTGGACTTCCTTCAACTTGGTAGAGTGTTCCAACTCTAAAACCAATCACGATAGCGTCCTTGAGATTCTTCTTCCACATGCGCACCTTTCCTTCAATGAATGCCACATTGAAACCTTTGTCTTCAATTGCTGATATAGACACAAGGTTCTTCTTTAATTTAGGTACATAGAGTACATCCTGCAAATGTAGGAGTTGTCCTTGAGACAAGTGGAGGGTCACAGTCCCTGTCCCTCTTACGGGATATGTGGCATTATCTCCAAGGATAATTTCCAGATTGGTATCCTTCTCAACCATGTCGGAGAGTGCTTCCTTGAACCCAGTGATGTGTCTTGAGGCACCACTATCTATCAGCCAGACATCCATAGTGTCGGGCGGGGATGCAGCAGAGAGAGCAGATACAAGAATGTATTCATCTCTTTTATCAACAGCATTAGACTCCTTATACCTGGAGTTTCTAGACCTCTTGAAAGGTTGATTGTTTCCATCAGAGGGAGCCTTCCTCTTTCCTTTGGACCTGTTGTTTCTTTGATTTCCATTCCTCCGGTTGTTGTTGTTGTCATCACTATCGGGAGAATCCTTCTTGAAAGGACATTCTCTAGCATAGTGACTAGGCCTATGACAAGTGAAACACTTGCCCTTCTTTCCTTGAGCCCTTGTTCTTCCTTTGTTCTTAGGACCACCAGAGTTCTTCTTTCTAGAATGAGCAGCATAGGCAACATTTCTGTCATTTTCATATTCCTTCATTCTTGTCTCTTCTTGCATGCATCTAGACAGTAGCTCGTCAAAGTTAGGAATTGTACTATTATTGAGAATGGTAGTGTTGAATACTTGCCATTCATATGGGAGTCCTCCAAGTGCGGTGAGTACCATCTCACGATCGGCTATTGTCTCCCCAATAGCCAGCAGATTATTCCTAATCTCGGTCAATTTCAGAAAGTATGTTTGGACAGACTCATCCCTGCCTTTCTTCAGATTCTTCAATTTATTCTTGAAGAATAACACTTGGTTTACATTGTTTACCTTGAACATAAGGATCAATTTATCATACATCTCTTTGGATGTGCCCAACTCAGAGATGTAGGCCACCAGGCTTTTATGAATGGATTCCCTGATCATCAGCTTTGCTTTGATCTCCCCCTTCTTATACTTGGTTTTAGCAGCAGCAGTAGCATTGGATGGAGGTTCTTGTATCTTACCCAGTACATGTCCATGAGATCATGGTCTTCCAATTTGAGATCTAATATCATCTTCTAGGCATGGAAGTCATCCCTTCCTGTCAGCTTGTCATTTTCCTTGAAGCCATAACTTGTGGAACCCATTTTTCTTAGATGGTAATTGCTAGAAGTTAGGGCTTGTCTTCACCTCGCTCTGATACCATGTAAATTTTTGTAGATGTTCTATGCTTGATGCAACTTTACTTTTATTACAGCAATCACCCAAACAGTTAAGTAAAATGCTGATAGAACATACCAGTGGATCTATAGAAGACAAACTAGAAACATAATAATGTGATGGTGCATTACGGCGGTCAACAGGATGCTTCAACCAGCAAAGTCTCCTTGATCAGCCAACCCAGAATGTGTCATAGCAATCCTCAAATCAGCCACCCAGTCAACACAAAGTCAACCCAGAAAAGTCAACGCAGGGCAGCAACAACAAAGTCAATGCAGCTCCAACTTCGGTCAACCTTTTGACCTCGATTTTTGTGCCAATGTGTATGGCCTCCCAAAATCGAATTCTCCAACAAATTTCAGCCTCTTTGGACCATGCGTTGACCAAAGTCAACGCTGGTCAAACTTCCTTGGAAACCCTAGCTGCAGCAATTCATCCTTCTTGTGGCTGTAGTAATTCGTTCTTCTTCTTCCCACATGTGAGCTGAAATTGTCCTCCAAGGAGCTTGTACTAAATCAGAGAAGAGAAGAAGAGGTGTGATGATTGAGTGTGAAATGCTCTCCAACTTTGACTGTATTTATATCCATCATTGAGGTGTGTGACACATCTGCTGGGGGTGTAAAACCTTAAGGCCGACTTGCACATATAATTTATTATAAATAATAAATTCAAAATAAATGTTCTGCTCATCGGATTAAGATAAATTTTATATGGATCTTACACCTCTCCGAAAGAGGAATCCAGTAAAAATATCGGTATCTTCATCTGAGCATCACAACATGGAGTTTGGACCTAGTTGTCCAATTTTAACAGTTGTAAATGTAAACACAACTGGCAAACCACCAACCATTGCTTACCTCCTGCAGCATGGTTGACAGTGTGACTTCCCTGCAGAAAATTTGCAACTAGCATGCTGTTTCTTCCCACATTCCAGAGCCCTGAAAGAGCCCACGGGGAATGAATGTGTTAATTTTCTGTGAACCCAGCATCCAACACTTTAATAACCTAGCATATTACAGATCTACTGAATAAATGCATAACTAGGATCTTAGCACAAATTACACCAATCTCAATCACAAGCGAGACAAACAGATTTTGCCCAATCAATAGTTCTTCATTAATAACTAAGAACCAACTTGGGCTCCTATCATGGGATAATGGCCCAATTGAAGAAAATTGCAGTTACAACATACCCTGGATTTGATCCAACAGATCAAACTATAGATCTGTCTTCGATCTCCTTGGCTGATTTGAATCTCCTATGCTGCACTTTTGTACTATCTCCTATTCTGCAATTTGCACTTTCCTTGAATTCGGCACACTAGAATGGAAGTCCTTTTCCACTCATCACTGAGATGCCTTTTTCGATGTCTTGTGTTTCTGTATGGTGTGTCTTTCTCCTCTCCTCAGCCTTGCTTTTATAACTTTACATTGCGCTGAATCCCTAACCGTAATCTCCAAGGTGATTGATGGCCGATATTAGGTGTCACCTCAATTGAGATCAACAATTGAGATTAAAACATAATTACTAAAGCAAATTACTATACTTTTCCTAAGTTTCTTTAGCCCAATAGCCAACATAATTAATTATGTGTTTTTCCTAAGTTGGACTTAGGCAAAGCTACAATAGCAACTTGCTCATGCTTGAGCGAGTGTCCTAAAGAGACTTTGGGTGACTTCTGCATGCCTAGGCACTTAGGCTTGTGCAGAAGTACATGCTCGAGCCGCAAACATGAATAATCCCTCTTAGTGAGGGAGGTACTTCTGGCACCTGGAACTGGCTCCGATCCTGGAATTGCATTCGTTGCCATGGCTGCTCCCTCTAAATTGAAAGCTTTTCCTGTCACTTGGTTTATAATCATCCTCAAAGATTTGCTCCTTTTGGACTTATTCCTAGAAGCCTCTTGCTTCTGAACATCTTGTAAGCTCATCTCATACTAACTGTTGAAAATAGAAGCGAGAAAGATTTCTTGACTTATGCCTTAGTCAAGAAGACCTCACGATCAATATTCTTTTGCATGCTTGAGTTCCTATAAATTAGGACGAGTTCATGAAGCAATTTAACTCACGCATATAGTTGGAGGCTCAGTTCGTTTGTCTCCTACTGCAAGTTAGATTTGGAAAAGGACAAGTGACAAGTCTCAATGGTTATTTGTGACTAGGACTAGTTACGAGAGTCAGTTAGACTCAATTAACTAGGCAATCACAAGACCGAGTTCCAAAAATAAAGTTGCCAGAATTAGATGAGTCGAATTGCTTATAAGGAGGTTGAAAGGCACAATTATAATTAGTTGTTGAGCACTGGTTTTGTGTGTGAGTTAACAAAGCTAGGAAGAGCATGAAGGAGAGGCCTATACACAATTTTTTGGCAGAGAAAATTCTTGTTGGTGTGCACTAGGAATTAGAAGAAATTCCTACGAAATAGGAACCTCCTATGAGCTAGGAAATAGGAGGAATTTTCCAGGACCAATGCAAGGATTTAAGAGCTAAGGATAGGGTTCTTGCAAGTAGGTTTCAAGCTAAGTACTAGTAGGGAGAACGAGCTTGTTCTCTAGAGAAAGAATTTGCTTTGTAATAATTCTATTTGCTCAAATGCCAATAAAATTTCTATAGCTAGTAGAGGGTTTTTCCCAATTGGGTTCCCTAGAAAATATTGTGTTGTTTTGCTATCGTGTGACTGTGCTTATTTCTGTCCCTATTCCGTTGCAAATTGGTAGAGAAATTTGTGTCTTGGTGTTACAAATTAGTTTTAGATTTGTTCATTCAAGCAGTAGCAAAATTTCAAAGAAATTCTACATGGTATCAGAGCAAAGAATAGTATAAAGACCAACTTTCACGATTTCAAATTTGTTAAAGATAGAGATCAAATTTGTGAAGAGCAGTTCCTTAGACAGGGAGGATGATTGAGAGTTGACCACTGTTTAGAGGGAGCCTCTAACTGTCTCTTCGAAAGGGAGGATCATGATAGTATTTGAGGATAACAAAGTGAGAGAATTTGTTAAGAATGCTATACCACCACCACCTCTAGATCCCCAAAAATTGGCCCAACATACTAAGAATGATGTCAAGGCTAAGAGGATTATTCTAGAAGGGGTCAAAGATCATATAGTTCCTCGTATTCATGAGAAGAAGCCAACTTATGAGATGTTTAAAGCTACCTTAGATCTATATCAGAGTTCCAGTGATACTGGGAAGCTTGCTCTCAAGGAGAAACTAAGGAGTATCAAGATGAGGCTAGGAGAGCCCATCATCACATATCTTACGAAGTTCACTCAGGTTCGAGATGAGCTAGGTGGTGTGGGTGTCACTGTACCTGAGCATGACCTTGTCAGTTTTTCCTTACTGGGATTTCACAAGTCTTGGTATGGGTTCCAAGATGTTGTCAGTGGCAGAGAGAGATTTCCCAGTTGGGAAATGTTATGGATTGACTGCGTGCAAGAGGAAATCTGGAGAGGAAATTGAGTTAGTAGAGCAACAAAGTTTGAAGACAAGGAAAATTCTGCTCTTGCAGGCAAGGCCAAGGGAAATAAAGGCAAAGGGAAGGTCATGTCTAGTTAGAAGGGCGAGAAGAAGAAGAAGGATCTAAGTAAGATCGAGTGCTTCCATTGCCATGAATTCAGACACTATGCTACTAAGTGTCCTAATCGGAAGAAAGGGTTGAATAAGGAGCACGTGGTTGCATTAACCGAGGTAGATGTGTTTGTTTCTCAGTTCGAGTAGGATTTCTCATTGATAGCTTGCATGGCAAGCTCAATAGGCAACAACACATGGTGTATTGATTCAGGAGCCTCTTTCCACATGACCGAGAACAAAGAGTATTTCAGCCAGCTGGAGGAGAAGGATATGCAGGTTCATATCGAGCTTGAAGATAATGGCAAATATGCAACCAAGGGAGTTGGTACTGTCAACTTTGAGAGGGAGACTGGGAGCTCTCTCCATCTTAGAGATGTCCTCTATGTTCCAAGCTTGAAGAAGAACCTTGTTTCAATGGCAACCCTTGAGGACAAGGGATATGATGTCATCTTCAGCAGAGGTAAGGCTTACCTCAAGCACTTAGCTTCTGGATTGGTGAAGCAGATAGATGTGAGGATGAAGAACCTTTACAGGTTGCAAGAGGAGATTTGTGCAACCTGGAGCAGCAAGGCAGGTGGTGAGCAGAGTAGAGATGTTGGAGAACTTTGGCACATGTGCATGGGACACTTACATCATGGGGTGTTGAAGATTCTTCAACAAATTTCCATAGGATTACCAACATGTAATTTTGGTAAGAGTGGAGTGTGTAAGGGGTGCATGCTTGGCAAGTATTCAAAGTTTGCCTTCTAGGGCCAAGACAACAAAAGCCAAAGGGATTTTGGAGCTGGTGCATTCATATGTATGCAAACCCTTCTCTTCTCTGTCTTTTATGCGACACAGGTATTATGTTTCTTTCATTGGTAATTGTTCTCGGAAAACTTGGATATTTTTCATGAAGAAGAAAGATGAGATCTTAACCAAGTTCATAGAGTTTAAGGCCTTGGTAGAAAGCCAGATTGGGAGGAAGATCAAGGCAATGAGGAGTGACAATGGTGGAGAATGTCTCCAATGCCTTCAAGGAGTTGTGTGCGAAGGAGGGCATTAGGAGAGAGTTGATAGCCACCCCATTCTGGATGGGGTGGTTGAGAGGAAGAACCACAATATCGTTGGAGTGACCAAAGCCATGCTGCATGATCAGGGACTGCCTATGTTCTTGTGTGCAGAAACATGCAACATTGCAGTATTTCTGCAGATTAGGAGTTCACACAGAGTTCTTGGACTAGTTACACCATAAGAGGCTTTCACAGGAAAGAAGTCTGATCTTTCACACCTCCGGATCTTTGGCACAAAAGTTTATTGCCATGTGTCCAAAGATAGCAGGAATAAGTTGGGGCCCACAACAGAAAATGGTATTTTCGTTGGGTACAATGAGACAACTCGAGCATACAGGGTGTATCTACTAGGACTCAAGAAGACAATTCTCAGACAAGATGTGAGGTTTAAGGAGTCCAAAGCTCTGAGGGAGTCCTTAAGGTGAGAGCAAGTTGCAATACCTGAGATGGAGGAGCTACTTGCTCCCAAGGAGGAGCCTCAACTAGGATCATAGATTGAGTGTCACTCAGGTGGCAAGAGACCTGAACTGTTACTTTTTGTAGCATCAGATGTGTTCTAGCCATGAAATTTGGCAGAGATGTTAGAATACATGAGATCTCCAAAACCCAGAAATCGTTTCTGGAAATTCCACCTAGAGATGGCTTAATTAGAGTATTAACCAATTTTTAAATATTTCCTAAGTCTAAACTTAGGGAATATGGTTAATTAATCAGAATTAATTAAGTCAAGGTGAGAATTCTTTAAAAAATCACACAGATCGACTTTAAGATGATCCTAGCCCTTGTTTAAGATTTAATCTTGGTCATTGGAGTCCCAACATAGGATTATAAGAAGAAGTCGATGGGCACTTGGAGAATATATACACCAAAAGTTTGATTTCCTTGGTAGATCTATTTCCAAAGAGCAGTAGCAGTTGTTGGACAGCTAAAGATCGAAGGAGAGACAGTGGGGCAGGGACAGTGATCTGGAGGAAGTTTTCCAGATCTGGAAAGGCAACAACAAGTGGCAGAAGTGATCCACGTTGAAGCATCGCAAGGATTGCACAGTAGCTGAAGCAGAGCAGTTCGATTTAAATGAGGAGGTCAATTCAATTTCCAGAGGCTGGGAAATTCTTCCAGAGAGTCACTTCCAACAACAGAGGCAAGCTAGACGACTTGCTCAGAGGCAGATTCGAGCCACACGTGCGAGAGGCAGCGCAGAGGGGCCTACGCTGGGGTTTGGATGACCATTTTTTTTGTAGAAGCCAGTGTTGCGATTGCTTATGGGGTGAGATATTTTTCTCTCTAATTATTTATGTCAGATACTTGTTGATAGGATTTCCAGTTGGGCATCCATAGATTGTACTCAAAATTCACTGCTGCATAATAATAAAACCCCTCAATTGCTGCACCGATTTTCCCAAGTTGGGTTTTTTTTTTTAATTATCCCGGGGACATTTGTCCAAAAATATTGATGTCATTTCTATGTGTGTGCTAGAATTTTCTCAGTTTCCAGTGCTATTTATTTTTGCAGTTTTATTTGTGAAGGTTGCACTGTGATTTATTCAGTATTTGTCGTAGCAAATAAATTGTTAAACTAATTAAATATTAGAAGAATAATTTCCAGTTGCTGCAATAAGATTTCAGTGTTAAAATTTTCACATGGTACTAGAGCGTAAGTGATCAACCTGGAAGCTCTGAAGCGGAGGAGAGAATTCGTTGCTCAAAGGGAGCAGTAGTCCGAAATTCCTAGAGGCAACATAGTGCTCAGACAGGCAGGTCGAATTGCTGGGGTAGGAATTCGTTTTTCAGTTGCAATGTTGCAAAAAAGTCGAGTTGCTAGTGTTAGGGATTCCAGCAGTCAGAGGGAGCAGTTGTAGCTTAGATTTTCACTGAGTAGATTCCTTGGTTGGATGCAGAAGGTTTTGCAGCAGTAGAACTAGCATCAGGTGGAAGAGAAAATCACACATAGTAGAGGGAAAATTTCTCTCAGGGAACATCAAGTCTCAGAAGTTCGATTTTTTTAGGCAGATTGGCAGTAGCAGGTAGCAGATTCACACATTCGAGAAAGGAGTGCAAGTAGCAGAGCAACAACCAAGCAGAAGGAAAGAGGTAATTTTCGACAATTTCAGAGATGGCCACTGCAGGGCTTAGAGATCAGGATAGGTTGGATGGATCTTCCAAATACGTCATCTAGAAGGCTAGGATGTCCTTCCTTCTAGATGAATATGGCCTGAAAGCCTACATAGATAATGTGATGGTAGTTCCCCAGGATGCAGATCAACAGAAAGAATACAGGAAAAAAATGGCGAAGGTGAAGCGATTGATACTAGATGGAGTCCGAGACGATATAATGTGGGGTGCTCTCTCCACGCTATATCAGGGTACTTCCGAGCAACAAAAGATGTTCTTGGAAGAAAAGATGAGATGCATCAGGATGCAGAGGGGGGAAGGCATAAACCCCTACCTCACTAGGATTCAGGAGGTTCGAGACCAGCTTGTGATTGTTGGGGCAACGCCTTAACCTTCGGAGCTAGTACGGTTGGCACTAAACAGTGTCCTAGAGGATTGGCAAGTCTTCGTCCAGAGCATATCGGGTAGAGACAAGCTACCAGAATGGGACAGGGTATGGTCCGACTTGCAGCAGAAGGAGTTGAGACGAGCTTTGCTAAAGAGCTCCATCAGTGGCAGCAGATTGAAGGTGGTGAAGGAGGAGGAGAATGTGGCCCTCGCATCAAAGGGTCCTAGTTAGGGGTAGGGGGAGCAAATAAAGAAGGACCTATCTAAGGTCAAGTGCTTCAGGTGTGGCGAGTTTGGCCACTACAGTACCCAATGTCCTCTCAGAAAGAAGGACAAGTCGGAGAAGTAGGACCAGACAACAACACATGCTGAGATAGATAGGTTGTCCTCCAGGTTCGAGTAGGACTTTGCGATGTTCACCCATATACCTCCAAGAGTGAGGTGGGTGACTTGGAGTTATAGCCCCAGAGAGCTACAAACTTGGATCATTACCTGGATACAAGGGCTCACAATATTCAATAGTAGGATGGATCAATGTCAGAGTTGCAGTCAGATTCTAGAGTGATAGTTGCAGATTAGTTGCAGTCAGATGCTGGAGATCGCAGTGCAGAGTTGCACAGTACAAAGTCAGCAACAATGCAGATTCTTCAGTGATAGTGTAGAGGCTAGTAGCAGGCAGGACTCGAGGATAGATGCATTATATTGAACATAGTTGATTTAGTATTTTTGGATGCTTCTTAGTTGCAGTTGTTGCAGTTGCAGCAACAACATATGAGAGGGAGTTGCAATGCAGATGCAAGGTTGGAAACAACATGGCAGTGTCAGTGGCAACAAAGATGCAACATCAAAGTTGCGTAGTGGTTGGTGGGCAGTGGCAGGCAGTCACAATGGCCAAACATCAACAACGTAACAAGATATGATACAAAGTGTTGTGGCAGGGTGTGCAACACTAGACCACAATCCTCGCTAAGAGGGAGTGTTAGTTTTTGTAGCATCAGATGTGTTTTAGCCACAAAATTTGTTGGAGAGGCTAGAATACATGAGATCTCCAAAACCCAATTTTTTTTTTGGGAATTCCACCTGGAGATGGCTTAATTAGACTATTAATCAATTTTTAAATATTTCCGAAGTCTAAACTTATGGAATATGGTTAATTAATCAAGAATTAATTAAGTCAAGGTGAGAATTCTAGGATTATAAGAAGAAGTCGATGGGCACTTGGAGAATATATACACCAGAAGTTTGATTTTCCTTGGCAGATTGATTTTTAGAGAGCAATAGCAGTTGTCGGAGAGCCAAACATCGAAGCAGAGACAGTGAGGGGCAGGATCCAGAGGAGGTTTTCTAGATCCAGAGAGACAACAACAAGTGGAATAAGTGATCCACGCTGAAGCAACACAAGGAATGCGCAATAGCTGAAGTAGAGCAGTTCGATTTAGCTGAGGAGGAGGTAGATTTCGTTTCCAGAGGTCGGGAAAGTCTTCCAAAGCACTGGAGAGTCACTTCCAATAGCAGAGGCAGGCTAGACAACTTGCTTAGAGGCATATTCGAGCCACACTTGCGAGAGGCAGCGCATAGGGGCTTATGCTGGGGTTTGGACAACCAATTTTTTTGTAGAAGCCAATGCCGGGATTGCTTGTGGGGCGAGAGAATTTTCTAGTTGGGTATCCATAGATTGTACTCAGATTTCATTGTTACATAATAATAAAAACCCTCAACTGCTGCATCGATTTTCCCAAGTTAGGTTTTTCTGGGGCCATTTTTCCAAAATAACAGTGTCGTTTTTATGTGTGTGCTAGAATTTTCTCAGTTTCCAACGATATTTATTTTTGCATTTTTATTTGTGAAGATTGCAGTGTGATTTATTCAGTATTTGTTGTAGCAAATAAATTGTAAAATGAATTAACAATTAGAAGAATAATTTCTAGTTGCAATAGGATTTTAGTGTTGAAATTTTCACATGCATAGCAGGATGCACAACTGGATGTAGAGTAGGATGATGAGGAGAAGAGAGCAAGACGAGAGCATGCATCTACTCAGTTGGAGACTCCTAGCATAGGGAGGAAGAGAACCAAGTGGGCTGACAGGTTGATTCAGGAGGCCTAGGAGTAGGTTGAAGCTCCTAACACCATGTTCAGGTAGAGCAAGCAACCACTGAGGTACATAGGGTATATGGCGCTAATGACAGAGTTGGTGGACAATGAGCCTTCTTCTTATAAGGAGGCAACTTCTCAACAGGTTTGGCAAGATGCCATAGTGGAGGAATTTTCCTCCATCATGAAGAATGATGTTTGGGAGATTGTGCCATTACCTAAGGGAAAATCAGTAGTTGGATCACACTGGGTAAACAAGATGAAACATGGAGCAGATGGGAGTGTGGCCAAGGGCTTCTCATAGATTGAGGGCATAAACTATGATGAGACCTTTTCCCTAGTAGCACGATATTCATCCATCAAGACTATTTTGGTACTTGCAGCACAGATGGGGTGGAAGATCCACCAAATGGACGTGAAGATAACATTCCTCAACGAAGTGGTTGAGGAGGATATTTATATGGAACAACCGTAGGGGTTTGAGTAATTCAGTAGGGACACGTGTGTAGGCCAAAGAGAGCTCTTTATGGGCTCAAGCAGGCTTTGAGAGCATGGTTGGAGGGCTTCTTCTCATTTTAGTGCTCTATGTTGACGAACTTATATTGACTGGAGTAGACAACTTGATCCATGATTGCAAGGAGGACCTTGCAAGGGAGTTTTAGATGAAAAATATGGGGCTTATGCACTATTTCCTGGGCTTGTAGGTTTGGTAGGGTGATGATGAGGTCTTCGTGGGACAGGGGAAGTACGCTGCAAAGATTCTCCATAGATTTCATATGCAGGATTGTAGGCCCATGTTCATGCCTCTAGTCACAAACTAGAGGAAGGTAGATGCTAGTAGAGAAGAGCAAGTGGATGCTACAGTATACAAGAAACTCATTAGGTCATTGAAGTACTTGGTCAACACACGACCTGATATCTATTTTGCAGTCAACCAACTGAGTCAACTCATGATGGAACTGACTAGAATTCATTGGGTTGTTGCAAAGCATGTTTTGAGGCATCTCAAAGGCACAACGAATTCTGGATTGTTGTACAGACAAGTTGATGGAATGAGGCTTGAAGGCTTCATAGATGCAGATTGGGGAGGGAGCTCCACAAATCAAAAGAGTACTTTAGGTGGTGTCTTCAACATTGGGTCAACAAAGATTTCCTGGTACAATGGGAAGTAGAGATCAATTGCACTCAGTTCAACATAGACCGAGTACATGGCTGTCAGTTTGGCAGCGTGCGAGGCTATTTGGATGAGGAAGTTGCTTTTGGGATTTTTTAGATAAATGATGATGCCTACTGTGATAATCAGAGTTGCATCAAGCCTTTTGAGAACCCAATGTTTCATGATCGCTCGAAGCATATTGAGATCAGGTGTCATCATCTCAGCGATTATGTGCAGAAAGGGATAGTGAAGCTACTGTACATTCCAACAGAGTAGCAGACAACAAATATCTTGACCAAGGCATAGACAATAAGCAATTTTGTTCATTTCAGAGATAAGTTGGGAGTTGTACAAAATCCCTTCCTCGCTTCGAGGGTGTGTTGAAAATAGTAGTGAGAAAGGTTTCTTGACTTGTGCCTTAGTCAAGAAGACCTCACGATCAGTCTTCCTTAGCATGCTCGAGTTCCTGTAAATTAGGACGAGTTCACGAAGCAATTTAACTTGTGCATATAGTTGGAGGTTCAATTCGTTTGTCTCCTAATGCGAGTTAGATTTGGCAAAGGATAAGTGACAAGTCTCAAAGGTTATTTGTGGCTAGGACGAGTTACAAGAGTCTGTTAGACTCAACTAACTAGGTAATTGCATGACCGAGTTCCAAAAATAAACTTGCTAGGATTAGATGAGTCAAATTGCTTGTAAGGAGGTCGAAAGGCACAATTGTAATTAGTTGTTGAGTACGAGTTTTGTGTGTGAGTTAGTAGAGCTAGGAAGAGCATGAAGGAGAGGCCTATAGATAGTTTTTTGGCAGAGAAAATTCTTGTTGGTGTGTGCTAGGAATTAGGAGAAATTCTTGGGAGATAGGAACCTTCTGTGCGCTAGGAAATAGGAGGAAATTTCCAAGACCAACACAAGGATTTAAGAGCGAAGGACAGGGTTCTTGCAAGCAAGTTTCGAGCTAAGTACTAGCAAGGAGAATGAGCTTGTTCTCTGGAGAAACAATTTGCTTTGTAATAATTCTATTTGCTTAAACTTTGTCAATAAAATTTCTACAACTAGCAAAGGGTTTTCCCAGTTGGGTTCCCTAGAAAATATTGTGTTGTTTTGCTATCGTGTGACTGTGTTTATGTTTGTCCTTATTCTGCTGCAAATTGGTAGAGGAATTATGTGTCTTGGTGTTACAAATAAGTTTCATATTTGTTCATTCATGCAGTTGCAAAATTTCAAGGAAATTCTACACTAAGAGACCTTACTGACAGACTTGGAAGGATTTGCTAACCACTCCTCCCCACTTGAAACTAGAGGTTGAATCCCTCAAAACTACTTACCCTTTGGAGCATCTTGCTCTTTGTTATTTGTCACTATTCTCCTTCTTCTTGCCATTGCTCGAATAGGCTGGCCTTTTATCCTATATAGGTTGCTCTCTCTAACTCCATTGATATGGTCCTCGCCAAAGCTAGATCCCATGAGTCTGATCAATGCCTTTCCATATTGGAATGCTACATAAAACTCCTTTTCTCTGTCAGAGATAAAAAACAAACTCCATCTAAGTTTTGGCATCCACAACATGTCCTTCACTTCTAATCTACATCCTTACTTGTGTTGGAATATCAATGTTCCAACCCCTTTCATTGCATGTTTGGTATCAACACCAAACTCCACATGTAACTTTGAGCGCCACTCAGTCAAGTTGTCAAACGACTCTCGTGGCCCTGTCATATGTCGTGTCGCTCCACTATCTAGTAGCCATACACCAACTAGTAAGGTGCCCAAGGAAAGGTAGAAAGGAAGCGTGAATTCAGTTTAAAAATTCTTGGCAAACTCTTCCACTTTTCTTGATGCAACTACAATTGACTGTGTACCCTTTTTTCCCATCTTCCCCTCTTGACACTATGACACATAGTGTCCCATATTAGAACAAACAAAATGCTTGACCTTAGTCATGTCCTCCTCCTTCAGTTATGAGGTTGACTCCTCACTTTTGTTGCCTGAACCTTTTCCTTTGCTCCTCGTTGTTGGATTGGCAAGATAAAGTTTCTCATCATCACTCTTGTGTTGGCCTCTTGATAGATATTCCTCTTGAATCTCTTCCTATATGAAATCATCCCACAGTCTATCCCAATTAGGAAGTTTCTCTTGTGCCACGATGTCCTTGATGAAAGGAGCCCATGGCTTGGTGAAGCCATTTAGGCCGTTTGTATCATCTTTCCATCTGTCATGGCTTCCTCAACTGTGGCCAACTCATCACGAACTTGTGTAATCTTGGTTAGATAAGTAGTTATTGTATCTGATTTGGTAATTTTGGTGTTCCTGAGCTTTTTTCTCAACACCATCTTCCTGTTGGCATTTTTGCTCTGGTATAACTTCGTTAGAGCCTCCCGCATCTCCCTTCCTGTATTCTTCTCGGATAAGCGAGGAATCACATGATCCTTCACCACATCTAAGATAATCATTCTGGCATTCACACCATTTTGATGTTGGATGGCTAGATATGTAACATTTGTAGGCGAGGTGAATTTGGTTTTAACAAACTCCCATACCATTCTCCATGAGAATCAGTGAAACCCTCGCCTTCCAGGGAATGAAGTTATAGGCACCCTTTAGCTTGTCCTTAAACCTCAAGTTAGTTGTGGCCATCTCCATATTAGAAACTTAATTGGAAGGTTCTCCCTGGTCCTTTAGGCATGGAAAAATCCAATCTGTTGTCACACCCTTGATTGGTACAATCTCCCTCTCCCTTTAATGGATGACCTCTACCAATCACTGCTAGTACAATCTTTTGTACCTTGTTTGTTATGGGCAATTTTGCGCTATACTTCACATGTACTTACATTATTGCCACTCTCGTCACTTGTAGTGATTGTTGCTGCTCCCAACAACTCTCTTTTTTTATTTAATATTGCCAGTGGCTTACTCAACTAGCCAACTCTGCCTTAACCCGTGTTGGCTGCTTTGACCCTACAGGTGGATACCCTCAGTCTGAGTGATGGCCCACGACACTTCCCTCCCTCTCTTACACACATTGTTTCTTATAGCAGATGTCCTTCATTTGAAAATTTGTTTTTTGTTTGTGGCTTTTAATGGTGGCTTGTGCTCACAGTTGTGTTGTGGCTTCATACAGGCGAATTTTCTAGGCGGTTTAGTTACTCTGATAATTTGTGGAAATACCTTGTCTTCAGACCCTGTTTCTGATGTCTTGCTTGGTGGCTACTTATTCGTCGCCTTCTCCCCATGCTAATTTTATGCTTTCTCCCTACTGTTTATGCAATCACTTGATCTACTAGATCTGCCCCCCTGGCTTGCCTTTGTGCCTGTTGCACTTGCTATTGGCCTATTAGACTTGGTGGTAGGTTTGACAGGTTGTTGTGCCCAACAATCAATTTCGTTTTCTCCTCGGGCCTTGACGACAATGGGTTGCTTCCCTTGCATACTATGGCTTGGCTGCTTGTGAGCCACTTCGATTGGCAGCGCACTCAATTGCCAAACCCCTTATTATTAATATCAATATTATTTTTATTTCCTTATCGATTTTCCTCAATTGAATCTCAATGATGTTTTTTTCACCGTCTTTCTATTTAGTGTTGTACTTAGTGGTGTCATATGTTGTACGATCTTTGTATGACCCTCTCGGGTTAAATTTTCTCTCACACAATCACGACTGAACCTAGCTTCGATAATCACTATACAAACTTGGCTTCTTGCATGATTTAGAGATCGGTTTTGAGAATTTCGGCTCTGATGCCATGGTAATGTTTTGTGAACTAGCAAATTACAAATCTACTGAATAAATGCACAACTAGGTTCTTAACACAATTTGCGAAAGCAAAATTACACCAATCTCAATCACAAGTGAGACAGCTAGATTCTACCCAATCCATAGTTCTTTATTAATAACTTAGATTCTACTTGGGCTCCCATCCTGGGATAATGGCTCCACTGAAGGAAATCACAGTTACAACATACCCTGGATCTGGTCTAGCAGATCAAACCCTAGATTTGTCCTTGATCTCCTTCGTCGATTTCAATCTTCTCTGCTGCATTTTTGCACTTTCCTTGTACCCGACTCACTAGAATGGAAGTCTTTTCCACTCACCACTGAGATTTCTCTCTCAATGCCTTGTGCTGTTGTATGGTGTCTCTTTCTCCTCTCCTTAGCCTTACTTTACAACTTTACATTGAGTTAAATCCCTAACCCTAATCTCCAAAGTGATTGACGGTCAATGTTAGATCTTGCATCACTTGAAATCAATGGTTGAGATTAAAACATAATCACTAAAACAAATTACTTTAATTTTCCTATGTTTCTTTAGCTCAATAGCCAACATAATTAATTATGTGCTTTCTTAAAGTTAGATTTAGGCTAACAACTTGCTCATGCTTGAGCAAGTGTTCCAAGGAGACTTTGGGTGACTTCTTCATGCCTAGACACTTAGGTCGGTGCATAAGTACCCGCTTGAGTTACAAACATCAATAGAGTGCATATCTAGGCACGAAGTTACAATGTCTTGTGTTGTTTTGTCATCCCCATGACCCATGAACAACACACTAGGGATTTGGCTTCCTTTGTTATGATTTCATACCTCATTTGAGGGAGCATATGATGAAGCTACAAGCTCAAGCATATTTTCATGCAATTTTGTTACTACCATGCTCTCTAACTTCCCTTAGTTTTTCCAAGGATGCGTGAGATCTATAGTAAACCCCATGACATTGATCTCTTCGCTCTACCAGGCTGCTACCATGCCTTTCGTTACACGACAATGAAATTCTAATAGGGTCTAGTGTAGTGTTTCAAGAGTATGGAGGTAGGCATTTGTCTTCTTCCCTTACTCTCCTTGGAGAAGTCTAATATTTTGAGCTTATTCAATGTTATCCTTCCCTAGTGTGCATAATTTCTTCATTATTGAAATATTTGCACTACAGGAAGTAACATTTTCAAACACCAGATAATTGAATTTAAGAAGTAATTTTTACCCAATGTTTGAAAAATTGACTTTGAAATGCTCTTTTGAATATGATATTCCTTTCAAGCCCAAGTTGGCTAAAACAGAGAAATGATTGAGTTTCATAATCACTACCTTCAAAAGTTTAGAAATTGGGATTTTTTTGGTATCTTTTAATTTTGAGAAAATTGCAAACATTTGATATTATGCTTGTGTGATATTTTAAAAATATTTTGACTTGGGAAAATATAATACATATTTATTACTTGGTTACACTTACATTGAATTCATTATTCTATTGAATAAGATGATGATTTGTCAATATCGTCTTGGTTCTATGATGAAGTGAGTGTGGTGAGATTCCTCCCCAACAATCATCAGATCCCCTTGAAATGTTTCATTTCTTGTGCATTGTTTGACTTGTGCAAGTGTGTTGTTTCAATTGGTTGGGGCAAAGTGCATGCCTTTGGTGATTTTGGTAAAATAAAAATAGATACCCCCAACTTACAATGTCTTAGTTGAAGGGATCATCATTGAGTGTTGTACGTTGCATATACTTCGTTGTAATATTCCCAGATTTATGAATAAAATTTTAGTTGCATTGTGATAAGAGGAAGAATCTCATCCAAGACAAGGGACACACACACACACACACATATATATGGTTCAACATGTCACACATGGGAATTTTTGAACTCATAGTGAGTATATCCTTGTAATGGCTTGGAGCCTTGTTGTCTAAAATTTCCTAAAGAACTAAAACATGTATATTACTTATATAAGTCCTTTATATTCCTCATATTCATGAATATAATGTTACTGACATTGTGTTAAGAGGAGGAATTTCATCCAAAACAAGGGGCACACACACACACACACACATATAGAGGTTGAATTCCCACATGTGACACTCATAATGGGTATATCCTTGTAATGGATTGGAGTCTTGTTGTCTAAAATTCCCTAAAGAACTAAAACATGTATATTCCTCATATGATTCCTTTAGGGAATTCTAGACAACAAGGCTCTAAGCCATTGCAAGGATATACTTATTATGAGT
Organism: Pinus albicaulis; assembly: GCA_034641835.2. NCBI lineage: Eukaryota > Viridiplantae > Streptophyta > Pinopsida > Pinales > Pinaceae > Pinus > Pinus albicaulis. The sequence continues at coordinate 1,440,138,595 of CM076575.1, read as the reverse complement.
ATCACATGTGGGAATTGAACTTGGGAGGGGAGGATAGCAACATTTATCCCAACCACATACATACATCTACGTGTGTGTACATACACATACATTGTTTTTTCCAAGGAAAAAAATGTACTTCTATTTTGGTGTAAAATCAAAAGTACATTCCTTAGGTGCAAAGCGCTTCTGCAAAGATTGATTATTTAGTCCAAAAGAAACCCATACAATGACTCATACATATTGTAAAAAAGGAAAAAAATCTCCTCCTTGTAAAAAAGGAGAAAAATCTCCTTATTGTAAAAAAGGGAATTTTTTTCTTAATTGTACCTAACTGAAAAACAATCATTAGACTTAAGTCCCTACCTTACAAAGTATCCAAGTAACATTCAGTCTGAGAGAGCAATTGATTTTCATAAAATTCTTGAAAAATAAGAAGGTTTGAACTCAATAGCAAAGCCTCTTTTGATAGCTTATCAACTTGTGTGTTTAACTCATGATACATGTGTAAACATTATCTTCTAAAAGTGATATGCAATAGCCATTAACTGTTGAGCAATTTGTAAAAGACCAAAACTACAGACCTGAGTTTTGTTTGTCTGTGTCATCCATTTGATTGTTGTTGAAGAATGTAACTAGATTAAGTCTTCATAATTGTAATATAATATTTATTATTGAATAAAATGACTTATTAATGCATGGGTTTCATGCTTGGGTCAATGCTTTCTAGGTCAAAACCTCCATTGAAGGCTTCTAGGTTTTGTAATGAGTCATTAGAGTCATTGTCATTTTTATTAGACCCTTCTTGGGCTTTTATATCATGTAAAAAGAATTATTTTAGAGTCAAATAGATAATTTGTCACCTCCACACCAAGTCGTTAGTGCCCTCAACTAGTCGGCTTGGATTAGGACAATTCGACCTCACAAGAAGCTTATATATTGAGCAATCCGACTTCATTTGGAGAGCATCATCAACAAGTTCAATCTCTAAGAAGTAATAGCTAGAAAAGAGTGCAAAGTTGCTAAAGGAGAGAAGTTGGGAAGAAGAAAATAGAGTTTTTGGGTTACCTTTCTCTCACACGCGTGAATTTACTGGGCTGAAGTTTGGGCCGAAATTCTATTTTTGTTGCAAGGTTGAAGTTCTGAAGTTGGGGGCTGAAAATCTACTACTGGGGATGAAATTATGATTTGAAGCTGCATTTTGAAGAGCTGATACTTGGAAGGCTAAGCAAAGGACATATATTAGGAGGAAGGGCTGGCTTGGTGGTTGGAGGAGGTCTTTGTGTAGGTCTAAGAAGTTTGGAAGTGTCTCATCTTGAATTGAATTACTGAAGGAAAAGTTATTGACTGGGTTTTCCCCTTATATGGGTTTTTCCCTAGTTGTGCAACTACATCTTGTCTCTTATTCTTGTGATCTTCATACACATATAATTTGGTAATTGTTTGATGAAAGGTAATCTAATAAAGAAGTAAAAGAGGCCAACATAATTCACAAGTAATTATCAAGAAAGAGGAATCAAACCCTAATATCTACTGGCATTGATTTCTCAACATGGTATCAAAGCTAAGGTCGAAGAAGGTTGAAGATCACTTTTTTGGCTTAAAAGATAAGGTTACTCCCTCTATGGCAAGTTACTTGAAGACGAGATACAAAATTATAAGAATTGCAGGAAGTTGGACTGGAAGAATCATCTACAACCTCTCTAAGAAAGTCAAAAGCGAAGGGTTTTTGGCTGCACTCATAGGTACTCTTGATGATGCCAATGCATGGATCATTGATAATGGAGCATGAAGCCATATGACAGGAGAAAGTGGACAACCTCACACTCTATCAAGGGAACCATCATCTCATGCAGTGGAACTATGAGATAAAACAAAAATTATGCATTCAAGGGCCTGGGATCTACATCGTTGAAGCTGGAAAATGGAGTAAAGCTACATCTCAACAATATATTCTATGTTCAAGGTTTGGAAACGAATTTACTTTCAATTTCATGTTTAGACGATAAAGGAGATAGGGTTGATTTTGTAGATGGTAAAGTTTTGGTTTGGGGAAATGATTCAAGCATTGATAAGGCGAAAGTTATTGTAAGACATGAAGAAAGGTTATATAGAGTCATAACACCATCTCCTCAAGCCCTAGTCCATATGGAAATCAATCCTATCGAACTATGGCATAGAAGATATGGGCATATACATTACAAGGTCATTCCCTCTCTTAATAAAATGGTGAATGGCATCCCTAACATCAAGGAAAGATCGTGAAGGAGTATGTAAGGGATGTGCTTTGGGGAAGAATACAAGGAAGCCTTTTACAAGCAGTGATACAAGGTTTAAAGAAATATTAGATCTCATTCATTCCAATGTGTGTGGGACTATGTCTAACAAATCTCTTGGAGGTCACCTATATTATGTGACTTTCATCGATGATCACTCTAAAAAGACATGGATCCACCTTCTCAAGACAAAGGACGAAGTATTTGAAAAATTTAAGGAGACTAGATCTGAAGTGGAAACCCTAATCGAAAGAAAAATAAAGACTTTGAGATCCGACAATGGTGGTGAGCCTTGGTATTGCACCAAGAGTGCTGCAACTCCCAGAGGCTACTCTACTTTACTTTATCAACCCGGGGTTCGTACAAACTTGGAGGTGACAGTGCTATATACACAACAGATGCATTCTACTCATGCCATCTTCCTCTTAGTTCTACGAAGATGTGCTACTGCTAGGGTTGCTTCTAGGGAATGAAGTCTGTCACACTTCTGAATGAAACCTAAGATTGAAAATAACTCGTGATCATTACTCTATTAGCAAGAAAGAAACTATTCTAGAGCATAAAGATTCATCTAGCTATTTTCAAGAAAGGAAATCCATAATTAGGCTAATGCAAGAAATAGAGTTAAACTAAGTGGCATTCATAAAGTAAATTGATGAATTGAACTTGCAGAAAGGGAAACTAATCTAAGCACACATGCTGGGCCAAATGGCTAATGAAACTCTAGCTACTTCATGCTTGACTGCTATGATTAACAATGCATCTATTCATGAGCTAACTATGCTTGTAAATACTCTATTTTGCAGCAAAAGAAAGAGGCGCTGAGGTGGCTTAAGAAGTTCTTGGACTCATGGTTTCAGAGCTGAAGGTGTCTTGGAGGTTGCGCTAGGTCTTGGTGAAGTGAAAAAGGGTTTTTGGGCTGAAGAAGTGGCTGACTGGTGTTGCTACATAATTTGTGACAGGATTTCCTGTAGTGCTACAGGATTTCCTGAAATGCTACAAGAAACATGTCGAGGGTAGTTTGAGACTAGAAATGGTGAGGAAAGGGGTAGGAAAGGTGGACTGAAGGTGGCCTAGGTGGATGGAAGGTAGCCAACCCTTTGGCCAAGCTCATAACTTATTTCAAATCCCGTCTTGCACCTCCAAGGTGGCTCTCGATGTTATGGTGAAGATCTCAAAAAAACAGAGCTGAAGGCAATTTTGTTGAAATTAGGTTGGTGAAGGGTGGAAACTGGAGCTAGGGATGTTGGTGGAGTCCTCTTTTGTTGCTCTACTCAAACCTGCAAGCAAACTCTCTGTTCATGCATTTATCATTGATAGATCTATGATGAAAATGGTGGAAAATATGAGTTGAATTTAAGCAAACCAACCTATGCATTTGAAATAGAAAACTGTTAGTCAAGGTTGTCATTGATGTCAATATGGCATTAGCTGAGATGGCAAATATTCTTGTGATGTCAATGAGCCTCATGCAATCCCTAGGTGCTAAGGATGCCATTAATAAAGATGCTAAGGTTGCTCTAACCTTATGAAGATGTCAAGCTATTAATGATGCTCATAGTGACTCTTGATGAAGAAGCTCTCCTTGTGATGACCTAGCCCGTACTCTTAACAAATTGATGCATGCTGCATATGGTTAATGACATATCACTACACTATCTTGATGACATGGTGACATTGATGGCACACATGATGAAATATATGGTGATGACATGGACAATGAAATAATTGGAGATCACTTGATGACATATGATGATTAAAGACATAACAAGTGGAGGCCTCACATTAATTCCCTAATGACCTCATTTTGTCCCAAACACTCCTCATTCTGTCCCAAATATTTTCTGCACTAAATTTAAGGATAGTCACAGAGAAAAATAAATTTTGTAGAGGCATCCTTTCAGCATGGGACCTAGACCATTTGAAAGAGGATTTTTTACTCTTTCTAACGAGCCCTTACTTGCCCCAAAACTCCAAATAGTTTGGGAGATATTGATTTTTTAAGTTAAGGAAATTAGCTCTAACATTGAGCCAACCTATGCTCAAGGACACAAGTCGGCCTCCAAACAGTGACGTGCCTTTTCGGTTTAGCTTACAAAGACCACTATATATACAACGTTAGACACTTCATTCTTGGCATTATGTTTGGTGAAAAAACACAGAATTCGGTGAAGATTTCAGAGTGAAGGAAAAACGTAGCAAGGAGGCCAAGGGATATCTCTGTTTTGGGCATATTTCTTTGTGAAAATTTCAGACCTATGTTTTGGAGGCTTCAAAATTGAGGAATAGTGCTAAGCATCTACGTTTTGGATGTGTTGAATAGAACCTTAGTTTAGGGCAGCTTTGGGCCATGCAAAGTCTGTAATAATAGTCTAGAAGGAGGCCAAGTACAAGGTTAAAAGGGAAGAAGGATGCTGCAAACGTTGAAAGAGTTTTAAGGCTGAGTTGAGGGTTGTTACAGTGGCACAGGAAGCCCTAACCAGTGAGTTGCGAAACTCAGAATTTAAGGCATAAAACAGAGCTACAACTCAGTGCAGTGCTAGGAAGATTTCAGACAAGCCTCAGACTAGAAGCTTGGATTGCTGCCCTTATTGGAAGCTCAGATATACACCTGTGGCAGCGTCTTGTGGTATTGAAGACCTGTGGAGGACAGGCCTTAGGCTAATTAGTTGAAGGCTTGGATCACTAGTTGAAGGCTGTCATCTGGAAGTTTTGTGTGTTCCCTCAAGCTTGGACTTGTGGAGGAGGCATAGATTACAGTTCTGTTATGGGTTCAAAACTGTTTCATCTTTTGAAGATTGTTTAAATGCGGTCACATTAGTTTGCAACCTGCTTATTAACATCTAGTTGGAGAAAACTTGTGACACTTCTTAAAACATTGATTGGAGCAGCTCTAGAAGCAGGTCTTGAAGCAAACATAATCTTTGCAGACATGTTATCACCTCCTTCATGAGCATCCTTGAAGTTGTGGACCATCATTGAAGATCTTGTGAATACATTTTGGTGAGGAAGTCTTGAGTGATCTTGAAGATAATATTGAAGGTCACGATGCATCATTGATTTCATCATGAGGTGACTTGGAGGATTTGATTGGGTATCATGAAGAATATTGAAGACACCTTTGAAGGACATTTTATGCAGACATCTTGTTGAGAAGTTGGAGCCGATCTTGAGTTGACCTTGGAGACCTTATTGAAGAACCTTGTGGAGTGCCTTGTAGCTGAAGATTCGTGGAGATCATGATGCATTGTTGAAGTTATCATGGAATGACCTTGGAGAAATTGTTTGGGTACGATGAAGAGCAGTGGTGACACCTTCTAAGAATAAAAGGTTGTCATTGATGATGTGACGTGAAGACTAAGTGTGAAAGGGCTCGTTGAAGAAGACTTTGGGAGTCGTGAAGAATTACCAAACATATTTTGCCGAATTGAAGTTGAGGGTTGGAGCCTCATAGAGACAATGTCGGTGCCTTGGAAGATAGAGTTGGTGCCCTAGAGGATTGGAGTCCTCAAGAAACTAGGTCGGAGCCTGTACCAGAGATAGGGTTGGAGCCCTAGAGGTTGGTGCCTCAAATTTACAAGGTTGGAGCCTTGGAAAGACCAAGTTGGTGCTTGGCACAATACAGGTTGGAGCCTAGAAGATTGGAGTCTTCATCTAGGGTTGGAGCCCTATATCGTTATTGTACTTTACTTATTGTAAAGAAGAAATTAATATAAGTATTTATTCCATCATTGTTCATTTTGTGTTCTAAATATACGTGATCTAACTGGTAAAATTAACAATTGAAAAGAACTACTGATTCACCCCCCTCTCAATATTTCCAACAATTGGTTTCAGAGCCAGTACCTTTACTCAAAGCATAACAGCTTGAAGGTTGATCATTAGAACACAAATGGCAAAGCCAAGGAAGAAAGTCTCCAATCCTCCTAAAGATGTGTCTTCCTCAACCATCGAATCTGAAGTTGATCAATTTGCGAAGGCCTCATTGTTCAATGGAAATTTTGATATATGGGAGGCAAGAATGAGGAATTTCTTGAAGACTCAAGGAATTGAAGTTTGGAAATCAGTGATTACTAATGACACGATGGATGAAGAATCCAAGGAGTACAATACAAGAGAAATGAAGGAAATTTTGAATGGGTTACCAAATTCTGTGAAGGCCAATTTTGAAAAATATTTGTTAGCAAAAGTCATATGGGACAAACTTCACGATCTTCACTCAAAAGGAGCATTGCCAATGATCTCTAGTCAAGAAGATGATGGAAAACAAGAAAGAAGTCTAGAATCCATCAAGGAAGCCGAAGATAAGAGAGATGACAACAAGGCTAAAGATGATCTAGACGATGAAGAAAACAAAGAAGACTTTGAAGAAGATCTCTTGATTAAACTTATGGCTTCCATGGAAGAGATTAACAACTTGAAAAAGGAAAATGAGGAACTTAAGAAGAAAGCGCAAGATGGTAACCAAGACAAGACAATGAAGGAAGTTGACTTTGTCAAGCTTCAAATACAAGAAAGAGATGAGGAGCTTGCCAAACTTAAAGAAGAATTTCATCAAAACAAAAGAAAGCATCATGAAGAAGTCATATCTATGTCCAATAACTTAGATAAGGCAAAGAAAAGGGAAGAAACTTTGTCAAGCCACCTTGAACAAAGACTTAAGAGCTTGAACAATCTTAAAGCAGAGATTGGTCAATACAAGGAAGAAGTCTCTTCTCTTAGATTTCAACTAGAAGAAGCAAGGAAACAAGCACAAGAAGCCGAGAAGGTGATGGAAACTTTGGCATTCATAGAAGGACAAGTTGATGAAGCAGAAAAGGAGAGAAACACCATGATATGCCAACTAGAAGAAAAGGATGAAGAAATCTTCAAACTAAAATCAGACATGAATCTTCTCAAGATCGAAACATATGAAGCTACAAGAATAAAAGAGGAAATGGAGAGCAATCTAGCAAAGGAGAATGAAGAAATATTGATAATGAAATCAAATATCATCTCCCTTAAAATCGAAGCACACAAAGCAACAAGGATGATGGAATAAATGAAGAAGCAACTAGTCATGAAAGATGAAGATTGTGAAAAATTTAAAGAAGAAATTGTCTCTCTTAAAAAGGAAGTTGACTTGTTGAATAAGAACTTGAAGAGTTCTCAACCCCTAGATGATATCCTAAGTCATCAAAGATCCCCACTTGATAAATCAGGTCTTGGCTATGTAGGTGAACCTTCAAATAATGCAAACCCTAATTCTTCAAGCAACAAGGATGTGGAGAAGCCTGGAAGAAATGTTGATGCCCGCAGTTCCACCAAAGAAAAGGAGAAGATTCAAAGTGACATTGGAAGAAACCCCACTCCAAGAAGATATGTAGATTGTGTCAATAATGCAAGAGGCAATAAATTTGATCAACTAATCCCAAGACAGAATGACTTTGGAAGTGCATCAAGGCAATCTCCAGCCTCCAGGTACCAAAGTATATTTTTTGGTTATTGTTATTCTTGTACAAATTTCGGGCACATGGCAAAGGATTGTAGGGCATACCACAAGGACAAATATAATGGTCCCTGTCAATCTCCTAGGAGAAATTTTGCAAAAATTAGTCATGATTTCTTATTCGTGAACAAGATAGAGTGCTTCAATTGCCATAACATTGGACATATGGCACGTGATTGTAACTTGACTTGGGTTCCTAAACAAGCTAAAACTATGACAAACAACCCAAAGAAGAAAGTTACACAAGTATGGAGAAGGAAGCAAGTTGAATCCGGAAGTCTCTTGAACACTTCGACCAACAACACATGTTGTTGACTTGATGAAGTCATCCTTGATATTCCAAGTGATTGATAATGAAACTTTTCCAAAATGAGACCATGCATACATTGAGGGGGAGTCTGTGATTCTTGAGCTTTCTTGCAAAAGATATTCGTGAATAACACTATGAAATCCTTGATGAGCCCTACATGGAAAATCATCTTTTAGATCATCTCTCGGGGGCATTGAAGAACATAATCCCTTCTCATCCGATGAACCATTTTTGAAGATGTCTTCTACTTAATCACCAGGCAACAATTTTTTCTTTCTTGAGCAAAAAGAAGAGCTACACGAGGTTATGCACTTAGGGGGAGTTGTTTCATCACATGAAGAAATGCAGTCTATCTTGGACCACATTGCCAAAAGGAAGACCACCATGACAGGGGGAGAAACATACTTATGAAGAATTAATATTATTATTGATGAAGAAAATATGATGAAGAGAAGTAGCTTGATAGGGGGAGTACTTGGAAGTTGGGCACCCCGCTTGCCATTGATGTCAAAGGGGGAGAGAGGGCAAGAATATTTCCATCAATGACAAAGGGGGAGATTGTTAGTCAAGGTTGTCATTGATGTCAATATGGCATTGGATGAGATGGAAAATATTCTTGTGATGTCAACGAGCCTCATGCAATCCCTAGGTGCTAAGGATGCCATTAATAAAGATGCTAAGGTTTCTCTAACCTTAAGAAGATGTCAAGCTATTAATGATGCTCATAGTGACTCTTGATGAAGAAGCTCTCCTTGTGATGATCTAGCTCGTACTCTAACAAATTGATGCATGCTGCATATGGTTAATGACATATCACTACACTATCTTGATGACATGGTGACATTGATGGCACACATGATGAAATATATGGTGATGACATGGACAATGAAATAATTGGAGATCACTGGATGACATATGATGATTAAAGACATAACAAGTGGAGGCCTCACATTAATTCCCTAATGACCTCATTCTGTCCCAAATATTTTCTGCACTAAATTTAAGGACAATCACAAAGAAAAATAAATTTTGCAATCTTAGAGGCATCCTTTCAGCATGGGACCTAGACCATCTGAAAGAGGATTTTTTACTCTTTCTAACGAGCCCTTACTTGCCCCGAAACTCCAAATAGTTTGGGAGATATTGTTAACTCTAACATTGAGCCGACCTATGCTCAAGGACACAAGTCGGCCTCCAAACAGTGACGTGCCTTTTCGGTTTAGCTTGCAAAGACCACTATATATACAACGTTAGACACTGCATTCTTGGCATTAAGTTTGGTGAAAAAACACAGAATTCGGTGAAGATTTCAGAGTGAAGGAAAAACGCAGCAAGGAGGTCAAGGGATATCTCTGTTTTGGGCATATTTCTTCGTGAAAATTTCGGACCTGTGTTTTGGAGGCTTCAAAATTGAGGAATAGTGCTAAGCATCTTCGTTTTGGATGTGTTGAAAAAAACCTTAGTTTAGGGCAGCTTTGGGCCATGCAAAGTCTGTAATAACAGTCTATAAGGAGGCCAAGTACAAGGTTAAAAGGGAAGAAGGATGGTGCAAACGTTGAAAGAGTTTTAAGGCTGAGTTGAGGGTTGTTACAGTGGCACAGGAAGCCCTAACCAGTGAGCTGCGAAACTTAGAATTTAAGGCATAAAACAGAGCTACAACTCAGTCCAGTGCTAGGAAGATTTCAGACAAGCCTCAGACTAGAAGCTCAGATTGCTTCCCTTATTGGAAGCTTGGATATACACCTGTGGCAGCGTCTTGTGGTATTGAATACCTGTGGAGGACAGACCTTAGGCTAATCAGTTGAAGGCTTGGATCACTAGTTGAAGGCTGTCATCTAGAAGTTTTGTGTGTTCCCTCAAGCTTGGAATTGTGGAGGAGGCATAGATTACAGTCCTGTTATGGGTTCAGACCTGTTTCATCTTTTGAAGATTGTTTAAATGCGGTCACATTAGTTTGCAGCCTGCTTATTAACATCTAGTTGGAGAAAACTTGTGACACTTCTTAAAACATTGATTGGAGCAACTCTAGAAGTAGGTCTTGAAGCAAACATAATCTTTGCAGACATGTTATCACCTCCTTGATGAGCATCCTTGAAGTTGTGGACCATCATTGAAGATCTTGTGAAGACATTTTGGTGAGGAAGTCTTGAGTGATCTTGAAGATAATATTGAAGGTCATGATGCATCATTGATTTCATCATGAGGTGACTTGGAGGATTTGATTGGGTATCATGAAGAATATTGAAGACACCTTTGAAGGACATTTTATGTAGACATCTTGTTGAGAAGTTGGAGCCGATCTTGAGCTGACCTTGGAGACCTTATTGAAGAACCTTGTAGAGTGCCTTGTAGCTTAAGATTCGTGGAGATCATGATGCATTGTTGAAGTTATCATGGAATGACAGTGGAGAAATTGTTTGGGTACGATGAAGAGCAGTGGTGACACCTTCTAAGAATAAAAGGTTGTCATTGATGATGTGACATGAAGACTACTTGTGAAAGGGCTCGTTGAAGAAGACTTTGGGAACCGTGAAGAATTACCAAACATATTTTGGAGGGTGGGTTAAGGGTTGGAGGGAAGGGATTTGGTGTCTCTATAAGATAGGTCGAGTGCACAGAGATAAGTTTAGGCCCTAGAGGATTGGAGTCCTCAAGAAACCAGGTCGAAGCCTGTACCAGAGATAGGGTTGGAGCCCTAGAGGTTGGTGCCTCAAATTTACAAGGTTGGAGCCTTAGAAAGACCAAGTTGGTGCTTGGCACAATACAGGTTGGAGCTTAGAAGATTGGAGTCTTCATCTAGGGTTGGAGCCCTATATCATTATTGTACTTTACTTATTGTAAAGAATAAATTAATATAAGTATTTATTCCATCATTGTTCATTTTGTGTTCTAAATATAAGTGATCTAACTGGTAAAATTAACAATTGAAAAGAAACACTGATTCACCCCCCTCTCAGTATTTCCAACAAAAAATAACTCAACATTCACAACATGTTCATGATAAACAAATAAACCTATCTATTCTTTCCAAGAAATCATAAACTGAAAACAATTTTGGGCCTGTGGTGAAGATCTTCCCTCCTCAAGCTCCAATGAAAGAGGTGAGAGAGGGAGGCTTTAAAACACAACTTTGGAGTTTTATATGCCACTGTACTATGAACTACAAGAGCCTAACTATAGTAACATGAAATGGAAGCAAACTAAACACAACAAGATGAAATGTAAGCAAACTAACTACAACACATGTAATAAACTTAACTATAATGGCATGGAAAGTAAACACAAATACACAAGAGAGACTGAGGCCAATGGATTGGGCCCTAACCCACAAGCTCAACTCTCTGAAACTAAATCAGTGAAGGAGGAAATGAATACTCATTTTATTGCATAATCAATCTCATTACATAGCACATGAAAGTCACAAATGTCTATTACAAGAGTTAAGAGTGCTCTAACTATCTCCAAAAATCGATTCCTAATGAGTTCTTGCTCTGCCCTATTTATCCTAAGGGGTAGCTACTAACAACTCCCTAAAAATTAGGTGATTTGTCCCCTTGGACTTCCAGAGAAGTGGAGCTTTGATTCTCTTAATCTTCCACTTGCTTGGCTGCCTTTGATTTCGAGTTGTTGGAGGGAATCTCGAGGATCCTTTGGTTGCCTTTAGGAGTTAAGGAGGTGGTCAACCCCCCTATAATCACTCCTTGCTGTCTACTCTGAGATTTGATTGCACAATCTTCAGAAAAAATGGCATATCTTCGTGATTATCCTGCATTTAAGCCATATTAGGCATTCAAAGTAAGACAATCCTTAATCACCATCCACACTAAGCAACATATGACCATAATGTAATTAAATGTGAGAAAGAGAGACTAATAAGGCTAAAAAGGTGATAATTAACCCCTCAAAATATACCTAATGATGGTGCTCATCATCACCCCCTACCAAATGGTTGCTCATCCTCTGAGCAACTTAGTTCTCCTTCTTCATCTCTTTTAGTTCCTTTGTGGCCCCTCTGACATCCGAAGGAAGAAGTGAAGGAGTTCCCTCAGGAGGGTAGAATCCAACATTATTTTCTGCCTCTTCCCATTCTTTGTCTTCCTCAGCTTGTTCTTTCCCTTCACCCAGTCTCAACATTGAAAGGTGGACCGAGTTTTAAGCCAAGCCATTGGATCTTTATTGTCTGCATAACCCTTTTGTACAATGGTTCCCTATCTAGGGCATTTCTCAATCTCTCTAGGGTATGATATTCCATGTTCCTGAGACTAAGAGGGAGGCCATTCCATCTTCTCTGACTTGCCATTACACATTCATCTCCCAACAATCTGGAGATGTCATCAAAGTGTGAAATGACCTATGCTTGGGTGTTGAGGTATTTGTCTGCAAGGCTGGCATCATTGGCTATCATGGGGTGATTGTTAATGACCCCCCAGGCCTAAATAGCTCCGCCCTTAAGTGTAGAGGCTCTCTCCCTTCACTTCTCATCACGCTTTTCACCTCCTCTGCCCTTGCCTCCTCATTGACCATCCAAGAGGCTAAGGCCATCAACTCCATATCCCCCAACCTAGTTTTAGGGTCCCAAATGTTTAAATCAGTCAAAACAAGATTGTGTATATAAAATTATGCCAACTTGGCCTTGTCTCCTATGTTGGAATGATTGCAAAAGTCAATAAAATGCCTGTAGTTTTGAAAAGGCAAGGATCCATAAGATGCTAGTGTCTTAATCTAAAATTTCAACCACTGTTCCTTTAGGTAGATGGAATAGGAGTTTGAAGGATGTCTATGTTGGATTGCCTCCATGCAAAAATCTGCCATGGTGGCAATCTATTTGTCCTTTTGCTAGAGTTGGCTTTTTAACCTTGCATTTTCTGCCTGTGTTTCGTGAAGTTTCTCCTTTAACATGGTTTCTCTAAGTTTGACTTCAGTTAAATCCCTTCCCATTTTAGTGACCTTTTCTTCCATGATTCCTAAATCTTGCACACCTTTTGTTTTGGAAATTTTCATCCAATGATGTGTGCGTGCTCTTTCTTGCTGTAGTTGATAAAATAGGGGAACTGAGAGTTTTTGAGGAATCATTATTCCTCCATCAATAAATGTTTAGTAGGAGTTTAGATTTGGCTGAGGGCTAGAGTGTGAAATTGTGGATATGTCTTTAGGGACAGATTTTGGGGAGGTAGGCTCCTCCTCATTTTCCTCCTCTTCCTCCCCTATGGCATTTTGCCCCTTAATTTGTGCCTCTTTTTCAACATCTTGGGCCTCTTTCCCTTCTAAGGGTGCCTTATCTCCCTCCCCCATGGATTTATGCTCTTTTTGTGGCACTGTTGGAGTTTCCTGTAGCAAACTCTATTTTTCCTATAGCAAACCCTCCTTTGCTTGCCGCCCATTCTTTTATGCCTCTTGAAGGCCTGTTGGGTTTGGTACTTGTTTAAGGGATGCTAGCCTTGAAGAATGTCTCCTCCTATAGGTCACATATGTCTGCTCAGGTGAGGTGACCTCTTGAATTTTCCCTTCTTCTAAGATTATTTCATCTCTCCTTTTGGGTGACTCCTCAATTGTTATAGGGCTTTTGGTTGGAGTCTGGGGTTTTCCCTTGATTTACCCTGGCACTCTTTCTGGTTTTGAAGTACATGGGGGTCTGTATTTTTCTCTTGGCCTTCACTGGTGTGCTTAGAGTGGCTAAGGTGACAGCCACTTCTTTTTCTGATGTTCCTGGTGATGGGTTGGTCTGTTGGGGAGAGATGTCAGTGCCCAGCATGGGGTCTAATATCTCTTCCTCCCTTGTCTTTCCTTCCTCTTTCTCTTTTGTTTCTTCCTCCTCCTTTTCATTTCCTTCTCTCGTGTTATCTTTCTCTTTCTCTTCTTCTTTCCCTTCCTCCATTTCTAGTGTTTCTGTGTTTTCTGCTTCTGTCTCCATCTCCTCTTCTTCCTCTTCTTCATCTTCTCCTTTTGTCCCTTCAGTATTCCATTCTTCTTCTTCCATTCCCCTCCCTCCAAGACTAGAGGCAGGGGTTTTTCCAACTTGTGTACATATGAATGCTTCCCTATCCATATCTATGAAGGTGGACCAAGGTACAAGTATGTTCAATCTATTTAGAGCATCTCCTACTATAAGTTTGATGAGGCCATGGTGCACTAAGTGCTGATACTTCCTCTCCCTCACCTTTTGGCTCATGTCCCTGATTGAATGTAGGAGGAATTAGGGAATGTTTAGGCTCTTTTCTAGAGGGAGATCTTCATGGAACCTAAGCTCATGTAGTAGTCTGAAGTGGTATCCATAAACCACACCGAGTCTTCCCTCACAGGAAACGTATTTCATTATGTGAAATGCTACTTCATCCCAAGGGTAAGGGAGGCTTTCCCTTCTGACTCCATTTTTATCCTCAATGAATTCTTCATTTGGAAAAAAGAAACTCTTTTTAGCTGCAGTGCTAGACACCCTATCTTCTCTATTCCACTTGACTCCTAGAGGTAATTTGGTCACTCAACTAATCAATTCAGGTGTTATGGTGATGGCTAGATCTATGACCACAGTGGTGGCCCTATCATCTGCTTGTGAGTGCAGGGCCACTACAAATTCTCGAGCCACCTCATCATCAAATCCCTTGAGGAGCTCAAAGAATCCTAGCCATTGATGATTTCTAAAAATATCAACAACTTGAGGGTGTAATATGATTCTCTTGATATATGTGGGTTCCCTTCTGTTAAATCCCCCCCCCCCCCCCCCATTTTATGGCTGTGTCAAGGTGGTTGGATGGTTTTTGTCTGAGAATATTGGTAATGTGGGGCCTTAGAGATTAAAATTTAACACAAACTCAAATAACCTTGATTCTATTTCTTTAAGTAGCCTCTTAAATTCCGAATTATTGCTGTGCTGTGTATAATTTTTCATGGAAAAAATTCACAAGTTGGTGAGATGACATCCACTTACCTCTGACCTCTGGTGATTTCTTGTTTGGGAGATGGAAGTTTTGGGTGTCAATACCACTTGTTAGTGGCTCTCACTGCAATTCTGATCACTGTGCAGCCTTCTGTAGACTTTCCTGTAGCATCTACAAATTTCCTGTAGCACGGGTTTGCATGCAACCTTCAACCATGGTGTGGAGTTCTTCGATGGCTCATGTCACTCTCCTTCTCTAACTATTCTCAAAATTCTCAATGGAATTCAGGGGAGAATGAGCCAAAAGACCCCTTTATGTCAACTTAAACAAATTTGGAGCGGAGTGGTGACTTGGAATTTGGCACGGGGTTTCCTCCTTTGGACCATTTGTCCCACTCGACTTAATCATTGTTATTTTCCTTAGAATCACCTCCATCTCCCCGTGATATTATCCTTAACTGATTTGAATGCCCAGGTGGCATGCATTACTTCACTTCTCGTTCACTTTAACTTCACGAGGGTGGCCAAGTTAACTGGCTACCTTTTTGCCTTTTTAACCTCTAATTCTCGACATTAATTCATTTTGGTCAATATGATGCATAACGGGAGGATGAGGGGCCATACTTGAGCCTACCTGCTGCTGAGGAGTTGTAGAAATTATTTGATGTAGGTAGTTGGAGTTTGGTGATACCCATCATTGTTCTTTTCCTTTGCTATGTTTTTTTATGCATATTTTCTAAGTGAGCAGCTTATTCTCGAGTGAGCTGCTTAACACTTTTATTTGTTGGTTCTTTTTGCAAATGTTGCATGGAGATCCTCAGGTGATGTTGTTGGTGTGGTATTTTTCCTGGAGTCTTCTAGTGGTCATATGGAGCCATCTCCATCAACTTCCTCACTTTTTAGGTTTGCTTCTCATTTCTGTTGCTTGGGAGCTCCATGTTGCTGAGAAATGAGGGGAAACAATGTAGGGATGCTAGGTATGGAGCTATGGAGTGAGTGGAGCGATGGAAATACGAGGGTAGAAGTCCCATGTCAAGATGTAGGTGACACCTAGCTCATAGTGGCGAAAAAGAGGGTTTAGAGAGTGAATACTTATGCATGGAGTGGAGTGAGGGTTAGGAGTGGTAGGTATTGAGCTGAAATGTGTGAACAAAATATTTCTTATACAGAGATAGACAGTAGAGGCATTTACTGGTTATTTCACCTTTACTAGAAAGGATGAAACCAGAAGCTTCTGGCCCTCTTACTGGCTCTGCCTAAAGAAATATAAGGTAAACACTAAATCGATATGTCAATGAAAGTATTTGTTTATGTTTGCAAAGTATTCATTAACCAAATTTTATGTGTGAATAATCAAGTTCAAGTATTATGCAATGGAAGTAATGTGGTTTGAAGTGAAACTAATGAGTTTTGATCACTGTATAAGTCTCATTGGAAAAAGTGGACTTATTAAAAATTACTATTTAATGTAGTAAAATCTGGAATATGGCAGCAAAAATGCACAGCATAACAATAAGCATTTGTTTAAGCAGTTCACAATGGAGATGAATGATCATCATTTCCTCCATTCCCTTTCTTAGATTCATCCTTGTCTTTCTTCCCTCCTGAAGAATCTCCTTCTTCTTTTTGGTTTCTAGACCCTTCTCCAGCAATCCTATCATTTCTTTCCTGGTATAGGATCCTAACCATTTCAGTCATGTCCAAGAAAGCTTTTCTAAAGACTCTTTCTTCTTCCTTGGAATCTGTTTCCTCATGTACTTCTCCTTCTCTCGAAGACATGTTTGTCGCTGATTCTAAGGTTAATGAGGATGAAATGGAAGGTGGAGATAATGGCACCCTAGCCCTCCTTGGTTGAGGATTAACTTGTTCTCTAACCAATTGACCTTCCCCTCTTTTCAATTTCAGCCTAGTAAGCATCAAATTTTGCAGAATAACACAATATTCTTGCACAAATTTCACAAAATCTTAAGCAAAACCTAGAGCTCTTATACCAATCTGATCTGAAATGTGTGAACAAAATATTTCTTATACAGAGATAGACAGTAGGGGCATTTACTGGTTATTTCACCTTTACTAGAAAGGATGAAACCAGAAGCTTCTGGCCCTCTTATTGGCTCTGCCTAAAGAAATATAAAGTAAACACTAAATCGATCTGTCAATGAAATTATTTGTTTATGTTTTCAAAGTATTCATTAACCAAATTTTATGTGTGAATAAGAAAGTTCAAGTATTCTGCAATGGAAGTAATGTGGTTTGAAGTGAAACTAATGAGTTTTGATCACTGTATAAGTCTCATTGGAAAAAGTGGACTTACTAAAAATTAGTGTTTAATGTAGTAAAATCTGGAATATGGCAACAAAAATGCACAACATAACAGTAAGCATTTGTTTAAGTAGTTCACCCCTCTCTTGGGCTACCTCTGCTGGGTCCAAAAGCCTCCAAATAGGCTTTTCCCTCTTTCATTAATTCTCAAAATAAGTATTACACTGTGAAGAAAGCTTCAAAAGGCTAAAATAGCTGCAAATTTAGAAACAGAGGACTGAAAACAGTAAAAATCGAATATTCATTCATCTCAAATGGATGAGTATAGTCCAATACAACTGATCTTTCACCAAGCCCTGGTGGCTCCACAAGAAAATTCGCTAATAAAATCACTAATAGACTGCCCTGATGGCTCCGCAACCTATCCCAACAGCTCCAGAATGCTTCAATACCCTAAAATAAAAAGAAATTTCGCTTCGATTGGACTTCCCTAGCCAAAGTTATGACTGGAACAACTTTTGCTTAGTTAGGGCTAGAAAAACTCCACCAAATCTGGTGGAACTGCAGTTAAGCCTGCTAAAAATGGGGCGGCCACCAAAATAGGCTGAATCCGCCGTAACACCGCCAGTTATTGGGGCTAAGGATTAGGCCCATAGGACTGCAACCTCCGGAGTTTGGTTGAACGACTTGGAGTTGAATGCAGAGAACTTTAATACAAACCATATGATATAAATTATATAACAACCCCCCGTCAGAAAGCACGTGACCACGACTTTTCAAAGTTTAACGCGCCAATTCGAATAAGCCATGGTTCCGAGCGGAAGGTTATATGCGGAGGGGGCTGGCCCTTAGGGGTTGGCCCCCTTTCGGGCCCCGCCCAAACCAATTTCAAAATTCAAATATAAATTCGCTGCGTTGTATAACAAGAACCAGAGTCATGACCCAACGGTCGGGCCGCTCGGTTGCTACCGCCCCGACCCCAGTTTGAATCCTGCCCGCAACAAACAAATTTTAAAACGCAATTTTCATTCCACCTTGGGGCCATGTGGCGGCCTCCGGGCTGGCCACTTGGCGCCTTGTGATTGGCCACTGCCGGAATATATCGTAGAATATTCTGTGGAATATTATTTTTTTAATAAAATTTTTATAAAGTCAAATTGGCCATTTTTTAACTGAAATTGACAAACTTCAAAGCTGAATAAATTTCTCATATGGCGTCGGTTTTCAGTGCCGTTCGCGTCTACAGGATCATTTTTCTGAGCTCTTTCTAGTCGTTCCAGTTTGGACCAATTTTGAGCAACTTCATTTTTGAGCATTTTTCTACAAGAGACTTGATCTCCTGATCACACCTCCCAAATGGGAAGCTTTTGGACCCTCAAAAGCTTTCAATTACCTGTTAAGAAGGTGGGGATACAACCTCCTCACCTGTTCCAACTCCATCCACTTTGCTTTGCTTGGTTTACTGCCTTTCAGACCAACCCTTAGATAATCAACATCTCCCCTCCTTGAAGTGCGTGTCCTTATGTCAAGGATTGCATCTTATTTCAACTCATCCAAAAATTATGGCGAGAAATCTTCTATGGATGGTAGCTGAACATGATTTTCAGAATCATCAATAAGAGGAGGTTCATACAAACGTAAATTCTCCACATTAACAACGGAATACATTTGCATGTATGAAGACAAATCTAGTTGAAAAACATTATTTCCAACTTGTTTAAGGATTTTGAATGGACCATAATGAATAGGCTTCAACTTTTTACCTTCTCCTTGCATTCTATCCTTACTTATATGCAACCATACCTCATCTCCTTCCCGAAACTTGTGATCAATTCTATGTTTGTCATGTCTTTCTTTGTAGTTGCCTTGACTCTTTTCAAGATGTTCTTGACCTTGCTAATGAATGAGCTGAATTCTTTCAATGAACATGCGAGATTTTTCAATGTCACTATGCCCATCAATGGCAATATCCTTCTCAAGAATGAAGTCTAATGGTGACTTAGGAAAATATCCAAAACAAGCTTCAAATGGCGAAGTATTTGTAGAAGAGTGCTTGGCCCGGTTGTAAGCATGCTGAATGTAATGCAAATACTCATCCCAAAGCATGGGATGCTTGTGCAATACCCTCTCAAAAGATTCACAATGGCTCTGTTCACTACCTCTGTTTGGCCATCTGTTTGCGGATGGAAAGCAGTACTCTTCTTCAACTTAGTGTCCATCATCTTCCATAGATTGGACCAAAAATTCCCAACAAATCTGGAATCCTTGTCACTAACAATAGAAGTAGGCAAGCCATAATGAACCCATACATGTTGAAAATATAAATCAATAGTTTGTTCAACAGTTATAGTTTTCTTACATGGCATAAGAATACACATCTTGCTGAAACGATCAACTACTACAAAAAGATAATCATGCTGCTTTCTAGATAATGGTAACCCCCCAAAAAAATCCATAGAAATACTTTCCCATGGCCTAGAAGGTACCAGCAATGGCGTATACAATCCAAGCTTCCTATTGCTAGGCTTGCTTGTAGCACATAATGAACAACCTCTAATGAAACGTGTAAAACTATCTACCATGAGAGGCCAATAACAATATCTCTGTAGACGTGTCACCGTTTTGCTTACACCGAAATGACCAGTAATAAGAGAAGAATGAGCTTCTCTCATCATGCTTAATTTCTCTCCCTGTGGTATACATAACTTTCCCAAGTGAAACAACAAATTATTATGCAAATGATAGTCATTTTGCTCAACATGATTCCCTTTACTCAAGTTAGCATACACCTCTTTAAAATCATCATCTGATGCATACTGTTCAATGTAGCTTTCATGTACAATAGAATCATTCTTAAGCAAAATACTAGCACTAATAATATGCCTTGAAAGCATATAAGCAACTTTATTGAAAATACCTTTCTTGTACCTTATTACCAAGTGAAATTGTTGTAGGAAACCCATCCATCTGAAATGATGTGACTGCTGCAATTTACTTTGCGACTGCAATACTGTAAAGGCTGATGGTCGGTATGCACAATTGTTTCTTTGCCCATCAAATAGTGCTTCCACTTTTTGACGCTTTGTACCAACGCATACAATTCCTTATCATATGTAGGATAATTCACAACAGCACCATTAAATGTCTCAGAATGAAAAGCGATAGGCTTACCGTGCTGTAAGAGAACTGCACCCATGGCATAATCACTAGCATATGTTTGAATCTCGAATGGCTGTCTCAAATCTGGTAATGCAAGAACCAGAGTTGAACTGATATTTTCTTTCAAAGATTCGAAAGATTTTTGTTGCTTACTTCCCCTTTGGAAAGCACGCTTCACACTTGTCACTGCATGCGTAGGAGCTGCTATGGCAGAAAAGTTAGCAATAAAATTTCCCCAATACTGAGCTGCACCCAAAAAACTTCTTACCTCTGTAATGGACTTGGGAGTAGGCCAATTCACAATGGCTTCTACTTTGGAAGGATCAATTCTCAAAGTGCCTCCACCTACTATGTGTCCCAAATAAACCAAAGAAGTCTTTCCAAATTCACACTTTGAAATCTTAAGAAATAACTGATTTTTCTTCAAAACATAAAGTACTTTATCGACATGCATGACATGATCTTCTCTTGTCTTGCTGAAAATCAAGATGTCATCTAAGTAGACAATAACAAAATCATCAAGAAAAGGACGTAAGACATCATCCATTACCCGCATGAAAGTTGCAGGTGCATTGCATAAACCAAACGACATCACAAGCCACTCAAAGAGTCCTTGTTTGGTTTTGAAAACTGTCTTCCAAATGTCACTTTCTTCAATTCTCACTTGATGATAAGCACTTCTTAAGTCTAACTTAGTGAAAAATCTTGCATCTTTCAGCTGATCTAATAAATCATCTATTCTTGGAAGTGGGTAACGATTCTTTACCGTTACCTTGTTCAAAGCTTTGAAGTTGACACACATACGCCAAGTTCCATATTTCTTCGGAATCAACACTATCGGTGACCCACATGGCGAAGTGCTTGGCCTTATGAAACCCTTGTCCAACAACTCTTTAATCTGCTTCTTTATTTCAGCATTCTCCATAATAGACATGCGATAGATGCCTATGTTAGGCAGAGGACAATCTAGATGTAAATGGATTTCATGCTGAATCTCCCTTTTAGGAGGCAAACCTGTTGGTTCCTGAAACATCTCATGATGTGCATCAACTACATCATATAAATCAGATTTAAGCTTTGCATCACAATTTTCAAATGACTCATGATTCACATCAACCTTTGGCTTGACCATAAGAAGTACAAAAATCTTGCTTGAATTGAATAGCCTTTTTACCTGTCCTGCATTTACCATTGCTACATTTGTCTTCTTCCGATGAGCTTTGACAATAAACTCCTTGCCATATTTGAAAATATGATATTTGTTTTCATGGCGATAGAAGATCGCTTTCCTGTCAAATAAGTAAGGACTTCCCAAAACAATACCAGATATATCAAGCGACACCACATCAAGTTCAACTGTGTCAATAAAGTGTGCAGTTATTGCGAAGCGCAATATGCATTTCCTTGAGACTTGCAAGTTGGCATCCTTGCATATCCACCCAAGTGGATAAGGCTTCGTATGTGGAATGGTCTCAAGTTTAAGCTGCTTGACCAAGTCTTCAGATATGAGGTTAGCTTGTGAGCCACTGTCAAACAGTGTGTCAATTTTGGTATGTTTTGAAACTACCCTCACATGGAACAGTTCAATTCCTTCTTCCTCATTAGGAGGTTGTGTATGACAGTTTGAAGAACTAGCACTTGCTTGAGTTTCTATTTCCTTCCCTTTCAAACTTTTCAAACCCATGGCTGCAATTTTTGTTTCATCACCTGAATCATCACCTAAATCTTGTGGTGTAGTTGTAGTAGTTGCATGTTTCTTCTTTCCCTTGTTTTTGTTAAACTGGTTTCTCTTTTCAGGATGAAGTTTCCAACAGTTTTTCTCTTCGTGGCCACTCTTTGAACAATGTTTACAAATGACCTTTTCACCCTCTTGTTTGATAGATGCATTTTTCTTTCCTTTTCCTTTGTTTTTCTCTTTGTTCTTTCCTTTGAAAGTATTGTTTCTACCCTCATCAAAAGTATTATTTCCTCTAGCTTCTAAATGTGTAGCCTGCACACAGACTTCATCTAAGCTGGTAGGATTGAACATTAGGATAGTATGTTTAAGGTAACTGCGCCAACCTCCTATGTATTTCAACAAGGTGTCTTGACTTTGTAAGTCTACTCCAAGTACAAGTGCTCTCCTTCTAAACTCTTGGGTATAATATTGCACATTTTGACCCTTAAGTTGCCTAAAATTTTGCCAATTCATGATTGCTTTCTGAATATGAGCAAGAGGATAAAATTGTTTCTTAATAGCTGTAATAAACTCATTCCAAGTTAGAGTTATCTTACCATGCTTTTTTATTTCCTCCTTGGTCTTGGCTTCCCACCAAACCAAAGCTGCTCCATCCATTCTCAAAGAGGCTAATTGGATTTTTGTGTCATCATCATGCAAATTCTAAATTCTTAGATAGAATTCCAGCTGTCTAATCCAGTTATCCAATTTTTCTACATTCACATCACCATTAAACATCGACAACTCAAACTTCACATCAGGCTTTAACAAAGGATTTTTAAGAGATGTTTTTGTTTTGTGTGACTGATTAACAGAAATTGAAGATGATGATGTGGAGGAAGAGGATGATGATGGAGATGAAGGATCACCATTTCCTCGATTCCCTTTCTTAGACTCATCCTTGTCTTTCTTCCCTCCTGAAGAATCTCCTTCTTCTTTTTGGTTTCTAGACCCTTATCCAACAATCCTATCATTTCTTTCCTGGTATAGGATCCTAACCATTTCAGTCATGTCCAAGAAAGCTTTTCTAAAGACTCTTTCTTCTTCCTTGGAATCCATTTCCTCATGTACTTCTCCTTCTCTCGAAGACATGTTTGTGGCTGATTCTAAGGCTAATGAGGATGAAATGGAAGGTGGAGATAACAACACCCTAGCCCTCCTTGGTTGAGGATTAACTTGTTCTCTAACCAATTGATCTTCCCCTCTTTTTAATTTCAGCCTAGTAAGCATCAAATTTTGCAGAATAACACAATCTTCTTGCACAAATTTCACAAACTCTTAAGCAAAACCTAGAGCTCTGATACCAATCTGATCTGAAATGTGTGAACAAAATATTTCTTATACAGAGATAGACAATAGGGGCATTTACTGGTTATTTCACCTTTACTAGAAAGGATGAAACCATAAGCTTCTGGCCCTCTTACTGGTTCTGCCTAAAGAAATATAAGGTAGACACTAAATCGATCTGTTAATGAAAGTATTTGTTTATGTTTGCAAAGTATTCATTAACCAAATTTTATGTGTGAATAAGCAAGTTCAAGTATTCTGCAATGGAAGTAATGTGGTTTGAAGTGAAACTAATGAGTTTTGATCATTGTATAAGTCTCATTGGGAAAAGTGGACTTATTAAAAATTATTGTTTAATGTAGTAAAATCTGGAATATAGCAGCAAAAATGCACAACATAACGACAATCATTTGTTTAAGATTTAGTTCACCCCTCTCTTGGGCTACCTCATTTGTGTCAAAAGCCTCAAATAGGCTTTTCCCCTATTTCATTAATGCTCAAATAAAGTATTACTTGTAAATAAAGCCTATAATGCGTCGGTTTTCGGTGTCGTTCACATCTACATGATCATTTTACGAGGCTCTTTCCGGTCGTTCTAGTTTGGACCAATTTTGAGCAACTTCATTTCGAGCATTTTTCTACAAGACACAAGATCTCACGATCACGCCTCCCCACTGGGAAGCTTTTGGACCCTCAAAAGATTTCAATTACCTGTTAAGAAGGAGAGGATATAGCCTCCTCACCTGTTCCAACTCCATCCACTTTGCTTTGCTTGGTTTACTGCCTTTTAAACCAACTCTTAGATAATCAACATCTCCCCTCCTTGAAGTGCATGTCCTTCTGTCAAGGATTGCATCTTCTTTCAACTCATCCAAAAATTATGGCGAGAAATCTTCTATGGATGGTAGCTGAACATGATTTTCAGAATCATCAATAAGAGGAGGTTCATACAAACGTAAATTTTCCACATTAACAACGGAATACATTTGCATGTATGAAGGCAAATCTAGTTGAAAAACATTATTTCCAACTTGTTTAAGGATTTTGAATGGACCATAACGAATAGGCTTCAACTTTTTACCTTCTCCTTGCATTCTATCCTTACTTATATGCAACCATACCTCATCTCCTTCCCGAAACTTGTGATCAATTCTATGTTTGTCATGTCTTTCTTTGTAGTTGCCTTGACTCTTTTCAAGCTGTTCTTGAACTTGCTGATGAATGAGCTGAATTCTTTCAATGAACATGCGAGCTTTGTCAATGTCACTATGCCCATCAATGGAAATATCCTTCTCAAGAATGGAGTATAATGGTGCCTTAGGCAAATATCCAAAACAAGCTTCAAATGGCGAAGTATTTGTAGAAGAGTGCTTGGATCGGTTGTAAGCATGCTGAATGTAATGAAAATGCTCATCCCAAAGCTTGGGATGCTTGCTGCAATACCCTCTCAAAAGATGCACAATGGTTCTGTTCACTACCTCTGTTTGGCCATCTGTTTGCGGATGGAAAGCAATACTCTTCTTCAACTTGGTATCCATCATCTTCCATAGATTGGACCAAAAATTCCCAACAAATCTGGAATCCCTGTCACTAACAATAGAAGTAGGCAAGCCATAATGAACCCATACATGTTGAAAATATAAATCAATAGTTTGTTCAGCAGTTATAGTTTTCTTACATGGCATAAGAATACGCATCTTGCTGAAACGATCAACTACTACAAAAATATAATCATGCTGCTTTCTAGATAATGGTAACCCCCCAAAAAAATCCATAGAAACACTTTCCCATGGCCTAGAAGGTACCGACAATGGCGTATACAATCCAAACTTCCTATTGCTAGGCTTGCTTGTAGCACATAATGAACAACCTCTAATGAAACGTGTAAAAATATCTACCATGCGAGGCCAATAACAATATCTCTGTAGATGTGCCACCGTTTTGCTTACACCGAAATGACCAGCAATAAGAGAAGAATGAGCTTCTCTCATCATGCTTAATCTCTCTCCCTGTGGTATACATAACTTTCCCAAGTGAAACAGCAAATTATTATGCAAATGATAGTCATTCTCCTTAACATGATTCCCTTTACTCAAGTTAGCATACACATCTTTAAAATCATCATCTGATGCATACTGTTCATTGTAGCTTTCATGTACAATAGAATCATTCTTAAGCAAAATACTAGCACTAATAATAGGCCTTGAAAGCATATCAACAACTTTATTGAGAATACCTTTCTTGTACCTTATTACCAAGTGAAATTGTTGTAGGAAACCCATCCATCTGAAATGACGTGACTGCTGCAATTTACTTTGCGACTGCAATACTGTAAAGGCTGAAGGTCGGTATGCACAATTGTTTCTTTTCCCATCAAATAGTGCTTCCACTTTTTGACGCTTTGTACCAATGCATACAATTCCTTATCATATGTAGGATAATTCACAACAACACCATTAAATGTCTCAGAATGAAAAGCGATAGGCTTACCATGCTGTAAGAGAACTGCACCTATGGCATAATCACTAGCATATGTATGAATCTCGAATCGCTGTCTCAAATCTGGTAATGCAAGAACCAGAGCTGAACTGATCTTTTCTTTCAAAGATCCGAAAGATTTTTGTTGCTTACTTCCCCATTGGAAAGCACGCTTCACACTTTTCACTGCATGCATAGGAGTTGTTATGGCAGAAAAGTTAGCAATAAACTTTCTCCAATACTGAGCTGCACCCAAAAAACTTCTTACCTCTGTAATGGACTTGGGAGTAGGCCAATTCACAATGGCTTCTACTTTGGAAGGATCAATTCTCAAAGCGCCTCCACCTACTATGTGTTCCAAATAAACCAACGAAGTCTTTCCAAATTCACACTTTGACATCTTAAGAAATAACTGATTTTTCTTCAAAACATCAAGTACTTTATTGACATGCATGACATGATCTTCTCTTGTCTTGCTGAAAATCAAGATGTCATCTAAGTAGACAATAAAAAAATCATCAAGAAAAGGACGTAAGACATCATCCATTACCCGCATGAAAGTTGCAGGTGCATTGCATAAACCAAACGGCATCACAAGCCACTCAAAGAGTCCTTGTTTGGTTTTGAAAACTGTCTTCCAAATGTCACTTTCTTCAATTCTCACTTGATGATAACCACTTCTTAAGTCTAACTTAGTGAAAAATCTTGCATCTTTCAGATGATCTAACAAATCATCTATTCTTGGAAGTGGGTAACGATTCTTTACCGTTATCTTGTTCAAAGTTCTGAAGTCGACACACATACGCCAAGTTCCATCTTTCTTCGGAATAAACACTATTGGTGATCCACATGGAGAAGTGCTTGGCCTTATGAAACCCTTGTCCAACAACTCTTTAATCTGCTTCTTTATTTCAGCATTCTCCATAATAGACATGCGATAGATGCCTATGTTAGGCAGAGGACAATCTTGATGTAAATGGATTTCATGTTGAATCTCCCTTTTAGGAGGCAAACCTGTTGGTTCCTGAAACATCTCATGATGTGCATCAACTACATCATATAAATCAGATTTAAGCTTTGCATCACAATTTTCAAATGACTCATGATTCACATCAACCTTTGGCTTGACCATAAGAAGTACAAAACTCTTGCTTGAATTGACTAGCCTTTTTACCTGTCCTGCATTTACCATCGCTACATTTGTCTTCTTGCGATGAGCTCTGACAATAAACTCCTTGCCATCTTTGAAAAGATGATATTTGTTTTCATGGCGATAGAAGATCGCTTTCCTGTCAAACAAGTAAGGACTTCCCAAAACAATACCAGATATATCAAGCGGCACCACATCAAGTTCAACTGTGTCAATAAAGTGTGCAGTTATTGCAAAGCGCAATATGCACTTCCTTGAGACTTGCAAGTTGGCATCCTTGCATATCCATCCAAGTGAATAAGGCTTCAGATGTGGAATGGTCTCAAGTTTAAGCTGCTTGACCAAGTCTTCACATATGAGGTTAGCTTGTGACCCACTGTCAAATAGTGTGTCAATTTTGGTATGTTTTGAAACTACCCTCACATGGAACAGTTCAATTCTTTCTTCCTCATTAGGAGCTTGTGTATGACAATTTGAAGAACTAGCACTTGCTTGAGTTTCAATTTCCTTCCCTTTCAAACTTTTCAAACCCATGGCTGCAATTTTTGTTTCGTCACCTGAATCATCACCTAAATCTTGTGGTGTAGTTGTAGTAGTTGCATGTTTCTTCTTTCCCTTGTTTTTGTTAAACTGGTTTCTCTTTTCAGGATGAAGTTTCCAACAGTTTTTCTCTTCATGGCCACTCTTTGAACAATGTTTACAAATGACCTTTTCACCCTTTTGTTTGATAGATGCATTTTTCTTGCCTTTTCCTTTGTTTTTCTCTTTGTTCTTTCCTTTGAAAGTCTTGTTTCTACCCTCATCAAAAGTATTCTTTCCTCTAGCTTCTAAATGTGTAGCCTGAACACAGACTTCATCTAAGCTGGTAGGATTGAACATTAGGATAGTATGTTTAAGGCAACTATGCAAACCTCCTATGTATTGCAACAAGGTGTCTTGACTTTGTAAGTCTACTCCAAGTACAAGTGCTCTCCTTCTAAACTCTTGGGTATAATATTGCACATTTTGACCCTTAAGTTGCCTAAAATTTTGCCAATTCATGATTGCTTTCTGAATATGAGCAAGAGGATAAAATTGTTTCTTAATAGCAGTAATAAACTCATTCCAAGTTAGAGTTATCTTACCATGATTTTTAATTTCCTCCCTGGTATTGGCTTCCCACCAAACCAAAGCTGCTCCATCCATTCTCAAAGAGGCTAATTGGATTTTTGTGTCATCATCATGCAAATTCTAAATTCTTAGATAGAATTCCAGCTGTCTAATCCAGTTATCCAATTTTTCTGCATTCACATCACCATTAAACATTGGCAACTCAAACTTCATATCAAGCTTTAACAAAGGATTTTTAAGAGATGTTTTTTTTTTGTGACTGATTAACAGAAGTTGAAGATGATGATGTGGAGGAAGAGGATGATGATGGAGATGAAGGATCACCATTTCCTCCATTCCCTTTCTTAGACTCATCCTTGTCTTTCTTCCCTCCTGAAGAATCTCCTTCTTCTTTTTGGTTTCTAGACCCTTCTCCAACAATCCTATCATTTCTTTCCTGGTATAGGATCCTAACCATTTTAGTCATGTCCAAGAAAGTTTTTCTAAAGACTCTTTCTTCTTCCTTGGAATCCATTTCCTCATGTACTTCTCCTTTTCTCGAAGACATGTTTGTGGTTGATTCTAAGGCTAATGAGGATGAAATGGAAGGTGGAGATAATGGCACCCTAGCCCTACTTGGTTGAGGATTAACTTGTTCTCTAACCAATTGACCTTCCCCTCTTTTCAATTTCAGCCTAGTAAGCATCAAATTTTGCAGAATAACACAATATTCTTGCACAAATTTCGCAAAATCTTAAGCAAAACCTAGAGCTCTGATACCAGTCTGATTTGAAATGTGTGAACAAAATATTTCTTATACAGAGATAGACAGTAGGGGCATTTACTGGTTATTTCACCTTTACTATAAAGGATGAAACCAGAAGCTTCTGGCCCTCTTACTGGCTCTGCCTAAAGAAATATAAGGTAAACACTAAATCGATCTTTCAATGAAAGTATTTGTTTATGTTTGAAAAGTATTCATTAACCAAATTTTATGTGTGAATAAGCAAGTTCAAGTATTCTGCAATGGAAGTAATGTGGTTTAATGTGAAACTAATGAGTTTTGATCACTGTATAAGTCTCATTGGAAAAAGTGGACTTATTAAAAATTAAAAAATTACTGTTTAATGTAGTAAAATCTGGAATATGGCAGCAAAAATGCACAGCATAACAGTAAGCATTTATTTAAGCAGTTCACCCCTCTCTTAGGCTACCTCTGCTGGGTCCAAAAGCCTCCAAATAGGCTTTTCCCTCTTTCATTAATGCTCAAAATAAGTATTACACTGTGAAGAAAGCCTCAAAAGGCTAAAATAGCTGCAAACTCAGAAATAGAGGACTGAAAACAGTAAAAATCGACTATTCATTCACCTCAAATGGATGAGTATAGTCCAATACAACTGATCTTTCACCAAGCCTTGGTGGCTCGACAAGCAAATTCGCTGATAAAATCATTGATAGAGTGCCCTGATGGCTCTGCAACCTGTCCCAACAGCTCCAGAATGCTTCAATACCCCAAAATCAAAAAAAATTTCGCTTCAATTGGACTTCCCTAGGCAAATTTATGACTGAAACAACTTTTGCCCAGTTAGGGCTAGAAGAACTCCACCAAATCTGGTGGAACTGCAGTTAAGCCCGCTAAAAATGGGGCAGCCACCAAAATAGGCAGAATCCGCCATAACACCGCCAGTTATCGAGGCTAAGGATTAGGCCCATAGGACCGCAACCTTCGGAGTTTGGTTGAACGACTTGGAGTTGAATGCAGAGAACTTTAATACAAACCATATGATATAAATGATATAACAACCCCCCGCCGGAAAGCACGTGACCACGACTTTTCAATGTTTAACGCGCCAATTCGAATAAGCCATGGTTCCAAGCGGAAGGTTATATGCGGAGGGGGCTGTCCCCCTTTTGGGCCCCGCCCAAACCAATTTCAAAATTCAAATATAAATTCGTTGCGTTGTATAACAGGAACCACAGTTGTGACCCAATGGTCGGGCCGCTCGGTTGCTACCGCTCCAACCCCGATTCGAATCCTGCCCGCAACAAACAAATTTTAAAATGCAATTTTCATTCCACGTTGGGGCCATGTGGCAGCCTCCGAGCTGGCCACGTGGCGCCCTATGATTGGCCGCAGCGAGAATATTCTGCAGAATATTCCAGAAAATATTCCCAGAATATTCTGTGGAATATTTTTTTTTTTTAATAAAATTTTTATAAAGTCAAATTGGCCATTTTTTAACTGAAATTGGCAAACTTCAAAGCTGAATAACTTTCTCATATGGCGTCGGTTTTCAGTGCTGTTCGCGTCTATAGGGTTTTTTTTTTGAGCTCTTTCCAGTCGTTCTGGTTTGGACCAATTCTGAGCAACTTCATTTTTGAGCATTTTTCTACAAGAGACTTGATCTCCTGATCAGGTATGGGCCAAAAAATTATTTTCATGCTTTTATTGAAGGTTAGGTGACCTTGATTGAGCTTCCTTTATCTTGAATGACTTTCCTGTAGTAGTACAGGGTTTCCTGTAGCACTACAGGAAATTTTGTAGCAGCTTAGGGCATCCTATAACACTTGCATAGAGGAAAAAACATGGGATTTTTGTTCACCTGAAGGGAGAAATTGATCGCTGAATGCATGCTGGGGTTGCTCATGGAGTTGGTAGGTAGAGGAGAGAGAAGGTAGAGTAGAGAGAGAAGAGAGGAAGAAAGTTTCTCCTCTTTTTTTAAATCGTCCTTGATCAACAACCTGAAAAACATAAATAAGTGAGTGTATAGGTGTTGTTTTCATCCTTTTCTCTCTCTCTCTTTTTTTTGTAGACAGGTGGGCTACCTCCACAGAGGTTTTCAACCCAAAAGCCTGCCTTGGGCACCTCAAAGGGGGTTTCACCCAAGGATCTTTTATTTTAATTAATTAATTTATTCTGCTCAAGGATCACCTCATGGAGGTTTTCAACCCAGAAGTTGGTCTTGGATGCCTCAGAGAGGTTTTCACCCATGCCTATTTATTTATTTATTTTCTTTTTTTTTCTAGGAAGGGGAGGCGCTGGAAACTATGAAGCTTCCAATGAAATTCACCTCCCTGTTTATGGAATTAATAAAATCAACTCTAGATAAGGGCTTCTTGTACACTTTGAGCCTGTAACCATTGATAAGCAGTGGGATCCCCTCATCTATGGTTCTGATCTGCACAACTCCATTGTCATAGAATTTTTCCACTTTGTAAGGTCCCAACCATATTGTCATTAATTTTCCTTTGAAATCCTTGAACCTGGAGTCATAGAGAAGTGCCCAATCTCCTTCTTGAAATGTCTTTTCTTTGATGTGTTTGTCATGCCAAACTTTCCTTTGTAGCCGAATTACCTCTGTGTGAAGGAGGGCCTGCATTCTGAACTCTCATCCAAACCATTTAATTGCAAAAACCTTTCTTGTTGGGCCTTTGTGATATCCAGGTCTAACTGAACTACCATTCTCAAGGTGTTGTACTCAAACTCAATGGAAAACAAACGTTTCTTCCCATAAACTAAATCATAAGGAGTAAACCCTATGGTTGTCTTTCAAGTGGTATTGTAAGCCCAAGTGGCTTCCACCATTCTGTCTGCCCAATGTTTTCTTTTGCTGCTCACAACCTTGGTGAAAATATTCTCCAAGGCTCTATTTGTTACTTCCACAAATATTCTCCAAGGCTCTATTTGTTACTTCCACCTGGCCATTTTCTTGAGGATGATAGGCAATGGAAGTATTGTGCTTTATCTTGTGCCGCCTCAGGAGCTTTTCAATGAGATGATATGTAAATTGAGCCCCCTGATCAGTGACTACCTCTATGGGGTATCCAAACTTGTAGAACACATTCTCTCTTAGAACTTAGCTACCTTCTCCTCTGTTGCTACCTTTACAACCCTTGTTTCAACCCACTTGGTCAAGTAGTCAATGCAGACTATGATATACCTCTTCTTCCCGGATGGTGGATCAATAGGTCCAATGAAGTCCATGCCCCATTTGTCAAATGACTCTAGAGCCACTTGAGGGTGCAAAGGCATTTCATTCTTCGATGTAGGTCTCCCCATCCTTTGGCACTGGTCACATCTACTGGTTTATCTTCTGGCATCTTGGTGGTGGGTAGGCCAATAGTAACATGCCTGCAAAGCTTTGAAGGTTGTCCTTTTTGAAACAAAGTGGCCTCCACATGGACCATCATGACATGCTGAGAGGATGTCAAAAACCTTTTCCTCCCTCACACATCTTCTGAGAATTTGTTCAGGACCCAACTTGAAGAGATTTCCACCAATCCAGGTGAAAGGGGTGCCTTTCCTGATAGGCTTGCTCTTCTCCTCGGATGAAAGGTTTGGAGGGAACTTTTCTGCAACCAAGTAGTTAGCTATGTCAGCAAACCAAGGAGAGAGTGCTGAGATAGCAAATAGGTGTTCATTCAGAAGCTGATCATCCACCATCCCTTCCTCATCTGCAGGTGGAGTTAGTCTAGACAAGAAATCCGCAACAAGATTCTCCTTTCCTGGTTTATCAACAATTGTTAGGTCAAACTGCTTTAAGAACAACAACCATCTAATTATTCTAGAATTAACATCAAGTTTATTCATTAAGTACTTGATGGCTGCATGGCCAGTATGTACAAAGGTCTGATAACCAGTAATATAATGCCTAAATTTGTTTAAGGAATGGGCAATGGCTAAAAGCTCATTTTCTGTGACAGTGTAGTTAAGTTCAACTTTGGATAGATTCTTGCTAATGAAATAGATGGCATCGCGTAATTTGTCTTCTAACTACCCCAAAACTACCCCCACAACTTTGTCTGATGCATATGTGTGGATGTGGATAGGCAGAGCCCAGTTTGGACCTCGGAAAATGGGGGCAGTAGTTAGCTTTCCTTAATGAGCTCAAACGCTTCTTGACAGAGAAAGGACCAAAGAAACTCAAAATATTTGGCCAATAGTCCAAATAACGGCGAAGCCAATTTACTGAAATCTTTAATGAACCTCCTATACTAGCCAGCCAAACCTAGGAAACTTCTGACATCTCTCTGCTTTTGAAAAACATGCACCCTTTTTATGATGGTGATTTTGTTTGGATTACCTGTATTCCTGATTGTGATATTGAGTGGCCCAGGACTACTCCTGCTCTTTTTAAGAATTCACACTTTTCTGGACTCAGGGAGAGATGCATTTCAATGCACCTTCTCAGAAGTTTCCCAAATTGGAGAGAGCTTCCTGGAAATCATTCCCATAAGGTGTGAAATCGTCCATGTAGAATTCGATAGAGTCATGGACTAATTCAGAAAAAATGCTCAAGACTGCTCTTTGTAAAGTAGCTGAGGCATTACACAACCCAAAGGGAAGGACTCTATAAGCGAAGGTGCCCCAGGGATGTGGAAGTAGTCTTCTCCTAATCCTCAGGGCTAATTTGGATCTGGTTGTACCCATTGAACTCATCTAGGAAAGAAAAAAACTTCTTCCCTGCAAGGCGATCCAAGACTTGATCTATAAAGGGCAAGAGGAAATGGTCCTTCTTAGTAGCTTTGGTTAGTTCCTAGTAGTCAACACAGATTCACCATTTTCCTTTCTTCTTTGGGACTTGGACAAGAGGAGACACCCACTCACTGTCTGATATGGGATAGATGAAACCTGCATCCAATAATTTATGCAGTTCTTCCTTCGCTATGTCCTTTAGAGTTGGGTTCATCCTCCTTTGGTGTTGGCGCACAGGCTTGCATCCTTCTTTAATGTAAATATGATGTGTGCACACCGAGGGATGCACCCCGTTCATGTCTTTGTAGTCCCAAGAAAATGATTCAAGGTTTTATTTCAAGAGTTGGCATAACTGCTCTTCTTCTTTGGCTAAGAGGGATGAGTTAATTTTCAGAGATTTTGATGGGCCAAATTCCATAGCCTTGGTGGTTTCATAGGTTGAATCAATTGAGTGCAGCTCCATCCAAGGGTGGTTTTCAGATGCTTTGACTAGGTCATCGAGTGGACTACCATTGGGGGGCTGGTTCTGAATGGTGTGGTCTATGAGCTCATCCTCATCAGGTTGCCTCCCTTTAAGAACAACATCTATGGTACAAATGGGGTGGGATGTGGTGCTGTATACTTCATCTTATTCTTCTTCATCCTCCAACCACAAAGGTAGGTCATGGTAAATGAAAGGCTGGGCAGGAGGATATAACACCAACTGTTTAGACAAGGGCCCATTCTTTATAGTCACTTTTCTGGCCCGAATATGATATAAGCATTGACTGTGGCTAACCAAGGTCTTCCTAAAATGAGAGGATATCCATTAAACTTGGTTTTTGGATAGAGGACCAGGAAATCTATAGGGAGTACCAAGAGTCGATTGAAACCATAACATCCTCAACAATTCCTTCCAGAGTTACTGTGGATCAGTCTGCAAGTTGCAGAACTGTTGTGGTTTTCCTCAAAGTCTCTTGGAGGTTGAGTTTAAGCATAGTTTCCGTGGTCATTACATTGATGGAAGCCCCGAGATCAATCAGAGTATTGGGGACTATGACACTATCGATGTGTACATATACTACTAGATTACCAGGGTCCGGGTACTTCGGGAAGATCATCCTTCCCAACATTAAGTTGGATAGTTGTCCCACTACATTGATGATGGGGGTATATTTCTTCTTTCTCCCAGGTTTCTTAAAGCAATTTTCCTTGATGAGCCCACTGTAAATAGGAACATCCTTAATGGCCTGGAGAAGGGGTATTTTCACACACAATTTTTTTAGTTCTCCCAGAAGCTCAGTCTCCTTTGGGGTTTGCTGACTAGAGTGGATCAAGCGCTCAGGAAAATGAGGTTGTCGGACTTGAGTGTTACTCTCTTCCTTTTCCTCCTCAACCTCTGTAAGTGGAGATGGAGGATGCATGTCCGAGATTGATCTCATGTATCTCCACAACATAAGCTGGATAAGATGTCTCTCCACTGTAAACCTGCTATGCTTGCTTGTTGTTCAGATTGGGCTGGGCAAACATCTGAGGGAACTTAAGTGGAGAAGAATGGGTGAGTTGAGGTTGAGGTTGCGGTGGAGGCAGTAAAAGAGGTGGTTGATTATGTTGGGGCCTCCACCCTTGTGATTAGTTGTTCCACTGAGGTGGTTGAGGAACATATTGCTGGAATGGTTGGTTCATAGGATGAGGGTGATATGGAGGGTTGTAAGGCCAAGTAGGAGGTGTAGGCCATGATGGAGGAGTGGAGGTGTATCAAGGCTTCATAGGTGCATTCTGATTTGTATGATAGTAGGAGTAAGGTTCATTTTGCATACCCTGCTGATATGACCGAGGCCCTTGAGGCCTTCTCTGATTTATGAAAAATAGTTGCTTAGGTCCTACTTCCCCACCTTGATGTACAAATTTGAGCCCAAGTAAGGAGGGACACTTATTTGTGGCATGATTCTCTTCACAGACTAAGCAAACCTCTATGAAATTTAGTGGACATTCGTTCCGAGGGTGTTTTCTACTTACATCTAGGGAAAAATATAGCCAAGGCCCTTTTTGCTTCATCTTGCTTTCTCTTGATCTGCATTGTGTCCATTTGCAAAGCACAGGTGTGGAAAATCTCACTTTTAAAGTCCTCCAACATATTTCCAATCCCATGCTTGATGGAGGTGGAAGAGGAAGGGGTGTTGGTCATGCTTTGGCTAACTCTACCTTTTTTCCTAGCTGCCTTAGAGTGGTTCCTAAAGACAGTTTTGATGTACTCATAAGGCAACTGGTAGATATCTCCTACTGATAGCATATTAAGGGTTTCTATCACCTCTTCACTGATCCCTTAGAGAAGTACCCGTTTAAGTGATTTGGGATCAAGGGTGCAGTTGGCTCTTTTATAGTTTAGCTGGAATCTTTCTTCCATTAGGGGAATTTTGAGGTCTAAAATGGGCCTCCTAAGGAAAATGTACAATCAAAATTCACTTTATGAGAACCAATCACATTTTAGGGGATGACATCATCCCTAATGGTTGAGGTGGCATTGATTGAGTTAAAGGTACTTACTTGTCACATTATCAATGGTGGATAAAAGCTCATGGTTAACCATGGTAGTTGTCTAAGTACTTTTAAAGTCAAAGTAAAATACTCATAATAAATGTCATTTCACACTTTTTGAATAAAAATATATTATTTTCATTTCATATTTCTTAAAAGAAACAATGCATATCCCTATACATTTATTATATTATATTATTTTTATATAATATATTAATTACATTTTATTATACAATTTAAATAATATAAATTTTAATTAATAGCATATAATATAATTAAGAATTTATAAATTTATATTTATATTTTATTTTAAGTTATTTAAGTACAAAGGGAAAATGCATTAGTTGTTCAATGATTATGATTTTTTCTTGAAAAACTCATTCTTATTTATAGTCACATCAATACAATTTTTTTATTAATTTTATTTTGGTGCAACTTTTGAATTGAATTTAACTATGGTTACATGGATTGTGGTGCAAAAATTGAATCGAAAATTCATAAATATTATTTTATTGGTTTAGCTATTATTTTATTATTTCCTTAGGAGGCCCATTTTAGACCTCAAAATTCCCTAATGATAATCTTCTAGGGGTTCATCAGGTCCTAGAGTCATCTTAAATATTTTCTCTTTGGTTTCCTTGGATCTACAGTAGTCCCTGTATTTGTTGTTAAAAGACTCTTGCATTTGTGCCCAGGTAGTGATGTTGTTCCTAGGAAAAACCATGAATCAGCGCAAGGCTGCATCTTTGAGGGTGGATGGGAACAATTTCAACTTTTGGTCATCCGAGGCATAGTCATAGGTCATGTAGACAACAAAAAATTAAAACATGAAGGTGTCAGTATCCTCAGAGGTAAGTCCACGGAAATGTGGAAGGGCTAAGGGAAATGATGTTCTTCATCCTAGTTTCCCCAGCCGTTTCCATAATGGGAATGACTCCTTGGGTCCCAGTCTCAACCATGGCTTGAATTGGTGAAGCAGGTTCCTCAGGTGAAGCAACTTCTTCTTCTTCTCTAATAGGTTCTTTAAAGTTTTCAAGTGACTCACCTATGGTGTGTTAAACCTCACAGTCACTGAAGAAGAGTGAAGGGTGACTGTCTGGGGATGTGGTGGTTTTTGGTGAAAATTTTCCTTGGTTATCCCTACTCCCATGAGGCATGAAATTCAAACTGTTTTTGCATTTTTCAATATTTTGGAACTGAATGTAAAATAAAAACAGAAAATAATGCAAAAACAGAATCAAAGCATCTACTTAGACACCTCCCCAGCAACAATGCCAAAAAGTGGTGAGCCCTGGTATTGCACCAAGAGTGCTGCAACTCCCAGAGGCTACTCTACTTCACTTTATCAACCCAAGGTTCATACAAACTTGAAGGTGACAGTGCTATATACACAACAGATGCATTCTACTCATGCCACCATCTTCTTAGTTCTACTCATGCCATCCTCTTCAGAGTATGACTACTCTTAATCACCATCTACACTAAACAACATATGACCATAATGTAATTAAATGTGAGAAAGAGAGACTAATAAGGCTAAAAAGGTGACAATTAACCCCTCAAAATCTACCTAATGATGGTGTTCATCAAATGGTGGGGAATACACTTCAAAAGAAATAATTGCATATTGTAAAGAAACAAGCATTAAGAGGGAGCTCATTGTTCCCTACAATCTCGAGCAAAATGGAGTTTTAGAAAGGAAAAATAGAACAATTGAAGAATGTATAAGAACTATGATATTTGATCAAGATATACCAAAGTTTCTACGGAGTGAAGAAACAATGACAACAAGACATATACAAAATAGAAGTCCTCATAGAACCCTTGAGAATATGACACCTGAAGAAGAATTCACAGGAAATAAGCCATGTGTGGACCATCTCCACATATTTGGGTGTCCCACATACATCCATGTTCCAAAGGACATGCGAAAGAAATTAGATTCTACAAGCATTAAATGAATTTTTGTTGGCTACAATCTCTCTTCAAAAGCATATAGAATCTACATCAAGGAAGAAAAACAAATTGTAGTAAGTAGGGATGTCATATTTGATGGAAATCATGCCTACAAAAGATCTGTTGAAATTTGGTACCGGAGGACAGGTGGTTCCCTAAGGCTTTGATCTTTGGCCTAGGGAAAAGTGTCCAAAAGAATTTATTTTTTCTCCTAAAGTGACTTTATAATTTTTATAAAGTCAAATCTAATTTTAAAGTGACTTTAAGTGATAAAGTTACTAAAGTGACTTTATAAAGTTATAAAGTCAAATCTAATTTAAAAGTGACTTTAAGTGATAAAGTTACTAAAGTCTAATTTTAAAGTGACTTTAATAAAGTCAATGTAAAATTAGAAAGGAAAAGTAACTTTGGAAATAAATGACTAAGTGGGTCTTTATTAAAGTGGGGTGAATTAAAAAATAGAAAGTGAGATTTAAATGAGCATTTAATCTCAGCCCTAGATCTCAATCTGTTTCAGCCATTGGATTTAGGGATTCCCCAAAAGTCACTTAGGGTTAGGTTAAAGGAGGAAAAGGAGGAAAAGGTCATTCATTCTTTCATGAGCAGATTGAGAGAAGGAGAGCAAGAGAGCAAGGGAGATTTCTGGGCAGTGAGGAGAAGGAGGCAGCAACTTGGCACACTTTCCAAGGCAACATTTCAGCAAGACCGTACAGCTGAGTTAGCACGATGAAAGGCATAATTTTTGGGCACGGTTTTCTAGAAAAGGAGGGCGTAAAGTAAGGCCGTACAGCAAGATTGGGCACAAAAATCGAGGCAACAGAGGGCTGTTCTGTACAGCAAAGTTCTGCTATGTTTTTGGCACGAAAATCAAGATTTTGGACAGCAGCATTTATTGCTGTTTGCACAGATTTTGAGGAGGCCGTACAGCTGCATTTATTGCAGATTTTTGGGCACAAAAATCGAGGAGGACGTACAACATTTATTGCTGTTCTGTTTTTGTTGTTTGCACATTTTCCGAGGCGGTGGTTAAGCACGAAAAACGAGATAAGTTGTAAAGTCTGTTTGCTGATTTTTTTGCTGAATATTTCTCTCACTATAAAAAGAATTTTCCAGAAATAAGAAGGAGCTTTCGAACTGGTTTTCCCCAAGAGTTGTAGGGGGTTTTTCCAGGGTCATGTTGACCAAAAATATATGTGTCAAAATGTGTGAATGACTGTTTTATGTGTGCTGATATTTATTTCTGCATTTTCCAACATTCTATAATTTTTCCAGAATTTGTGTTTTCAGTAAAATTTATTTTCCAGCTTGTTAAATGTATGGATGTGGGAAAGGGCATTTAAATATTTTGGAGTAATAAGGTGAAACTGAAAACCGGGGTGGGAAAACAGAAATTTCTACATGGTATCAGAGCTTGAGTGTTGAAAGAGCAGTTTGGGACAGCAAGGAGAAAAATACAGCCTGCTGATTTTTCACTCAGAAAATTCCAGCAAGCTGATTTTTTCACAAACAGAATTTTTACCTTTACTACAACAGTGCTATTTTTCAGTTTTAGGACAGCAGGATGTCTTTGGGAATGAGGGTGGAGGATAGGTTGGATGGGCATTCCAATTACAGCATTTGGAAGGAGAGAATGCAGAGTATCTTTGAGGAGGCAGAAGTCTGGGACATTATGGTGCATACCGCACAGAACCCTGTAAATGTGCCTACTGATCCTGATGAGTTGGCAGCATATAATAAAAAGAACAACAAGGGTAAGAGACTGATTCTAGACGGAATCAAAGACCATTGCATTCCTCATGTGAGAGGAAAGAGAAATGCTCATGAGATGTGGACAGCATTGACCAACCTCTACCAGAGTACCAATGAGAACCGAAAAATGGTCTTGAAGGAGAAGCTGAAGAACATTAAGATGGGTAAGACTGATAGTGCAGTTGGATATCTCACAAAGATTACTAATGTGAGAGATGAGTTGGCAGCGATTGGAGAGGCCATTCCACCCACTGAGTTGGTGCGGATTGCAGTGAATGGCCTCCCAGTTCATGGATGAACTTTGCTGATGGGGTTTGTGCACGTGAGACCCTTCCCACATGGGAGAGGTTTTGGGATGATTGCATTCAGACAGAGATCAGGAAAGGTCAGCTTGGGGCAGCCAAGCCAGTTGAGCAGGATGAGGATGTAGCACTGTTGGTAGGACGCAAGAAAGGCAAAGGGAAGAAGCAGGCTTCCACAAGCAATGGTGGGGGAAAAGGCAAAGGTAAAGGTAAACAGGATAACACACAGAAGGACTATTCCAAGGTGAAGTGTTGGAATTGTCAGAA
The DNA here is from genome assembly GCA_034641835.2 of Pinus albicaulis. NCBI lineage: Eukaryota > Viridiplantae > Streptophyta > Pinopsida > Pinales > Pinaceae > Pinus > Pinus albicaulis. The sequence continues at coordinate 1,440,098,259 of CM076575.1, read as the reverse complement.
GATGGGACACTATGCGGTTGTGTGTTCGGAGAAGAAGAAGAAGAAGGGGAAGAACCAGAGCATGGCAGCTTCAGCAGAGGTTGAGGACTTTGCAGATCGTTTTGACCGGGAGTTTGGGTTCATTGCGTGTGAGTCCTCTAGTGCGGGATTATCTGCCATAGAGGTTCAGAAGGAGCATGCTTTTCCCTCGATTAGCGGAGCATCTTCGGGTATCTGGTATGTGGACAGTGGGGCTTCACATTACATGACAGGAGTCCGTGAGTACTTCTCAGAGCTTTCAGAGAGTGGCACTGATATAGAGGTAGTACTCGGTGATGACAGAGTTGTTAGAGTAGTCGGTGTGGGAACATTGACATTTCAGAGGGAGTCTAAACCTCCCTTGAAAGTGTCAGATGTTCTTTATGTGCCAGGGATGAGGAAGAACCTCATATCTGTCTCAGCTTTGGAGGACAGAGGATATGAGGTACTGTTCAGGGGAGGACAGGTGTTGATGTATCCTAGGGGCACTCCAGCTGATTCAGCTAGAGTGATAGGTGTACGCCATGCAAAGGTGTACAAGTTTGCATTTCAGCCCCTTTTGGCATTGAGCAGTAGTACCGACAGCAGAGCTAGCAGTTCTGAGTTGTGTGAGATTTGGCACCGCAGAATGGGGCACATGTATCATGGAGCCTTGAGGACTTTGCGGGAGATCACTACAGGTGTGCCAGATTTCAGTACTGATCACTTTGATACTTGCAGAGGATGTGCGATGGGCAAGTTTTCCAAATCCCCTTTTCCCAGCAGTGACAGCAGAGCGACTGGGATACTTGATTTGATTCATTCCGATGTGAGCGGTTGGATGTCTCATGTTTCCTTGAGTGGATATGAGTATTATGTATTATTCATTGATGATCACTCCAGGAGGACCTGGATTTATTTCTTGAAGACCAAGAGTGAGGTCTTCAAGCGATTTCAGGAGTTCAGAGCTCTTGTGGAGACACAGACAGGTCGGAAGATCAAGTCCCTGAGGTCGGACAATGGGGGAGAGTACACCCTTGGAGAGTTTGTTGACTATTGTGCGGAAGCAGGCATTAGGAGGGAGCTCACTGTTCCTTACAACCCCCAACAGAACGGGGTTGCGGAGAGGAAGAACAGATCCATCGGAGGGGCTGCCAAAGCCATGTTACATGATTAGGGGTTGCCATTGTTTTTGTGGGCAGAGGCCTGCAACACAGCTATTTATTTGCAAAACAGGAGTCTGCATCGTGCCTTGGGGCACATGACTCCGGAGGAGGATTTTTCTGGGAAGAAGCTTGATATTGGTCATCTTCGTATCTTTGGGTGTATCACATACTCCTACATACCCAAGGAGAAGAGGACCAAACTAGAGCCCACCGCAGAGAAGGGTATCTTTGTGGGCTACAGTGAGACCTCCAAGGCCTTTCGGATTTACATTCTTGCGCAGAGGAAAGTTGTTGTCAGGCGGGATGTGAAGTTCGAGGAGGACAGGGCCTTTAGGAGGTCACGGGAGTTAGAGTATCTGGATCAGCCAGACCCTCAGCAGCAGTTGAGTCAGTCGCAAGGATCCAGTGGGCGGGGATCAGGAGGATCTGGAGGTACATCTATGACGATCTCGGAGTGCGTCGATGGGCGATGGCACGAGTCGGAGGGTGGTCTCTACGATGCGACATGCAAACGATCCACGGAAAACCGATTCCTTTGGGAATCAGCGATGGACGATTCTGATACCTCAACTGAGTTCGAGGAATGCGAAGCGGAAGACTGACGAACCATGATCGAGTTAAGCCACGATGTTGAGGAGGAGGAGTTTTATTCTCCGGCGGGAGAAGTGCACTCAGGGAAGAGGAAGCCCATGTGGCTTCAGGACACGTTGAGAGATGCCACATCTGTTGCTGAGCCTAAGAGGCCGGTCAGAGAGAGCAGACCACCTGAGAGGTTTTGTAGCTATATGGCAATGGCTACCAGCATCCTTGACTCTGAGCCTTCTAGCTATGAGGAGGCGGCTAGCCAGTAGGTCTGGAGAGAGGCCATGCAGGAGGAGTATTATTCTATCATGAAGAATGATGTTTGGGAGGTGGTGCCGAGGCCTGAGGGCAAATCCGTGGTTACTTCCAGATGGCTTTACAAGGTAAAGCATGCTGCAGATGGCAGCATTGAGAAATTCCAAGCGAGGTTTGTGGCTAGAGGGTTCTCCCAGGTAGAGGGAGTTGATTATGAGGAGACCTTCGCTCCCGTGGCTCGATATACTTCGATCCGCTCCATTATATCGATAGTCGCAGAGATGGGTTGGAAGATCCACCAGATGGATGTGAAGACCGCATTTATCAATGGCTTCATACAGGAGGAGGTGTACATTGAGCAGCCACAGGGCTTTGAGGTGCATGGGAAGGAGTCCCATGTGTGCAGACTGAAGAAGGCCCTTTATGGCCTGAAGCAAGCTCCTAGAGCTTGGTACTCCAGGATAGATACATACTTGCAGGGGATGGGTTTCACAAAGAGTGAGGCAGATCCGAACCTTTACTATATTATGATAGGTGAGGAGCCTCTCATTCTGGTGCTATATGTGGATGACTTAGTCCTTACAGGTGCAGAGAGACTCATAGAGCACTGCAAGAGAGATCTTGCGGCGGATTTTGAGATGAAGGACATCGGCTTGATGCATTACTTTTTGGGTTTGGAGGTGTGGCAGGAGGAGGGGCATTTCTTCCTGGGGCAGGGGAAGTATATTGTGGATATCCTTGGCAGATTCCACATGGAGGATTGTAAGCCCATGTCGACACCGATGATCACCAACTGGAAGAAGCTTCATGCTTCGGATTCCGAGTTGGTGGATCCCACATTGTACAGACAGCTGATTGGTTCCTTGATGTATTTGGTCAACACTAGACCAGATATTTGTTTTGCAGTCAACACGATGAGTCGGTTTATGTGTGAGCCTAGGAAGGTTCACTGGGTGGCTGCAAAACACATTTTGCGATACTTGCAGGGGACAGTGGATTATGGTCTGGACTACAGGCAGGGGGATGGAGTGAGATTGGCAGGTTACACTGATTCTGATTGGGCAGGTTGTGCTTCTGATAGGAAGAGCACTTCAGGGTGCTGTTTTGGGTTGGGTTCGGCAATAGTGTCATGGTTCAGCCGAAAGCAACAGTCAATAGCATTGAGTTCAACGGAAGCAGAGTATATGGCAACCAATCTAGCTAGTTGTGAGGCCATCTGGCTTCGCAAGATGTTGTTTGGCTTATTTGGTCAGCCATTGAGACCTTCAGTGATTTACTGTGATAATCAGAGTTGCATTAAACTCACGGAGAATCCAGTATTTCATGACAGGTCAAAGTATATTGGGATCAAATATCATTTCATCAGAGACTATGTTCAGAAAGGAGCTGTGAAGCTTGAGTATATTCCCACTGATGAGCATGTTGTAGATATTCTTACCAAAGCCTTACCACGGGGCAAGCATGTCTACTTCAGAGACAAGATGGGTGTGGTTAGGAACACCTTCCTCGGTAAGAGGGAGTGTTTAAATTTGGTACCGGAGGACAGGTGGTTCCCTAAGGCTTTGATCTTTGGCCTAGGGAAAAGTGTCCAAAAGAATTTAATTTTTCTCCTAAAGTGACTTTATAATTTTTATAAAGTCAAATCTAATTTAAAAGTGACTTTAAGTGATAAAGTTACTAAAGTGATTTTATAAAGTTATAAAGTCAAATCTAATTTAAAAGTGACTTTAAGTGATAAAGTTACTAAAGTCTAATTTTAAAGTGACTTTAATAAAGTCAATGTAAAATTAGAAAGGAAAAGTGACTTTGGAAATAAATGACTTAGTGGGTCTTTATTAAAGTGGGGTGAATTAAAAAAATAGAAAGTGAGATTTAAATGAGCATTTAATCTCAGCCTTAGATCTCAATCTATTTCAGCCATTGGATTTAGGGATTCCCCAAAAGTCACTTAGGGTTAGGTTAAAGGAGGAAAATGAGGAAAAGATCATTTATTCTTTCATGAGCAGATTGAGAGAAGGAGAGCAAGAGAGCAAGGGAGATTTCTGGGCAGTTTATCTATTCAAGAAAGACCCAAGTTTATCTATTGAAAACCAATGATGAATTATTCACAAAATTCCAAGAATTCAAAGCTGAAATGGAAAATCTTACAGAAAGGAAAAACAAAGTTTTAAGATCTGATAATGGAGGAGAATATACATCTGAGGAGATCATAAAACTCTGTAAGGATTTAGGGATTAAGAGGGATCTGATAGCCCCATATTATCCTGAACAAAATGGTGTTGCAGAAGGGAAGAATAGATCTATTGAAGAAAATGTAAAAGAAATGCTTCATGATGAGGAGGTACCAAAGTTCCTGTGGGGAGAGGCAACAAATACGTCAGTCTACATTAAAAATAGATGTCCTCACAGATCTCTAGACAATAAAACTCCGGAAGAAGTATTTACTGGAAAGAGGCCATCTGTAGATCATCTCTGCATCTTTGGGTGTCCTATATATATCCATATACTGAAGGGCAAAAGAAAGAATCTAGATCCTTCTAGAATGAAGGGAACCTTTGTTGGGTATAGTAACTCATCAAAAGCTTATAAGATCTACATGAAGGATGAAAATTTCATAGAAGTTAGTCGTGATTTCATATTTGATGAAAGCATAGCATTCAAGAAATCAAAATATCTTTCCATGGAATCTGATGATGAAGAACTTCTGATATTTGAGGAAGAAGTGAACCAGGGAGAAGAGGAATCTCACCATGAAGAAGAAGGTCCCAGTGAACCTGTTCAATCGATGGTCATACTTGATACAAGGAAAATACCTAATTGGTTGAAATCCACATTAATCAATGAAAAAGGTCATGGGGAAATTAAGGGGACATTTAGATAAAGTAAGAAGCCCAAAATATATTCTGGGTATGCTGCATACATGAAAAAACTAATAGAATCAGAACCATACACTTTTGAAGAGGTTGTAAAGAATCTTGAATGGAAGGATGCCATGAATGAAGAATACCAATCTATCATGAAGAATGGAGTTTGGGAGATCGTACCTGGGCCCGAAGACAAATATGTGGCTACTTCCAAGTGGATCTACAAGATCAAACATGTGGTTGTTGGAAGTATAGATAAATATAAAGCAATATTTGTGGCCAGAGGTTTCTATCAACTTGAAGGCATCGATTATGAAAAAACATTTGCTCCCACTGCAAGATACACAACGATTCAATCACTAGTCTCTCTGGCTGCATCAATGGGATGGAACATCCATTAAATGGATGTCAAGAATGCGTTTCTGAATGGCTTAATAGATGAATAAGTCTACATAGAACAACCCTTGGGATTTTAAGTCAAGGATATAATGGCATATGTATGCAGATTAAAGAAAGCACTATATGGCCTTAGGCAAGCACCAAGGGTGTGGTATGCTAGTATGGATGCATATCTGCAAAGGCTAGGCTTCACGAAAAGTTCTGCTGACTCAAACCTATATATTAAGGTTTTAAAAGGTGAACCCGCAATCATTATTTTGTATGTAGACGATCTTCTCCTAACATGTGTGGAAGGTCGAATTAAAGACTGCAAGAAACAACTAGCAACATAATTTGATGGGAAGGATCTTTGGCTGATGCATTACTATTCGGGACTAGAAGTCTGGCAAGGACCTAATGAAATCTGTTTAGGTCAAGGAAAGTATGTGATCAAGATGCTGAAGAGGTTTGACATGATGGATTGCGAACGTATGGCCACTCCAATGATCACAAACTTGAAGATAATTAGGAATTATGAATCAAGCCCTGTGAATCCTTCCAAGTATAGAAAACTGATTGGCTCACTGATGTACTTGGTGAATACTCAACCAGACATATTCTGTGCAGTGAATATTATCAGTCAATTCTAAGTGGAGTTGAAGCAAGATCATTGGATAGCAGCAAAACACATTCTGAGATATCTGCAAGGAACCATTAACCACTGTCTTAAATATGATAGGAGGAATGATGTCCAACTAATTGGATATACAGATTCCGATTGGGGAGGCAGTGAACAAGATGGAAGGAGCACTACAAGAGGATGTTTTAGTTTGGGATCCTCCATTGTCTCATGGATGAGCAGAAAGCAAGACACTGTTGCTTTGACTAGTGCTGAGGCTGAATATGTTGCAGCTTGCGAAGTAAGCAAATAAGTAGTCTGGTTGAGGAAGCTGTTATCTAACTTATTTGAAGGACCGATGGACCCTACAGTTATACTATGTGACAACACCAATTGTATATGTTTGTATGAAGATCCAATATTTCATGGAAAGACAAATCACATAAACAAGAAGTATCACTATGTTCGAGAGCTAGTACAAAATGGTGTGCTACAACTTCAGTATATTTCCACTGATGAACATGTAGTTGATATATTGACGAAATCACTTACAAAGAAGAAGCTTGTGTATTTGAGAGACAAGCTTGGTTTGGTGGATGTATCCTCCCTATATGAGAGGGAGAGATAGACACAACATCTTGTCTTCACTGGAAGAAATAATGGAGGATTTGGTAACCATCTGACATCCAATACTCTTTGAGAATGTGGCAGGGCATTCAAGAGAAGAGTAGTCACGGATTGATATTATTTTAGGATTAGCTACCCAAGATAAGAATAGTCCAAGAAGGTCATACTCAGTGAACACCCAGGTGGAGTATGTGCCTTGGAGACAATGGTGATCGTGTCTATAATCATTGGTCTCACCAACATTATAGCTCAAGATCTCATGGAGAGATGGAGCTGTTATTCAACGCCTTTCTATGTGACAATGATGGATTGATATGATGCTAGAAACATATGGGTTACAGATCTGAATCTTCTTATGAGATCTCTTCATATTGAGAATAAGCATGTACCTCTTATGAATACCTCCCTAGTTAAGAGGGAGTGTTGAAAAATGTTTTGAAAAAGGTTCGGTCTCCATAAGTATGAAAAGTATTCTTGTAAATTGTAAATTATAAAATGGAAAGAAAAATATTATTGAAGCATGGGTTTCATGCTCAAGTTCTTTATTTTATAGGTCAAGCACTATTTAAGGTCCTTCTAGGTTTGAAGAGTCATTTTCATATGTTGAAGACCCTATGGGCACATTGTAATATATAAAGAGAAATTTATTTTGTCTCTAAAGTGTCAAAATACCTCCAAGATCAAGTCAGCCTAAATGAAGAGCTGCATCACGCTTGAAGAAGGCCTATATAAGGAGAGGAACTTGAACTCTTAAGGCATTCACTCACTCTCTCTCATATGCGAAGAATAGGGCTAGAAGAAGGTCAAAGAAGAGGGCGAAGAAGGAAGACAAGGAATTAAAAGTGTTTGTTTTGGGTCTCTTTCTCTCCTACACACAAGCAGAAGCTAGGGTTTCTGCACTAGGGCTACATTGAGCTCGATATTGGTGGAGAGGAAGAAAAGAAGGAAAGTGAAGGGTTTCGAGGGCTTGTATATGGTCCTACATCTCCAGAAAAGGAAAGCGAAGAGAAGGAGGAAGCTAGAAAAGGAGATCGAAGTCTCCTTGTGAAGGTGCAACAATTGCAACAATTGCTATAGTGCAAAAATTTCAAATTTTATGGGAGAGGTTGAAGGAGTTGCAGTTGGTGGTCGCGCCGATCTTGATCTTGGAGGGTATTTGTCTAGGTCACTAGGTCACGGTATTCGTCAGTTAAAGATTCTATAATAATAGAAAATATTTACGGGTTTTCCCCTTAAGAGGAGGGGTTTTGGCCTTGGCTTGCAACCTATATATTGTATCACTGTTCTTATTGTTTTTGGTAGCTGTTTGATGTATTGCACATTGTAATAATAAGGAACAAATATAAGAAGTTAAATAATAACACAAGAAATTATCAAGTAAGAGAATTGAATTAATCATTGGCCTACTGAATTATCAACAAGAGAGACTTGAAGGAGATTGTGAGAGAGAGAGAAATTTGGAGAGTAAGAGAAGATCTTAGAGAGCCAAAGTGATTCATTGTTTGCATCAACTACTGCTATCAAACTTATTCTTCAGATTTGAGTGAATTTCTTCATTCTCTCATTGTACTTTGTATCTCTGCCAAACAATTGATTTCTAATAGAAGAAGAATTTGGATAGGTTTTTCCCTTGTGGGTTTTGCCTTGGTCATTGACCTAAATTATTCATGTCTCAGTGAGTTCTTTGTTATCTTTCATTGTGCATATGGTTTATGTTCTATCTACAATTGCCTAACTTATTTTGCAACATAAATAAGTTTTGGATTTAAGTGATTTTAACAACATAGAACATTAAAATTTCAACAACAAACAAGCCAAGGATTCACATCCTCATAGAGAGACCAGGTCTAAGGGAGTGTTAGATATGGTGAACTTAGAAAAATGTGGTCCTATGTCTGTGATGTCGATCATAGAGGGTTTGTACTTTTGAGAAATCAATAGGCTTATGTATGAGGTTTGATTTCTCTGTCATGATAATTACTTGTGAATTTGTTGGCTTATTTAAATTTATGTTTACTTCTTTCATCAAGCAATTACCAAAAGTACATAGTATGAAGATCACAAGAGACAAATGAACACCAATATGTAGGCTCTCCAATCTAGGGCCAAAACCCCACAAGGGGGAAAACCTAGAGAAATTCCTCTTCTTATAGTGATTCGGGTCCGTTAGCTACCAAATTTTCCCATGATCTTTTAGTTCTGTGATGAGGTTAGAATTTTGTTGAAAAGAACATTAAAATAACACATATGCATGCTTAAGCAAGAGGAAACATGACGATAGTCAACAACACAATAACACAAAACATTTGATAATGAACTTCACCCACTGTGGGCTGTCTCTGGGCCTAGTGTCAAAATGGGGTAGGCCGCTTCATATAGTGCTAGAAATGGTGATGATGTACTTGGACTATTTTTTATGTCATACAAGGATATATTCCCTCAACATGAGTGGCTTATCTCTCCACGAGACGTTCCGCTACAAGAACTCTCACTCACAATAGACCTCCTATCACCATGACATAATCTCGCACAAGGTGACGATGAGGACCCCTTGAACAAGGTTACATAGGGATCATAAGAATCCATGGCGAATACATCTTATATGAAGTTGAAACATAGATCCCACAACATACATCAAGAAAGGATCTAAACAACATATTACATCTCACAACAAATGATAAAAGAGGCACATGACACCAATACTGCATATACCTCAACCCCTGAAGTTGGCCGAAGAAGTGGATGCTCAACTGCTGAATCTGGCTACACCATCGAATTAGTGGAGTAGAGAGGCATAAAATGGACTGTCCACACTTGAGAATCTAACACCATCACTCCAATCTGGAAAATGGCCGAAAAATGGGAAGCTCTACTGCTGAAATGAACATCTCCATTGGATTCCTATTGCCAAGAGGTGTAAAATTGACATAAAATTTGTAAAATTATGACTGTGGTAATTCTGGGCCTGAAGGAATCTTCTTGATGCCCTCAAAATTACTTGGGGCATGGTTCCACCGTCTCCATGGCTGGTGGTTCTGCCCTGCTCTTTGCTCTGCCCTACCACACACTATGAAAATGAGGGTTTATATATTGGTAGGTGGGAGGAGCTATCAAAGCTCCGCCCTTGGTCTTTTGGTGGCGGAGGAAATTAGGCCGACAGAGGTCGGGGTTCGAATCCCCTGCCTCCCCAAATCGGAATGTTGTTTTGAATTGGAAAACTGGCGTTATATTTTGGATTGGCACAGTTGAATATTAGTTTTGGCGTTGAATTTTTGTATTATTTTTGGTGTTGGGCCACTGCATTGGGCGGGTCGGCCTTCCCGGCCAACGTGAGTTTAAATCCCACTGGTCCAGATTTTGTGGTATGCATATGTAAGTATGGTTGTTGGTGCTTGGTGGGCGGGGTCCGCTCCACGCGGCCCTGACCCAACCCACCTTAATTTTAATATATTTTGTTTGGTTTCGGCTGGTGGTGGTGGGGTTTGGCCACCTGCCACCCTGATTTTAATTATATACCATTGTAACGAGCGGTGGGGTGGCAGGGGTGGTGGCCTGCCACCCTCATATATATAGATATATATATATATATATATATATATATTGTTCTTCGTTTTTAAAACAAATGGTTTTTCAAATTTTTCCAAAATAAGGGTTATCGAGAAATTTAAAGAGGCCACAATTTCATCCGCTTTTGGGTGCTGGGTTCCCTGTTGGTTGACAGTGAAATTGTAGGACATTTAAACTTGGCCAATTGCCCAACTTTGACCAAAACTTTGACTCGCTCTCACTTCTCCATACGGGCTCAGATTGGAGATCCGTTCACATCATTAGAATCAGGGTGACAAACACTTCAATCTGAACTTGGTTCGAGAGAAATCTGACCACTTTGAATTTTGACAATTTCTGAGCCCTGAGGGTGTCTGGAGCCACCTAGATCATATAGAACCAGATCAAAGTGAGAAATCCAAGACCCAAGACCATGAAAAAACTCCAACCTTTTAAGAAGCCAAGTAAAGCGCTCCAAATTACAATAAATATTATCAATCTCAATCATAAAAAGCAAGCATCAATCTAACTCTTATGCCACATGAAGCTCAGGTATTTTGCCATTAGAAATTCAAATTAGTCTCATATTCTCTTTCACAGAAAGCATGTAGGTTGTCTGCCACAAAACTCAAATATATTCAAGGAGATAACCTCAAGAAACTTGCATTAATCATAGGTCTCTCATTTCAAAACGTTCAAATATATATTTTAGATCTCCTATCATAGAAAAAATATTATTCATATAACAAATATTTTTCCATAGAGAAGATCACATATCTAGCCTAGGAGACTTGTCCCAATCATAGAAAAGCATAAGACTTACCACATAACATATCATAAAAAAACATCGAACTAGATTTTTCCTTTTGGTGGTGGACATATGCTAATATATAGTTGTTCTTATGTGCGAAAGGGCACATCCTTTCATTGAGCTAACTTGTCATCTTGGAGGGCCGTCTTGGCTTCTTGAGGTGAGATGACCAAAAAATTACATTTTTAAAAATTATTTTCCTTTTTCTTTACAAGAGGTCCAAAGAAGACTTTGACTATTTGACTCAATAAATCCTAGAAGCATGAAGAAAATGCTTAGCTAATGAAATAATAATAATAAACAATATTTTTCTTCTTTTTCTTTCACATGAAATATACAATGACATAAATACAATAACAATTATTAAGATTGAATCTAGTTACATTTTACAACATATGCTTTGCGAGATTCATATATGACTCTTCTAGAAAAACTTGGATCTACTTCCTGAAGATCAAATATGAGGTCTTCGATTCGTTTCAAGAGTTCAAAGCTCTTGTGGAGAACCAGACGGAGAAGAAGATTAAGGTGTTGATATCAGATAATGGGGTTGAGTATATCTCTAATGAGTCGCGGTATTTTTTTAGGGCAAGATGGATTAAGAAGGATCTCACAATATCTTACAAACTTCAACAAAATGGGGTTGTTTAGAGGAAAAAAAAGACCATAATGGAGGCAACGAGGGAAATGATATATGATTAGGGATTGCCTATGTTTTTGTTGGTAGAGGCCATGTGGGCTTCACTGGGGGAGAAATAACATAGCACGTGCGTTCATATTGGGGGATATATATTGAGGAAAACATGACACAATATATTAAGAATATAATGGGGGTAAATAGTTATAATATTGACAGGTAAAAAAAATGTAGAATATAATTGGGTTCAAATTGTTAGGGGGTTAAAAAATGTGATTTTTAGAGGCATTTTCGAATATGTAGTCGATATTGTTTTGTATGCCACGAACGCACGTGCTCTGTTATAGCTTCATTGAGTGAAGCCCTTGTGGTATAGGCTTGAAATAATACAAATTTATATGTGCAGAACAAGAGTCCTCACAGGACATTGGAGGACATGACTCCCGAGGAGACGTTTACATGAGTAAAATCATATGTGAGCCATTTGTGCATCTTTGTTAGTCCAATCTATGTCCACATTCACACAGAGAAGAGGACTAAGCTGGAGCCCTTATCAGAAAGGGGCATATTTGTGAGCTATAGTGAGGTCTCAAAGGCTTACCGAGTCTACAATTTCAGAACAAAGGAAAGTTATTTTAAGTTGGGATGCTAGATTTGATGAGGGCAGGACCCTTAGAGGGTCTCATGAGAAAGATCCAGCAAGGGTAGAGGATCGGGAGTGAGAAGCTCCTAAGGTTGAATAGGTTCCAGTAGCACCAACAGGAGGGACACATTCCATATATTTGGAGAATGAGATTGATATTTCTTTGAGCTCTACTAGGAGGAGGCCAATGTGGGCCGAACAAACTTTGAGGGATGATGAGGAGCAAGTGGAGGCTCTTAGAAACACCTTCAGACAGAGTAGAAAAATAGCAATATTTTCCAGTTATTTAGCATTGTCGAGTAGCGTTAGCAAGTCTAAGCCTTCCACTGTTGAGGAGGATGCAGATGAGAAAGTCTGGAGGGATGCCATGGTGGAGTATAGCTCCTTCATGAGGAATGATGTATGGGACATAGTGCTGAGATCAGAGGGAAAGTCTGTGCTCACTTCTCAATGGATCTATAAGCTAAAACATGCAGTTTATGGCAGTGTCGAGAAGTACAAAGAAAGGTTCGTTGTGAGAGGGTTCTCTTAGCACAAGGGATTGGATTACAAGGAGACATTTTTCCCTGTCCCTAGATATGCATCCATTAGAGCAGTTATGTCCATTGCTTCAGAGATGGGGTGGAGGATACATTAGATGGATGTGAAGATTGCTTTCCTTAATAGGGTGATTGAGGAGGAGGTGTATATTGAGCAGCGTTAGGTATTTGAGGTGCGTGGGGTAGAGTCTCATGTATGCAGTTTGAAGAAGGCCCTTTATGGGATGAAGTAATTTCCATGCACATGGTGCACCAGGATCAATCTATATCTTATTGGTTTGTGATTCACGAAGAGTTAGGCGGGCTCCAACTTGTACTATGTACTTGTTGAGTGTGATCCACTCATCTTGGTACTTTATGTGGATGATCTCTTCTTGATAGGATCGAAGAAGCTCTTATGGATGTGAAAGGAGGATTTTTATTTGGAGTTTGAGATGAAGGACATCGACTTGATGCACTACTTTTTGGGATTGGAGGTGTGGAAACAACCAGGAGAGATTTTCCTTGGACAAGGAAAGTATGCAGTTGAGATATTGAGGAGGTTCAGGATGAATATTGCATGCCTATGCCTATGCTGATGATCGCTAACTTGAAGAAGCTAAGTGCTTCTGAAGGCGAGTTGGCAGATCCCACACTCCACATGCAGCTGATAGGTTCCTTGATTTATTTGGTCAACAGTAGGTCATATATATGTTTTACTGTGAACACACTAAGCTAGTTCATGGTGGAGCCGAGATATGTTCATTAGGTGGTAGTAAAGCATGTGCTGAGGTACCTACGAGGAATGGTAGTCTTTGGATAGATATATTTCAAAGTTGGAGGACTGGAGCTACAGGGGTACACAAATTCTAATTGGGTAGGGAATGATGTGGACATAAAATCCACGTATGGATGTTGCTTCAACTTGGGATCAACTATGATCTCATGGTACAACATGAAGCAAGAATCATTGACACTTAGTTTAGTAGAGGTAGAGTACATGGAAGCGAGTATGGCGAGCTGTGAGGCAGTGTGGCTTTACAAGATGCTTGAAATACTATTTGATTTAGAGATGTGGCCAACAATGATTTACTGTGATAATCAGAGTTGCATTAAGCTCTATGAGAATTCCATGTTTCATGATCGGTGTAAGCACATCGAGATCAAAGATCACTTCATTAGAGATAGGTTCTAGAGATGTGTTTTGATATTTCAATACATTTCCATGGAGGAGTAGGTGGCATATATTCACACTAAGGCTCTAGTGAAAGGGAGGTTTGTGAAGTACTGGGATAAACTTGGGGTGATGGAGAATCTCTTCCTTGCTAGAAGGGAGTGTTGAAGCTTGTGGTAGCTTCAGAAGGTATTCTATATAGGTTTGGTGTATTAGCATGTGGAAGATGATTTATTGCCTCTTTAGGTGCTTTCTTGGAGTAAGTCATTTATACCTTCTTTCTTCATTTGGGCTTAATGAATATTATAAAAGAAGCCTAGCAAAGAGGTGAAGATACAAGAACACAAGAGATAGAGGCAACTACAACATTTTTTGGAAAATGATTTTTAAGAGAGAGTGAATTTTCTCAAGTGTGAGGCTTAGTTCGAATGAGGGCAAGGAAGAAGAATACATGGGTAATTTTGGGGTGTTTCTAGGAGGTTGATTTGCTGGGAATTAGAGAGGCCTATTTGTTGAAGAAAGGAGGCACAATTGCTGGGGAGCCTGACTTTCTAGGGACAAGTCGTGAGTGTACAAAGGCAAAGTGAGAGCTAGGTGCAAAGGCCAATTTTCTGGTGAGAGGTGGGCTGATTGTCTTCATGCCAAATTTCTTTAGAAGTCGATTTCCAATTAGTTGATTTTCCTTGGGCCAAATTATTCTAGTGGGGCCAAGTTGCAGGTTCCAATCAATGTATTTTTATTTGTAAATTATTTGTGGGTTGAAACATTGATTTTCTAGATTAATGAATTATGGAGAAATGTTGTGGGTGAATTATTTATACTGCAATGTGTAATTAATCTCTTCGATTTATTTTTGCAACATATATTTTTATATGTTAAAGAACCACTGCTTTTATTTTTCGTTAATTCATGATTTACTTTGTTAAATTGTTGGTAATAAATATTTGCCACGAGGAAATAAATATTGGATGGTATAAGGAGATTTAACATGCTCAAGGATTCCTCATTTTTAGGGAAGGTTGAAAAGAAGAGAGGAGGGAAAGTACATGTTGGGAGACTTTGAAGGTCATGTCTTAATAAATTATGGAATTATGCGACAAAAAAATTCCCTATGTTGTCATAATAGGAACAGCTTTGAATTGCTTGAGATGGCTATTTGTGAAGTATTTGTGGTAGCACTCCACATTGGAAACCTTGTCCCAAAGGTGTGCCAAGAATACATGCTATTCAATTTCCTTCATGCTTTGTGAATGGAGAGTCTAGGAAGAGATGGAAATTGGTTTCCACATTATTCTAACAAATATATCAAAACCCTGTCTCGATTTTATTCCTCAACTGTAATATTTCCCATGTAAGAACTCTTCCTTTAAAGCACCAACAAGAAGAATATGATACTCTTTGGTGGAGATTTTTATTTCCCTAATTTTTAAATCACTAGGCAGGATCAACCCCCTCACCATCCTGCATGGCTTTATACCAAGTTTCACACTAACCTTTAGAGGTGTTACATGCCTATACCAAGACATACTATGCATCATGAAGTTTGACACGTGCCTTAGAAAGTTCATATATATATATATATATATATATGCCAAAGTCAATGCAAATCCTTGCTTAATCCTATTGCACAGGTTTGAAGCCACTCTTGTCTCGAAATGGTAGCATACTAGGGGACCCTAGTTTTATCTAGGGCACATATTCCTAGAACTTGTAGTTTTATAATCAACTCTTCTCGGGGAAATATATTATGACCAGACCCCACAATTGCATTAAATCCAATTTTAACTTGCGATCACGATCCCACTTCCCAATTTAAGAACATCCAACAATTAAAAAAGCCAAGGTTAGAGCCTTCCAAGAATTGGAAGAATTTGAAATACTCTTCTTCCTTCTACGAATCCAGTCCATTAAGGAGAATTGCATATGTAACAAACCTTGTATTAGCCCCTGATTTTGTAATGATAAATGATGATTGTGATTATAAAATAGTTTTATATTTGGCTGGCCTAAAGAGTGGGTGTTGACAATGCTTGACCTGCCAACATTAAGGGGATCTTCTTGATATGAAGTCCCAAATAGACCTCACACCGTTTGGGGTTGGAGTCCCATTAGTGGGGTGTTTAATGATATGCCTTGGATTTCAAAATGCATAGAGTGTTGCACAATGTATTTGGTTAAAGCAAGTGTGTGACCCTGTGGAAATTCAATATGATGCATGAGCGGTTCTAATAACAAAGGGGAAATGAATTGCACTCCTTAGAATCCTGTGATAGTACGCAACTTGAAAGGAATACACACTCTGAAAGACATCACTCAAAACATGAGCACACATTCAAAACATGAGCACACATTCAACCATATTCGTACAAATGAAAACGAAATAGTTCATAAGAATATGTGTAAGTTGAACAACATACAACGCAAAAATAACCAGAATAATCCAACTACAATTACAATATATGCATGAAGACATGCCGACTTTGATTTTATTGTAAGTGAAAGTTCCATTCATACATAAAACATGACGAACCACTTGCCCAAATAATGCAACATGAAGTCAACAAAACCTGCTCCTCCCAAATAAGTATACTTCCTCTACACTACGGAGAAGCCAAGGCTGACACAAAACTCCCAAGCCTTTTCTAAGCCTAAGCCTAGCCAAAATCTTGTCTCCCAAAAGCGCTTTACAAGAGTTATGAGGATGTATTTATAACCAAAGGGGGTGACTCTTGGCATGCCCCTTGGTGACTCTTGGAATCCCCTCATGACTCCTCACATTACATATGACTCTTCACATTCCATCATGGAAACATGCAACCACTTATACAATAATTACAAATATTACAATTTCCACTCGTAGCCATATGAGACAAAATAGGGTAGAGACAACTTGACAACCTAACAAGAAAAAACACTATGATGTTGGAGTTGGGGTGAACTCAAGCTAGGCATCTTGGAATTGGTGTCTCTCGGTCACATACTCATACCAGGATTGATACTGTGCGATGGTTTCCCCAAACTACGAGACAATGTTACGTTGGAAGCAAACTCTTGCCTCCAATGCATCTAGGTACAATCTCTTGGAACCGATCTTCACGTCTTCTTCAATTAGGTGCAACATTGTTTTGATTTGGAATGGGCCACCAATCTAGGTCTGAAAATTCTTTCTGTTGATCTCCATGTCCTCCTGGGTGGTCATTTTCTCCAGCTGCTTCAGGTACTATTCAATCTCCCGCTGGACTTGCTGTTTGCGTTTAGTATCAGTGAGTGTACCAACTGATGGGATCTGGTGGGTTCTCACCATGAAATCCAAACTACTGTATATTTGTACATATGCGACCTGAATGCTTCATATGAATGAGGTGAGTTGCTTGTTGTTCTGGATCATCATCCGAACTCTAGCTTTCTCTAACTTTGCCTGCGGCTTCATCTTCTTTACCAGTTTAAGCAAAATGAAGTTGCATCACATTGTCCACTCATGCACGACGATGATGGAAGTCTGTATATTCCTAATGATCCTGAAAAAATCTCTGCTTTGCTGTAGAAAGTCATTTAGGTGGAAAAATGCCTTGTGTACGGTTACCAATTCCTCATAAAGATCCCGCATAGTGTCTCCAAGTGCGAATACTTCAACAAGTATCACTGCTCTTATCTCCTCGCGGCAGACCTGTGCCGAAGGAGCATTCTGTGCTGTTGCACGTAGTTGTTCATTCTCTTTCCAAAGTGCCTATATGTTTTGTGCCAACTTCTTATTCTCGACCACTAAGAACTGGGTGTTAGATCTGGCTACTTCTGCGAAGGCCGAATTGGTGTCGACAATGGCATTTGGATTCCTGCTGGTGTCTTCCACGATCACCCTTTCTCTCGTGAACGTAGGTGATGCATGATCATATGAGAAGTGATTTCTTTGCGCTTGTAAAATATTCTTCTGAAGTTCATAAAATGATATATTGTACACGTCCATGATTGGATCATCATCAAGGGGAACTACCTCCCCTTCCTCAATCGGGGCTTTCTCTACGGCTGAAAGTGGTGGATTCTAAATGGTGGCTTGAGGTGCACTAGGCATCAGGCCACATCTTCATCTTACGGCTCCAGTCCCACTTCGATGTTAGTGAGTTCAATCAACTATTCAAGCTCTTGAGCAAACTCCTGTTCTTACATCCATTTTCTCACTCCTATTTTCGGCTGATCGTGTACCTGTTCTTAAACCTGTATGGGTGTTGTCTCTTCTACTGTGGCAGCTTTCCTTCCTTCTTCTTCATGCTTATACATCTCCTTTTCTCTCGTTCTTCACTTATTTCTTGTTCTAATTTCTGCGTTCTCCGTTTTGCTTCCTGCAAGATTTGCTTCTCTCTCATCCTCTGCTCTGCTCTCTATAGCCTCTACTTCCTATATGCTTCGATTGAAAAAGTTGTTTGTTGAATGATAACACCTGCTTGCATCTTCCAGCTTTGTTCCTCCTTTGCGTTGTCAGCAAGCTTCCTCTTCCCCTTATCCTATATCCGATTGCTATCTTTTGCTGTTGTTTCTTCTAGAACCATTGTCACTCTAAGTATGCTTGAAATTCCTCTGTGAACTCATCTTTTATCTGTTGCCATGTCAGTTTTGAACCCTTCTCTACAAACAACTGAGTTTTTGCATAAACTGTAAAGTTAACCAGAACTTGTTTAACTGCGTCTCCAGTACTGCTTTCAGTATTTTATTTTGAGGTAGCTCTCTTGGATGCCATTGTGATAGTGACTTCTGGAGAGGTGCTCAATAACTGTTGTACCCATGGGACAAAAAATATACTCATGGCAAGAAAACATAATTTTTAAGAAAAATCACCTTTAAGGCAAGTTTAAGAAGAAAATCGGGCATCTGTTGGAGGGGATTGCACAATTTTCATTGGAAAGAGGGGTTAGTTTCCTATGGGAACTGCACACTGTGTAGTGCCAACAGTCAGGGTCGAAGCTTGATGTCTGAAAATGCATAATGCGTAGTTCAGCCTGGGTAGTGAGCTGGGAGAGACTGCACATTGCGTAGTCTCAACGAATAAAGATGTAGGATGAGCCCTGGAACTGCGCAACGCGCAGTTGGGCTAGCTTGAACTAGGCACTCTGCAGTTCTAGAGGCCAATATCTTAGCTTGAGCCTCCAGATTGCGCAGTGCCCAGCTGGGAAAAGTGAAATCAGGCCAAGGAAATGGACGATCTGCCCAAGGGAAGTGTGAAAAACGAGCAGATTTGAGAGACAATGATGGCTTGCATGCATATTCGACTAAGTATAAATGACACAAGACAAATCAAGTGTAGAAACCAAGTAAATGAGAAGAAAATCAAATTGGTGAGGAGAGTCACTGCAACGATGATCATCGGTGCAAAAATGAAGAAACCGATGCGACACTTGTGAAAGGAAAATAATAACTTGAAAAAACACTTCTACAAGCTAAAGCGAGTTAAAAAACCAGCATGTATGCAAATAAACAAGAAAAACAACACTCACACAATCCAAATGGAAAAAAGTGTCAGAAAAAGCAACTAAAAGCGATAAGTGCAAAACTCACTTGGAAAAGCGATGACGATCGCACCAAAGGTTCCTTGATCTCCTTGGGAATTCTAGATCTCTAAGATCGAGTGTGATAATGAGCTGTAGGAGCGTCAATTACATATATTTTGAGGAACTAAGGTATATGACTTGCACGCCACAAATCAAGGGAAAAGCGACACATGGCGACAAATTCCAAAAATAGTAGGTGCACTACCTTCGTGTTACTAAAAATAGATCCCTAGATTCTAGGGATGCTTTTCGATTTTCTCATATTTTCTGCTTTTCCTGGGAAAATTTTCCAAGCACATCACTGTGAAGGATTGCGTAGTTTCAGGGAACTGACATCTCTCAGCTGAGTGCACTGCGCAATTTCTAAGCTCAGTGAGTGATTACACAGTTTCTGGGCTCAGTGCTAGGCTTTCTGTCATGATTACGTAGTTTCCGAGCTCAAGGCTGGGATTCCATTCATGACTGCACAATTTAGAACATCAAGGTAAATTATGTCTCCATGAATTGTGCGGTTTCTGGAGGCAATCCCAGAATTGTTGTGCAAGAATTATACAAGAGGTTAGCATGTGACTTAGAAAAAATTTCTAAGTGAAGAGCAAGTCATCACACGAAAAAATGAAAGATAAACATCAGCGAAAGCATAGATACCTGATAGTAGTGCAAGGTAAGCTCTTGTGAAGGGAAGTTAGGCTCCAAAATCTAAGCAATGGAAAAATTATGGAGGGTGGTTGTAGCCGCTACAACATTGGAAACACACTGGTAGATCTCCAACTCTCTGAATGAATCTTGTCTTCATGTACAACATGGTATTACCCTTCCAGAAGTATTTTTCAATTCATTTATTGTTAGAACTCCCTCACTTAGTCTAAGTTAAAGACATAACCCCTTCCATCATCTTCATCAGTGGAACACTAACCAAGCCAAGTCGCACTGAGTTGTTTCGATTGAGGATGAGGAGTATTTAGATACACAAGTAAAAGAAACATGTCAGAGTCTTTATTTTCATCTCTGGTGTTTCTCCAATGCCAGCAGGCCTGGAAAATACCCCGACGGAGTCACTTCAGAAACACAAACATTCCTCCACTGCTAGCAAGCCTGGACAGTACCCCGACAGAGTTGCTTGCTTCACCTCTCTGTGCAGGAAGCCTTTCTCTTCTTTCGCTCTTTACTTCATTTTTTCATTTTTTTCAAAGAACTGTGCATAGGCACTTATTTATTTCATGGGGCGGAAGAGAGATATCGACTTATTGAGAGCATAAGAGGTTTTTCCTTCAGAGAAGTATGTTTATGTACACCTCTAACATACCTGTTAAGGCTTTCCTCCTCTCCTTACTCCACTAGACTAGAGTGATAAGGATTAACTGAATATATAAAAACTGATTAGATTAGGAGGAACCAGTTAAAACCTAAACATCGTGATTTCATCGTGACTCTCTCCGATAAGGAACATATTTTTTATCTGAGTATCATCAACCAAAATAATGCAAGATTAACAAAAAGTGAAGGAATAGACAGAAAACCAAGTGTTGATAGAAGAACAATCCCCTCTTGGATTTCACCATGCTTGCCTCAGAAGCTAAACACAGTCCCATGTGGAAACTAACCTAAGATTGAAAACAAACAAAGGAAAGGAGTGGAACAAAACAAACAAACGTAAATCAAATCGAAGTAAAACAACAAAGAAAAGAAAAACACTACTCCTACTCCTAACCTAAGCAGAAAGTAAACCAACTCACGTGAAGTGATATTTCCAATGCAGCCACCAGTGCATTGGTAGGCCTACGCGGACAAGGGAATACATATAAAGAAAGATATACATGCATAGAAATATACAAGAAAGATAGGACATTGTAAACCAAAAATTTCGATGTTTGAAAGAATGCGCGGAAAAGTAAGAAGGAAAAGCGCAAGGAAGACATTATGCTGTTGTGTCATGGTGTCCTGACACACTACGAGCCAAAGGATTACACATGAAAACTTTTGAACTACAAGGTTGAGCAAACATAAAGAAAGAAAGAATTTTTAGTTTCGCCGTGGTGCTTTCCAAATACGACGACTCCAAATATTGAATTATAGTATCGCGAAAAAAGGATGGAGGATGTGAAAACGTAAAACAAAAGGATCTTCAATATGTGCAGTAGAGTGATGAGGAGCCCCGATAGATTCAACATTCTTATGATCAGAGATGGAACTAACCTCAAGGCTACGAGAACTTGACATAACCATCACTCGTGCTGAAGTGTAAGGACAACTTGAGGAAGTTCCAACTCATCGGAAGGTAGATCATTAGAGATAGGTGGATTCGAAAAATTGAGTGAAAAAATCAACATCGTGACTAGCTGAATCGATGACCAGGTCACGACAACCACGATTAGAAAATTCAAGATCACTAACGGGGGCATCCTCATGATTTGATGAACCGTATAGAGGGGGAGATGAAAAATGAGAAATTTCACCCTTTGCGTCTTCAGAGAGGTAAGATGTGAGAATGGGAAGATCATGAATAGAAGATTCATCCTCTATGCATCTAGATGAAAAAGTGACATCCCACGAGTTCTGTG
This sequence comes from Pinus albicaulis, assembly GCA_034641835.2. Lineage (NCBI taxonomy): Eukaryota > Viridiplantae > Streptophyta > Pinopsida > Pinales > Pinaceae > Pinus > Pinus albicaulis. The sequence continues at coordinate 1,440,076,341 of CM076575.1, read as the reverse complement.
AATTATCGGAAGTATTGGCATGATCATAAAATACCTCCTCACAATATTCAACTGGAATGACAGAATTGTGGACAATGTTGCAGTGATGCGGAAGAGTCGCAGAAGGAGGGAGGTCATCCTCCATCGCAGATTCTTATTCGATAACGGGCTCCGACACATATCGCAAATGACATTGCAAGTTGGCTGCTCAACACCAACTCCATCCAACACTTGATCCTCATGAACATCAAGAGAAATATTTGAAACATGAAAACACACAAATTCACAATCAGGAGGATCAATGGGACCAAAGGATGGAGGATGAAGAGATAAGAACTCATTACAACCATCGGGCTTGCAGTCCAAAATTGCGCAGGAATTTTGTGAGATGGGAAGAGATGGTGACAATTCAACAGACAGATTCTAAATTTTTCCCACCTCAACCTGCAGAACTAGATATTTTTGATAAGAAGCGCACAAGGGGTTGCTTGGAACAACAACCTTGTCTGTTGCAGAGTTGGAAGCTCTAGCCCCACAGTATGCTGGGAGTGACTTGAAAAATTCTAAGTCTTGCAGAGTTAGTGAAATGAAAACAAGACATATGAATACTTCGGTCAAGAAATCCCAATCAATTTCAATTTCTGGAAATTCACAACAAAGATGTACAAAACGATTGTGAAAATGGTGTAACGATTCATCGGGTGATTTTCACAATTTTTAAATTTTCGTGCATAGATGTTCGTGATCATAGCTATCAAAACCATGGAACAATTATGTGACAAGATGTTCGAAAGAGTGGATAGAGGCATCAATTAATGTGTGACACCATTTCCTTATGCGCCCTTCGAACGTGAGAATGAACAACCTACAACTAACATCCTCAAGGGGTATGTTGCGCTCTGTGCAAAATTGAAGAAAATGTTCAGTATGCTCAAGAAGGGTTGTTTCACCCTCGCCATTAAACTTAATATATGACAAGTCATCAATGATATTCACCGAAACTTGTAATTTTATCTATCTAGGAAAACATGTCGGGAGTTTGATTGTGGAAGAAGTCATAAAATGAGTGCGTAAATTCAAAACAGACTTCAAGGGCTCAACTTGTCATCTGGCCCTCCTTCTAGCGCTAGAAATGTTGATGGTGCTGGACCCACCAACATTCATGGGATCTCCTCGATATGAAGTTCCAACTAGACCTCACACCATTTGGGGTAGGAGTCCCAACAATGGGGGGTTTAATGATATGCCTTGGATTGAAAAACACATCGAGTAATGCAAAATGTCTTTGGTTAAAGCAAGTGTGTGACCCTGCGGAAAGTCAATATGATGCATGAGCGGTTCTAACAACAAAGGGGAAAGGAAGTGCACTCCTTAGAAGCCTGTAATAATACACAACATGAAAGGAAAACACGAGATGAAAGACATCACAGAAACTAACAAGAAGAGTAGTCCACAAGCTAAAGGTGATGGGTTAAAACATGAGCACGCATTCAACCAGATTTGTACAAATGCAAACAAAATAGTTCATAAGCATATGCATAAGTTAAGAAACATACATCACAAACATAACCATAATAGTCCAACTATATTTACCAACTATATTTACAATATATGCATGAAGATGTGCCAAATTTGATTTTATTATAAGTGAAAGTTCCATTCATACATACAACATGAAGAACCAGTTTCCCCAATAGTGGAACGTGAAGTCAACATCACTTGATCCTCCCAAATAAATGTACTCCCTATACGCTAAGGAGAAGCTAAGGCTGACAAAAAGCTCCCAAGCCTTTTTTAAGCCTAAGCCTAGCCAAAAGGTTGACTCCCAAAAGTCCTTTACAAGAGTTATGAGGATGTATTTATAACCAAATGGGGTGACTCTTAGCATTCCCCTTGGTAACTCTTGGACTCCCCTCATGACTCCTCACATTACATATGACTCTTCACATTCCATCATGAACACATGGAATTTGTTAGGTCCCTATAAGTCTAGTGTATCCCCTTATTGTTATTGTTAAAACATTCCCCTTATTGTTATTGTTGTACCCATGTAGTCCCCATAGTGTTATTATTGTGCCCCATAGAATCCCACTATTATTATTGTTGTGCCCTTATACTATTATTGTTACGTCGGCTCTAATTATATTGTGACCCCTTTGAATCATATATATAGAAAGAAGGTTTTGTCATTTGTATCATCTAAGAATTATTCATTTATGTAATGTAAATGAGGTTTTTACCTTGAAGAGGCTGATTTCTAAGTCATTGATCTATATTTTCTTCTATTTTGTGATATGGTTGCATAACATTTGGTATACGAGCTTTGGATTCTAGGGTTTCACTTATTCAAACATGTCATATTGAAATTTTCACTATCATTTTTTTTCTACAAAGATTCAGAAGTTGAAATTGTAACACGTGGAGTTGAAATCTTGGTGAACTTCGTGCCAAAATTTGAGATCTTAGTTCGCTATATTTTCGGAGATATGATATGGGGAAGTTAGGGTTTGTGTAGGCTCCAAAATTCAGTTTGAAACAAGTGACCTAGGGATAATCGTCATAACTTTTGTTTTAGGCATCAGATTTGAATTCTGTAAAAGGTGGAAGAAAGTGCACGATCTTTACTTTGTCTTGTAGAAATTTTAGGGTCGAAGGTCGAAATATTGACCCGTGGCACTCTGTACAAGTTCTCTCTACTGAACCAGTCTATGTCATCGTGGGAGATCAGGCATAACTTCATCTTGAAGAGCCCAAATCAGGTCTGACTTGTGGCATTGGAAAGAAGACTCAGAGGGATACTACAAGACTGAAATTAAAATCTTGGGGATCCAAAATCACAAAGATACATCAGGTTCAATACCGAGCTCCTCAAAATCAAGAAAATGTGTGTATTTTTAAAAAAAATTGCATAACTTTTGTTTGAAAAATCTATTGGAAGTGATTCCAAGGGCATATTGAAGCATAGATATTAGTATTGGGCTCTTAAATGCCTCCAAAAAATAGTTCCACATACATTAACCCCTCAGAAATATCTACTATGACACATGAAAGGGAAAAATTGCAACATGATATATTAAAATTACGAGACCAAGTGCAACAAATTTCGCTCGCAAAGAGTAACCGAAAATGAAACAGACGCAAAAATGGAAGATTTAAAGGATGGGTCAAAGGCAAACATGTGTTGTTTAAAATTAGGCATGTAATCTAATATGGATGGTTTGAAAGAAGACATGGAAGGTTTGACAAAGTTGTTGCAAAAAAGGCTTCCTGGTGGTGACAAGGTAATCCATGAAAATCATTATGAGGACAAAAAGAATATGAATTGTGATTTTAGAAACTCCAATGTTTGGTTTAAGAACCACTACATTCTAAAGATAGATATGAGGAAGTTTGATGGCAAGGATCGGTAACATGGTGGTGACAAGGTAATCCATGAAAATCATTATGAGGACAAAAGGAATATGAATTGTGATTTTAGAAACTCCAATGTTTGGTTTAAGAACCACTACATTCTAAAGATAGATATGAGGAAGTTTGATGGCAAGGATCGGTAACATGGATACTACAAATGGAGCAATATTTTGATCTCCATGAGGTGCAACACTCACAAAAGGTACACATTGCAACTTTCTATTTAGAACCCAATAAGTTTGTATGGTATTGATGGCTTTATTGTCATAAACCACTTGTCACTTGGTCAATTTTTATGGAGGAAATGATAGCACATTGTGAGGATAAAAAGAGAAACACCTTCTTTATCTAATTGATAAATCTCAAACAAAAGGGTTCAATGACAGAATACATTAAGGACTTCCAAAAATTGAATATCAAGGTAACAGATATTCCAGAGGAGCATATGATTGATGTCTTCTTAGGGAATTTAAATGATAATATTCAACATGAGGTTCGCCTTTGGGAACCTAATTCATTAGAGAAGGCATTCAGGGTGGCAAGAAAAGTTGAAAGCAGAATTATGGCAACAAAGAAGTCTACCAATCACAATTATAAAGATGGAAATGTTGTTGCTCCTAGCCTTCCACAACCTACAAGGTTGAAACCACAACAATTGGAGGAAAAAATAGAAAAAATCTTTGTTATAGTTGTGATAGATAATAAACTATAGGTCATAAGTGCACCGAGAAGAAATTATTTTACATAGATTGTGAAGAGGAAGAAAAGGAACACGAAACATAAAAAGAGGAGGATATACACCAGGAACTAACCCCATAGAAGGAATAAATGAATCCAACCATATATTGTAATGAATTGGTAGGAATTACTATTCCTTAAACTCTCAAGATAGAAGGATATATCAAGAAAAAAAGGTAATAGTGCTGATTGATTCGAGTAATACCCATAGTTTTATTCATTTTAAGATAGCCAAGGAATTGAATTGCTTCTTATATCCAGCACCAAAGTTTCAAGTGATGGTTTCAAATGGAGAAACTATAATTTTCTCGGGAAAGTGCTATAATATCAAGCTAACTTATGAGGGAATATGTATTGAATAGTCCAATGCTTTATATTCCAAAGGGTGGCGCTGATGTCGTACTAGAAGTTCAATGGTTACAATATTTGGGGACTATAGATTTTAATTTTCAAGAATTTTTCTTGATTTTTGTTTTGGAAGGAAAGGAAGTGGAATTACAGGGTATCGCAGGGAAACCAGGAAATATAGTAAAATCTAATGTCATGAAAAAACTTCTGAAGAAAGAAAAACAAGGCGTAATTACACAATTATGATCACTACAAGTTCAAACATCAAAATCATCTATTTCTCTAGATCTCAAAAAAGTCTTGAACAATCATTCCAAGGTGTTTGAGACTCCCATGTTAATTTTTCAATATTTCTCTATGCTGTATCAATTACTTAAGTCCAAATCATATTTTAATCAACAATATATTCATATTTATGAAATATAAATAACCATAAACTGTAGTTGAAGATATTAAAATGTACGCAAGGACAAAGAAGACAATATCAAAACCATGAGACACAGAAATTGGTCCAAGACCAGGGAAACACCCCACTGTGGGGGAAACCCTTTCAAATATTCTTCTTCTATAGATTGTCTTCAAAATATTTCAATAGAGAGTACAATGAGCCCATTACAATAATATATTGGATAATAATTTGATCTCATCCATTGACCAGTAAAACAAAAAATAAATGGATCACTGATACCAAGTGATCTTAGCTGCCCTGATCTAGATTTGAGTCTAGAAAATTGTCAATAAATGATCTGACGCTGATGTGACTATGTGATGGATGAACGATGATACAACGTGAGAAACTGATAGAATACCAAATCTTATCTACCCAATAACTCAAAGCCACAACCTTAACACACCTTGCTCGTGGCTATATCAACTCTGAGTTGCTACTATAGAGTTTTGTGCCTGCCGCTGAGGGCTTGAATACCTAGAAACTTGGCCATGCCCTTAAGCTCGCATGCAGGAAACTTGAAAATCTGAGTTGTAACCATAACAAGCTCAACCCACGACCCAAACCTAACAGAGCCTCTACCTCTAGTTATTCTGCCCGCGGCCTAGATCCAAAATACCCAGATCTGAAATGTGCCTCTGTCTGTTATCCCGATCCACTACGTGAACATCTTGTGACGTTCCTGTGCAAGCCAGAAAACAAAAATATGACCAATAACCAAAACAACATGAAGATGATCTCATGAGTGAATGTGTGAAAATGAGCTTGAGTTCACTTCTATTTATAACTTGATGGGGTACTTCTTGGGGCTTTTACTAGATCAACATGTAATTTAACCAACTTCTAAAGTAATAAAATAATTCATAACTTAACTTCCGCTTAACCGATTGGCACAATCTATAGGCTGATTTTGATCCTCTTGAAAAGAGGAATCTAGTTAACTTATTATATTGATCATCTGAGTTGTCCATTATGGAATTTGAATTTAGTTTCCAAAAAATAACATCCCAAAGGCCTCTCGCATATTCATGATCATGCTATTAATTTTATTCCAGGAAGTTTTCCTCCAAACATTAGGCCTTACAAATATCCTTATGCCCAAAAGTGTAAGATTGAACGTATGGTTGTAGAAATTCTAGAGCCGGTATAATTCAACCTAGTCAAGGTTATTTCTCTAATCCAGTAGTATTGGTGTACAAGAAGGATGGATCATGGTGTATGTGTTCAGATTATAGGGATCTCAAAAAACTCATTATTAAAGATATATTTCCCATTCCTGTTATTGATGAATTATTAGATGAATTACATGGAGAAATTTACTTCACCAAGTTGGGTATTTGTTTAGGATATCATCAAATAAGAATGAAGACTGAATACATTCCGAAAAAAATAGTTAGAACTCATGAGGGTCATTATGAATTTTTGTTCATGCCTTTTGGGCTTACCAATGCACTTTCTACATTTCAAGGTTTGATGAATTCCATTTTCAAACCCTTACTTAGAAAATTTGTGTTAGTATTTTTTGATGATATACTAATCTACAACAGGTCTTGGAAGGATCATGTTCACCATGTTGACAGGGTGCTCAAACTATTAGAGGAGAAACAATAATATGCAAAAAAATCCAAATGTTTCTTTGGAGTACATGTGGTGGAATATCTAGGTCATATTGTATCTCATGAGGGTGTTAAGGTAGACCCTAAGAAAATTAAATCCATTAAGGAATGGAAAATCCCTACAACTATAAAGCATATGTGAGTATTTCTCGAGTTGACAGGGTATTATTGCAAGTTTGTTAAGAATTATGGGAGAATAAAAAAACCTCTCACAACTTTACTAAAGAAAGATGCATTTTTTGGACTCTAGAAGCAACTAAGGCCTTTGAACATATTAAAGAGGAAATGTGCCAAGCACGGGTCTTAGCTACACCGGACTTCAGAAAAACCTTTATTGTGGAATGTGATGCCTCAGGAAATGGAATTGGTGATGTTTTAATGCAAGAAGAAAGACCCATTGCTTTTGAAAGCTGTCCAATTAAAGGAAAGTATTTACAAAACCTATTTATCAGAAGGAAATGTTGGCAATACTAAACGCATTTAAGAAAATGAGACCTTACCTAATGGGAAGAAACTTCAAGGTAAAAATGGATCATGATAGTCTTAAATAATTTTTAAATAAATATTATATTCAGAAGAGCAGAAAAAATGGGTTACAAAGATGTTGGGTTATGACTTTGAAATCATCTACAAAAAAAAGGAAGCAAAATATTGTTGCAGATGTACTCTCAAGAAAGGATGCGGATGTGGAAGCATTGATTTATTCCATTTCTATTATCCAACTAGATTAGATAACCGAAGCAAGGGATGAATGGAAGAATGACGAAGAAGTGTGGGCACTCATTCAAAAGTTGCAATAAGATCCCAATGCATCTGATACATTTAGTTGGAAAAATGATTCATTATGGTAAAAGGATCACTTATATATTTTTAAGAATTCCCAACTGAAACAAAATATTCTTTTGGAATTGCACACCTCTCCCTTAGGAGGGCACTCAATATTTTTAAAAACATACCACATGGTTAAGAAGGATTTTTTTGGGATGGATTTAAATCTGATATTCAAAAGTTTGTGGAAGAATGTTTGGTTTTCCAACAAGATAAAGTTGAGACAATTAAGACCCCAGATTTGTTACAAACATTATCCATTCCAAGTCAACATTTGGAGGAGGTTTCAATGGATTTTATCACAGGTTTACCCAAGTCCGAAGGAAATAATGTCATCATGGTGGTAGTTGATAAAATTATCAAGGATGCACACTTTTGTGCATTATCACATCCATTTAAAGGCAGTACAATTGTTACTGCATTTATGGAAACAATTCAAAAGGTATGGAAATCCAAAGATTATTGTAAGTGAGAGAGATCCCATTTTCATTGGAAATTTTGGAAAAAAATAGTTCCTTGTCTGGGTACTCAATTAGCTCATAGCTCATCTTATCGTCCTCAATCTGATGGGAAAACTGAGATAGTGAACATATGTTTGGAAGGATATCTTAGTTTCTTTATATCTGATAAACAAACACAATGGGTCAAGTGGTTACCTCTGGCTAAATGGTGGTATACCACTTCCTTCCATACTGCAGCAAAAATTACCCCATTTATGACACTTTATGGATATCATCCACCGTCCCTCACATCATTTTTAAGAGAAAATTCTAAGGTTCAAGTAGTGGAAGATCACATCGAGCATCAACAACAATTTATCCAACTCTTAAAGGATAACCTCACTTTGGCGCAAAATCGAATGAAACAACATGCATATCAACATCGCAAGGAAAGAAGTTTTGATGTAGGCGACTGGGTACTTTTACGACTACACCATATAAACAAATGTCCCTCAAGCAAGCTAAGTAGGATAATAAAATATCACCAAAGTATTGTTGTTCTTAAAAGGTGTTGCAAAATATTGGTACTATGACATACAAATTGGAGCTTCCAACATCTTCTCTAGTGCACCCAGTTTTCCATGTTTCATGCTTAAAGAATGTTATATGTGACAAGATCCTAGTTCAAACAATATTTCTGGAACTTGATGAGGAAGGAAAAATCATTTGTAACTTGAAGCATTCACAAAAATAAGAACTCGAAAACTATGAAATTGACCAATTTCAGAGTATCTCATCAAGTGGAAGAACTTACCCGTTGAAGATTCCTCATGGGCAGATGAGAATTTTATACAGAAGCATCCAAAACTACTCAAGCGTTGAAGACACTACTCTTTTGAAGGAGAGGGTCATGTACTTATAAGACTAGTGTATCCCCTTATTGTTATTGTTAGTGTATGCCCATTATTGTTATTGTTAGTATTTTCTTCTATTTTGTGAGCTGGTTGCATAACAAAATTTCACTTATACTATAATTACAAATATTACAATTTCCACTCGTACCCATATGAGACAAAATAGGGTAGAGACAACTTGACAGGCTAACAAGACAAAACACTATGATGCTGGAGTTGGGGTGAACTCAAGCCGAGCATCTTGGACTTGGTGTCTCTTGGTCACATACTCATACCAAGATTGGTACTGTGCGATGGTCTCCTCAAACTGAGAGATAGTGTTACGATGGAAACAATCTCTTGCCTCCAACACGTCCATGTACAATCTCTTGGAACCGGTCTTCACTTCTTCTTTAATCAGGTGAAACATTCTTTTGATATGAACTGGGCCACCGATATAGGTATGCAAATTTTGTCTGTTGATCTCCATGTCCTCCTGGGTGGCCATTTGCTCTAGCTACTTCAGGCACTAATCAATCTCTTGCCAAACTTACTATTTGCATTTAGTCTCGGTGAGTGTACCAACTGATGGGATCCGGTCGGTTCTCACCATGAAATACAAACTTCTGTATATCTGTACATATGCGTCCTGAAAGCTTTTGATGAATGAGGCGAGTTGCTTGTTCTAGATCAACATCTAAACTCTAGCTTTCTTTAACCCTACATGTGACTTCATCTTCTTTACCAATGTAAGCAACACGACCTTGTATCACATTTTCCACTCATGAATGACGGTGATGGAAGTCTGTATATTCCTAAGGATCCTGAAAAACTCTATGCTATTCTATAGCAAGTCATTTAGGTGGAAAACTGCCTTATGTACGGTTACCAACTCCTCATAAAGATCTCGCATAGTGTCTCCAAGTGCAGATACTTCAGCAATTATCACTTCTCTTATCTCCTCGCAGTAGACCTATGTGGAAGGTGCATTCTGTGCTATTGCACATAATTGTTCATTCTCTTTCCAAAATTCATGTATGTTCTATGCCAATGCTTATTCTCGGCCACCGAGCACTGTGTGTTAGATATGACTGCTCCTGCTAAGGCCCAGATGGCTTTCGAAAATGGAAATTGGATTCCTACTGGTGTCTACCACAATCACCTTTTCTCTCATGAACGCAGGTGATGCATGATCATATGGGAATTGATTTATTTGCGCTTGTACAATATTCTTATGCAGTTCATCAAATAATAGATTTTACACATCCATGAACGAATCATCATCAAGGGGAACTACATCCCCTTCCTCACTCAGGGCTTGCTTTGCAGCTAAAGGTGGTGGAGTCTGAATGGTGGCCTGAGGTGTGTTGGGCATCACATCCACATTTTCATCTGGCGGCTCTCATCCCACTTCCATGTCCGTGAGTTTAATCAAATTTTCAAGCTCTTGAGAAAACTCACGTTCCTACATCTATTAACTCTCTCCTTCTACTGCCAGCTGATCCTGTACCTGTTCTTTAACCTGTATGGGTGCCATCTCTTCTGCTCTGGCACCTTGACTTCCTTCTTCTTCCTACTTCTACTTCTCCTTTTCTCCTTTTGTTCCCTTAGTTCTTGTTCTATTTTCCATGTTCTCCGTTCTGCTTCCTACAAGCTCTGCTTCTCTCTCATCCTTTGCTCTGCTATCTGTGACCTCTGCTTCCTCTTTGCTTCGATTGAAAAAGCTGTTTTATGAATGATAGGATCTGCTTACATCTTCCAACTTTGTTCCTCTTCTACGCTGTCAACAACATTCCTCCTTCCCTTATCCTGTATCTGACTACTTTCTTCTGCTGCTGTTTCTTATAGAACCATTGCCGCTCTAAGTCTGCCTGGAAGTCCTTTGTGAAGTCATATTTGATCTGTTGCCATGTCAGTTTTGATCCCTTCTTACAAACAATCGGGTGTTCGCATGAACTGGAATGTTAATCAAAACTTGTTCAACTGCTTCCCCAATATTTCTTTCAGTAGTTTCTTTTGAGGCAACTCTCTTGGATGCCATTGTGTTCGTGACTGCTGGAGAGGTGCTCAAAAATTTATGTACCTTTGTGACATAAAAGATACTCATGGAAAGCACACATAATTTTTAAGAAAAATCAACTTCAAGGCAAGTTCAAGCAACAAACCGGGCATCTGATGGAGGGGATTGTGAAATTTTTACAAGCAAGAGGGGCTGGCTTCCTCTGGGAACTACGCACTACAAAATCCCAGCTATTGAAAAGTGAAACTAGGATCGGTATTCATAATGAATATGTAATAATGTATTTATATAAAGAATAAGACAAAGATAATAAAATGTAATTTTGTTGTACTTGCTTCATGGGTTTCATGAGCAAGATTTTATTATAGGTCAATAGACTTCTTCTTGATGTCTATTAGGGTTGTCTTCTGTTTACTAATGTAATTAAGTGTCTTGTGGATGAAGAGTCTAGTCATTAATATATGCTTCAAAACCTTGTCATAAACCTTGTGAAGAATGGCTCATATCATCTCTCAAGGAAACCCTTATGAACTTTGGAAGTTATGCTCTTCATGTCTGCCTACATGCAGCGGAGAAGTCTTCCTACATATTGGTTGTAGGGTTGGCCTACAAGGGTAAACTAAGCACTATATATACACAGGATCTGCGACCTATTTGAGGGAGGACAAAAGTGCGGATCACTATGATTTAATGCGGATACATCTGCGATTGACATGAAGTTTTGAAAGAATACAAATGCGGGTCAAAGATAGATTATAATGCGGATACATCTGAGGTAAGGAAAATGTGATGAAGTCTGGTTAAATGCAGAAATAAGACATGGTTTAAGGAACCAGTGCAGACAATATCTAGCTATGTTTGAAGCTGGCTTAAGACAGATATCTATGTGGACTTAAGACAAAGAACCAATATAGGAATATATGAGATGTATCAACATGGTGTAACCTGGATGTAGTGCGAAGTTAAGGTAGTAATGAACTATGATAAATTAATGTGAAAATAGGCAATCAATATGAAGTAAGATGTGGATCCAATAAAGTGATATGCGCTTGTAAGGAAGGTAAATCTATGATTTACCTTCCTATCCTCAGTAAACAAAAGAAATGTATGTCAAGTGAAGATGAAGTAAGAAGAAATGTTTTTGGTGAACAAGGAAGAAATCAAGAAATATTGAATTAGAGATCGAGTTCTCTAAGGTCAGTGCAGGTCTGTGTAAGTTGGCATAGAAATGAAGGATCATTGTTGGAGATAGACAAAGAAGTAGTGACAAGGTTTTGGATGTATATATATAGGTCAAGGCTCTGAGTCTTGGTCATGGTACTTGTCATTTGAAAATCTATAAGAAGAATTTCTCGTGGGTTTTCCTCTCCAAGAGGGAGAGGTTTTTTCCCTGGCTTTAGGAGCCTAATTCTTGTGTCTTGTGCATTTTGATAATTGACTTGATGAAAGACTAAATAAGTGAAAGAAGAGAAGACCTAAGTAACTCAAGTAAGCTCACAAGTAATTATCAAGAAGAGAATTTGAATTAATCATCAGCCCTCAAAATTTTCAACATGGAATCAGAGCTAAGGTGCTGAATACAAGGGCTACTCATCAAAGAAGACACTCTAGGAAACACATATCAGAGTTTCGGTTGAAGAATCAAATTAGTTTGCAAGGAAGAATCTCTAGCTACTTCAAGAAATATTTCCTATCTCATTCAAAGGATCAACTCATTCAAGAAAATAATCGTTTCCATCAAAGATTTGCATTCAAGACATTGTTTGACGAGGACATAAACCTTTGAAGATATCCTTTATCATCAAGGATTCAAGATCACCTAAATTGAATATTTCTATCTTAGAAGAAGCTCCTAACTTCATCTTCATCATCATCAAGGAAGCTGCAAGCCACTCTGCTCAAGTAAGTATTTATGAGCTTACTTAATTTTTTCAAGATGAAGTATTGTAAAGAGAGCAACAAGCTAGTTGGGTCATCAAACTTTAGTGCATGGAAGAAAAGGACAGATTTTAATTTAATTGAAGACGAAGTTATGGACTATATCGAAGGATCTAAAATTCAACCCCCAAAAGAAGATGCTCCAGCTCATGCCAAGTACATGAAGGGAGAAATTAGAGCCCAGAGGATTCTCATAGAATCCATTAAGGACTCTCTCATTCCCTATGTATCAAAACTAAAGTCTACAAAAGAAATATATGAGAAACTGGTGGAGTTATTCTTTGTGAGTACTGCAAGAGAAGTAATATCTCTGAGACAAGAACTATACAAAATGAAATTGTCAAGAGAAGAAGGAATCACCTCATACTTAGGATTTCTGAAATAAGAGATCAACTGCAGGAAATGGAAGAAGTAATATCTGATACTAAGATGAATACAGTGGTGTTGAATGCTCTATCGAAATAATGGGGAAAATTCACTTCAAGCTTATGCAAAAGAAAGAAGCAACACCATTCCATGATTTATGGTCTCTATGTAAAATAGAGGAATCAAGATTGAAAGCCAAAGCTGATACACGATCAAGTGAAGGGAATCAACCCTTTGTAGCCATATCCAGGAAGAAAGGAAGATTCAGAAAATTTGGTCCTCAGAATAAAAGAATAAAAATGCAAAAAGTACGATGCTTTGGATGTAATGAACTTGGGCACTATAAAAGAGATTGTCCTAAATCTGGAAAGGAAAAGAGGAAAAAGGAAGAAGCCCATGTCACAAATGAAAGGGAAGGACCTGATATTAAGAAATCTAAGAACGATGAAGCAAGAGATCTCTATTACAAGTGAGCTCATATTTCTATTGAAGTGATTTCTATTGGTTGTAAAATAGTATGATAGGAAACAATGTACATTAATAAGCATCATGATAGAAGCATGGTAGGAGCTCTTTATGAAACAACTCCTAGAAAACCTCACTGATAACAATGCTAATAGAAGGCAGTCATAAGGATCAAGAGTCATCATGGAAACAAGTGCTTACACTCTCTTATGGAATTCTCTATGGATTCACTGGTTATAAATAAAGCAGAAAGGTTTCGTCAAGAATTCTATGCTACATAATTCCGGGATTAACAAGCCAAGGGAATGAAGTTCTTCATTCAAGTGAAAATGCTATAGGATGAATCAAAGGAAAAAGGTATGAGGTATATATATATATATATGTTGACAATGGATGCTGTGAAGTCATGTCATATGGTTGCAGGTAATGAAATTCTATATTTAGAAGTATGAAGGAGGATCTCTCACGATGCACTGTTAGATGAAATCAACTTATTATATCCTCATATGAAATATGAGGTGGTTGTATATGAACAAGGAACTGGAAATTGGACGTTCCTGGGAATGAAGATGTGAAAAAGAGAAGAGATCATGAAGTGCAACCATGTCAAGAGGCAGTTATCATCCGGAAGCCAAGAAGATGTGACGAGAAAATCTCCTAGAGGATATGTAAACTCTGATAGAAGTCTGATAAAGAAGAATACCCTTGACAAAACATATCATGAGGAGATGTGTCAATATGAATAGATGATGCCGATGCCTTCAGGAAGATGTCTTGGTGAAAGATCATCACTAAGGTAACTTTTGATTTAAAATTTCATATGTATATGTTTATCTGGATGAATTTATGCAGGGATGCCAATCATGTGGAAGGATGTAAGATCCTTGGAAATGGTTCGGAAGAAAGCAACATGGCATAAAGGTGGACTAGATAAGGAAGTTTGATGTATCACTTTTTGATAGCTAACATGAATCATGGATGAAAGTGATGGATGATCTGTGCCCTATGAAGCTAAAGTCAAATTTTCCTCAATATCGAAATCCATGACATCAAGGGTAGAAATTCTTCATGAGAAACTAGGCATCTCACCATTGCTGCTGTATGTCCTTAGTTAAGAGGGAGCCTGGTGATAAGTTTCTTACTTGGAAGAAACTTGGTAATTCCTAAGAATGAGCTTAGGTACATTCCTTGTATAGGAATGAGTACATTTCCTTGTGGAATAGGTCCTCCCTGGCTAAGAGGGAGAGATAGACACATCATTCTAGTCTTCACTTGGGAAGACAGAATGGAGGATTTGGTAATCATCTGGCATTCGACACTCTTTGAGAATGTGTTAGGGAATTCAAGATAAGGGTAGTTAGGGACCAATATTCTTTGAGGGCTAGCTACCCAAGAGAAGAATAGTCCAAGAAGGTCATACTTTGGGAACACCCAAGTGGAGTATGTACCTTGGAGAGACAATGAATATGGTGTCTATAAGTCATATGTCTCGCCAACATTGTAGCCCATTGTCTCGTTGAGAGATGGGGCTGTTAGTTAAGGTCTTGCACTAGGACAATGCTGGTTGATATGATGCTATACATATGCGATTACCAATCCAATTCTTCTTATGAGATTCTTCAATTTTAAAGTGACCATGTACATGTATGAATACCTCCCTAGTTAAGAGGGAGTGTTGAAAAGCGTAACTAGGATTGGTCTTCATAATGACTATGTAATTATGTATTTATGTAAATAAGAAGACAAAGATAATAAAATGTAATTTTGTTGTACTTTCTTCATGGGTTTCATGAGCAAGA
Source organism: Pinus albicaulis (assembly GCA_034641835.2). Taxonomy (NCBI): domain Eukaryota; kingdom Viridiplantae; phylum Streptophyta; class Pinopsida; order Pinales; family Pinaceae; genus Pinus; species Pinus albicaulis. Next base: position 1,440,061,052 of record CM076575.1, on the reverse strand, counting down.
TTTTATTATAGGTCAATAGACTTCTTCTTGATGTCTATTAGGGTTGTCTTCTGTTTACTAATGTAATTAAGTGTCTTGTGGATGAAGAGTCTAGTCATTAATATATGCTCCAAAACCTTGTCATAAACCTTGTGAAGAATGGCTCATATCATCTTTCAAGACAACCCTTATTAACATTGGAAGTTATGCTCTTCGTGTCGGCCTACATGCAGTGGAGAAGTCGGCCTACATATTGGTTGTAGGGCCGACCTAAAAGGGTAGACTAAGCACTATATATACACAGGATCTGCGGTATATTTGAGGGAGGACAAAAGTGCAGATCACTCTGAGGAAAAAAGTGAGGACAAAAGTGTAGATACATCTGTGATTGAAATGAAGTTTTGAAAGAATAAAAAAGCGGGTCAAAGATATATTATAATGCGGATACATCTGAGGTAAGGAAAATGTGATGAAGTCTGGTTAAATGTGGAAATAAGACAGGGTTTAAGGAACTAGTGCAGACAATATCTATCTGTGTTTGAAGATAGCTTAAGACAGAGATATATGCGGACTTAAGACAGAGAACTAGTACAAGAATATCTGCGATGTAAAAACATGGTGTAAACTAGATGTAGTGCAAAGTTAAGGCAATAATGAACTATGCTAAATTACTGTGAAATTATGCAGTCAATCTGAAGTAATATGTGGATACAGTAAAGTGATATTATATCCTTAGTAAAAAAAAGAAATGTATTTCAAGTGAAGATGAATCCAAAAGAAATGTTTTTGGTGAACAAAGACAAAATCAAGAAAGATTGAATTAGAGACCAAGTTCTCTAAGGTCAGTGAAAGTCAGTGTAAGTTAGCGCAAAAATGAAGGATCAACGTTGGAGACAGAAAAAGAAGCAGTGACAAGGTTTTGGATGCATATATATAGGTCAAGGGTCCGAGTCTTGGTCATGGTACTTGTCACTTGAAAATCTATAAGAAGAATTTCTCATGGGTTTTCCTCTCCAAGAGGGTGACGTTTTTGCCCTGGCTCTAGGAGACTAATTATTGTGTCTTGTGCATTTTTATAATTGACTTGATGAAAGAATAAATAAGTGAAAGAATAAAAGACCCAAGTAACTCAAGTAAGCTCACAAGTAATTATCAAGAAGAGAATTTGAATTATTCATTAGCCCTAAAAATTCTCAACACCAGAAACTAGGGTCAAATCTTTTGGTCTGAAACTGTGCAATGCGTAGTTCAACCTGGGAAATGAGCTGGGAGAGTCTGCGCATTGTGAAGTCTCAGTGGCCAGGGATGTACGCTGAGCCCTAGAACTGTGCAATGCGCAGTTGGGTTAGCATGTATTGCACAATGCATAGTTCCTGAGGCGAAGCTCTCAACTTGAGCCTCTAGATTGCATAGTGCCCAGCTGGGAAAAGTGAAACCAGGCCAAGGAAATGGAAGATCTGCCCAAGGGAAGTGTGAAAAACGAGAAGATATGAGAGATAGTTATGGCTTGAGTGCATATTCAACTAAGTGTAAATGAAACAAGACAAATCAAGTGTAGAAACCAAGTAAATGAGAAGAAAATCAAATCGGTGAGGAGAGTCGCCGCAACGACGACCATCGGTGAAAAAATGAAGAGATTGATGCGACACTTGCATTAGAGGAAATTTCAACCTAAAAGTGGCCTTCTAAGGAAAAATAGTAAAATAATTGTCAAAATAATAAAATAGAGTTATGAATTTTGGAGGGAAAAGAATAAAACTACTTTTTTTCATTGTATTTTTGGTTTATCTCCTTATAGGTTTACTCAAATTTCAAGTGTAGACACTTGTTGGATGCGAAATTAAATTCTACATCTAATGATTACCCATTATGCATACTTTTTGACAAGACCCATATTGATAAAAATTGAAGATACATTAAAAAAATGTGTTCAACATGTTTTTTTAATGTATCTTCAATTTTTATCATTGTGTATCTTCTCAAAAGTATGCATAATGAGTACTCATTGGACGCAGAATTTAATTCTGCATCCAAAAATTGTCTACACTTGAAATTTGAGTAAATTTATAAGGAGATAAGCCAAAAATAAAATTAAAAAAATAGTTTTTCTTCTTTTCTTGCCAAAATATTTACATGTACTTCTTTTTAAATTTAAAGGATTTTTATTGGTTTATATATTATGACATGGAAATTACATGAAAATTTCATGGGTGACTTTTAGACTGAAATTTCCTCTATTATGAAAGGAAAACAATAACTTGAAACAACACTTTTACAAGCTAAATGAAGTTAAAACGCTAACATGTATGCAAAAAAACAAGCAAAAGAACACTCACACAAGCCAAATGCCAAAAAAGTCAGAAAAAGTGACTAAAAGCGATAAATGCAAAACTCACCCGAAAAAGTGACGATGATCGCACCAACGGTTCCTTGATCTCCTTGGGAATGCCAGAGCTCTAAGACCAAGTGTGATATGTAGCTCTAGGAGCATCAATTACATAGATGTGAGAAACTAAGGCTTATGATGCGCATGCCACAAATCAAGGAAAAAGTGACTCATGTCGACAAATTCCAAAAATAGCAGGTGCGCTACCTTCAGGTTACTAAAAATAGATCCTTAGATTATAGGGATGCTTTTTACTCTTCTCAGCTTTTCTACTTTTCCCGGGAAAAATTTCCATGCACATCACTAGGAAGGATTGCGTAGTTTCGGGGAACTGGCAGCTCTCAGCTCAGTGCATTGCATTTTCTGAGCTTAGTGAATGTTTGTGCAGTTTATGGGATCAGTGCTCGGCTTCCTGTCATCGCTGCACAGTTTCCGAGCTCAGTGATGGGTTACCTGTAATTACTGCGTATTTTCCGAGCTCAAGGCTGGGATTCCAGTCATGATTGCACAATTCAGAACATCAAGGTCAATTATGGCTCCATGAATTGCACAGTTTCTGGAGGCATGCCCATAAATGCTGTGCAAGACTTAGACAAGAGGTCAAATTGTTCCATGAAAAACAAAGATAGATATCTCTTTTAAACTTTGGTCCATGGAAAGCAAGGGTATATATCACTCTTGAAGAACACGAAGTTCTGGATTATCTTGAAGACATAATAGCCGATCCACCAAAGAATGTAGGTGTTGCTGTCAAATCGAAATAGAAAATAGTGAAATCAAAACTAGAAAATTTATCCTTGATTCTAAGTTAGTGTTCATCTCATTACTTATGTTTCTGGTTTTAAGAAAGCTAAAGAAATATATGACAAACTAATTTACATGTTTTCAATTAATAAATTGAACCATATTATTTCCTTGAAAAATTAGTTGAAGGACATCAAGATGAACAATGGATAGACGATTTAAGCATAATTCCTGAGAATGACCAAAATTAAGAATCAACAGTCAACAATTGGTGAAGTTGTACATGACAAAGAAGTGATTTTGATTGTGCTTGGAGGTTTTTTTCCTATTTGAGAGACTTTTATCACCACCATCAACACTATTCCCACATTTGATGAGCTCTCGGAAAAGTGCATCCAAGAGGAGGCCAAAATGATCTCCAGAGGGAGAATTTCACATCATGAAGAAGGAGAACCTACTGCATTTTCAACCTATGACAAGAAAAAGAAATGTAATAAAAATAAATATTCTTTCAAATCAAATAAAGAGAATCTATACATGTGAAAAATTAGACGCTTTAACTGAAAAAACATGGTCACTTTGCATGTCACTATAAAGAAAGAAGAAGAACACCTAGATTCAAAAACAAATTTGATTATAGAAAAGATTCTTCTAAAAATTAAATAAAATAGAATCCTAAGAAAACAAGAAATATAAGATATAGAAATAATGTAGCGGAAACTGAGTCATAATATTTTATTGTATTTTCTCTTTCTAGTTCTTCTTCTGTAGATTCAATTGATAGGTGGTTAGTTGATAGTGGTGTTTCCAAACAATTTACTGGTTACAAAGAAACACTCTCTAATTTAGTTGAGATAGAGACTAATTTAAATGTTATCCTTGGAGATAATTCTACTCACCAAGTTAAAGGTTATGGTTCATTTTCGTTTTAGTTAGATGATGACAAATCTATTTTTCTGCAAGAAATTTTGTATGTACTTGGTTTGAAAATGAATATTGTATCCATATATGATCTAGAAGATAAATGAATGAATTTTTCTTTTATTAATGTAAATGTTCTAACTTGGCCTTTGAACTCAAGTGTGAGAGAAACTTTCACTCTTGGATCAAAATGTGAAGGGCTTTACAAAGTCAATGGTAAGCCCATTCATGCATTGGTCCATGATATCGATCTTTAGTGTGATCTATGTCACAAAACAATCTATCACCTACACTACAAAGACTCACCTCATGTAAGGAAGATGGTTTCTCGAATTCTTGAGATTAGAATTGATCATGAAGAATTTTTTCCAAGATATGCAAGTGAAAATCATATAAAGAGACATTTCTCTCTAAGCAGAACAAAAACTAGTCAGGTACTTCAGCTCATACATTCTAATTTATGTGGACCTATGCCTGTTACTTCCCTTGGTGGCTACTTGTATTTCATGATATTTCTCGCAAGACATGGATAACTTTTTTGAAAAATAAGGGGAAAGCATTTGACTTGTTTAGAGATATCAATGCGTTGATTGAAAATAAAACATGAAATATGATCAAAAATTTCTGATATGATAACGGGAGAGAGTTTACATCCAATGAGTTTAATAATATTTGCAAAGACAATGGAATAAATAAATATTCCACGGTGCCGTAAAATCCAAAACAAAATGGTGTGGCTGAGAGGAATAATAGAACCATTATGGAAGGAGTCAGAGCCATGCTGCATATTCAAAAGCTACCGAGGTTTCTGCGGGGGGAATGTTAGGTCCCTATATTACTAGTGTAGTCCCTTATTGTGTTAGTGTAGCCCCCTAATTTTTATTGTTGTACCCTTGTAATCCTGTTGTAGGGAAAACCCAACACCCCCCATTTTTGAATTATTTACTTCAATAATGGGGACCTTTTCCATTAATTTTTGGCTAAACACCTTTTATGATTTTCATTAAGTTAATTGTCCTAAAATTTTACCTTTTTATTTATTTATTGGATTTCTATTTTGATTGTTTCACTGAATCCGATTTTTCACAAGCTTCTAATGATACTTGTTTCACTTCAATTGGTCAACCAGTTTGTAAATGACACTCTTTTGAAGTTTGATTATTTTTCTCGTTTGAGTTGAAAAATGTATAAAGTGTATGATATTTCAATTTTCATAGTTAAAATAGTCTTCATTGTAAATATTAATTTTTAGTTGATTTTTACTAATTTTTTATTTTTCACTAACGGTCCTACAAAATGACCCAGCTAAACTGTACAATAGACGAAAACACGTTTCAGGATCTTGGTAATTTACTCCAACTTGTTATTTTAAAACAAATTTCCAAACCCAAAACCCTAAAATTACAAAATAGCTGAAGTCCAATTTGTAGAATGGTTAATCCCACATGGGCCCCACTTCTCACCACATCCTCTCTTCCAACAATACTGATTTAAAAAAAGCCAAAATAAAAGTGCTGTTGCGAAATTGCGATATCGCAAGATCGCATATCAAAATTTCGCTTAAACACCTCAAGCTCATCCCTTTAAAATGTGCAATGTGCGATTTTGATTTATGTGATAGATTTTTTATTTTTAACATAAAATTTAAAACTCTTTAGGACTCCAGCTCACCTCACTCATCCTCATGTCACTTTCCATCCACCTCACCTCCACTCCTTATCTCTCCACCTTGTCCCACCATCACTTTCTCACCTCTCCTCCTCCCTTATGACTCCATTCTCATTGAATGCATTAAAATTTTTATATATACATATATAATATTATTTTTTTTTTATTAATTATATTTTTTATAAAATATAATTATAATATTAATATAATAGTATTTTAATTAATCATTAAACTAATTTAATTATGTTAACATCTAATTTGTAATTAATTAAGTTTAATACTGTAGATACAATTAATTAGTATTAATTAATTAATAACTATACTCTAATTTAGGATTATAATTTAATTAAAAAATTTTGATTTTTAACCGAGGCAACAGAAATTCTAGATTTCTGGCAATTTTAATATACCAACTTTAAAAGCTCATAAATGGAGTTTTACTTAGCCAAATGAGGCCCATAATGGCTCATTAGATAGATAAAATCATGGATTATTTTCGAAGTGGTTTTATTTCTAGATTTGATCATTTATTGGGTCTAAAATTCAACAGAAGATCGAGCTCCAAATTTTTTAACAAAACTAATTTTCTGAGTTTATTTTTCTGCATTTTCATTTGCCCACAACTTCTTAGTGTAGATCCATTCGTTAATGATATCCTTGACCAATTAGATTATCACATACATCAATAGAAAACTTATATTTCCTTTTAAATTATTTATTTAATTAAATTTTATTAGATTTGTTTTAATTTTAGATTTAACATTTTAATTTTATTTTCTGCATTTTAATTTTGTTTTGATTTATTTTTGCAGGAAAACAATTGAAGAGATGAGAAGAAGAAAATCTCAATCAATGAGAAAGATCTAGCAATTGAAGAATACGATTTTGAAAAAATGAAAATTGATTTAGTTGAACCACTCTTCAACAAACTTTCCTATGAAGAAATCCTTTTGTAAATATTATAAATAGCAGATTGTAGAATGTAATAGGGGCTCCTCTTCTCTGCAATTATAGAATTCTTGAAGACACTATTTTCTAGAGGATTTAGAGGTGTAGGGTAGAGGAGAGAAAACTCAGGTCTGGGGGATTGTTGAGGATTTTTCTTTTACATTTTGAATTATGTATGGAGAACATAGTTTGTACTTCTACAACTCTAGTTTTATAAACATAAATTCAAGCTTTGTAAAGGACTGATTAGAGACCGAAGTCAGAGAAATGATTTCAATAAATTGATATTTATAATACTATTGTTTTAAATATTGATTTCATTATATAATACGAGAAATGTGTCATTTTATTCATATTTACGTACTTTTGTCGGTATGAATAATTCACCTCAATTATATGTTATTATTTATCTCAGCTCTTATGGGTTGTATTCTGATTTCTGAGTAACTATTTACTCATAAATCTGTCTTTTAATATTGATTAAATAAAAAATGTTATGTTGCGAACTTTTTCCGCATATTATTATTTAATTATTTGAATTACTGATTTAACAAGCAATATCATTTTTGTGAACTATTTCCTAAATGTTGTTAGTTGATTATCTTAATTGAGAGGTCTCTGAATATGATGTGTTTCAATATTCATAATATTAGTTAATTGAATTTTTTCGTTAGCTTGATATTCATTATAAGTCAGATATATTTAAATCCTAATTATTTAAAATATATTGCTCTCGGTTGGGTTAGATATACATCTCCCTAATTGAGATAGGATTAGGATAAATTTCCTTTTGCTTGCATTTTAGAATAATTTTGCATTTAGATTTAATTCCACATTTCTAGAAGTCCTCTTCCTAAAGAGGTAAAAATTTAGTTCTGGTTTGGCTGAGCCCCAAATTAGCTTAAGGATCACTCTCTTGCCTAATCAGCAAGAGAATGATCTGATGTGTCTTTCCCATTGGTAGACAAAAGTTATATTTTAAGCCATTGGAGATTGAGAGAAGGTAATTGGACTTAGTTAAATTTGTCAGAGCTACCATTCCAAACGGAAAATGAGCTGTTTTAAGGTCTCGACCGAGTGGTCATCCCCCATGTTGTTGAAGTGAATTTCAAGGCTTCAATAAGTCCCCATATTTTTGTTATTTTTCCCCTTAAAACCCCACTATTGTTATTGTTATGTTCTTAAATTATTATTGTTAGGTCGGATAGGATTATATTGTGACCCCATGGACTCCTATATATAGAAATGAGGTTTTTTCATTTGAATCATCCAAGAATTAGTCATTTATGTAATGTAAAGTAGGTTTCCCCCTTGAAGTGGCTGTTTTCTAAGGCGTTGATTTCTCTTTTCTTCTATTTTTGGAGCTGGTTTCATAACATTTGGTATCAGAGCTTTGGATTCTAGGGTTTCACTGCTTCAAATAGGTCATCGTGGAATTTTTAATATAATTTTTTTTCTAAGAAGGTTCAGAAGCTAGAAAAAACCCATTTACGAAGAAATCCTGATGAATGTTGTCTAAAAATTTCAGATCTTGGTTCACAATATTTGCGGAGATATGATATGTGGAAGTTAGGGTTTTTGTAGGCTCACGAATTTCATCTCAAAGAGGGTGACCTTGGGAAAATCGTCATAACTCTCTCTGAGAAACAGATTGGAATTCTGTAAAAAGTGGCCAAAGTACATGGACTTTAGTTTACTATGTATCAATTTCAAAGCCGAAGGAGGAAACAATGACACGTGGCACGTCGTACAAGTTCGCTCTATTGAACGAATCCATAATTAGGTCATTGTAGGAGATTAGACATAAATTTTCCTTGAAGAATCCAAATCAGGTCAGACCTATGACATTGGAAAAAAGATTCATAAGGCTATTAAAGGACCGAAGATAAAATCTCGGGGATCTGAAATTCCAGAGGCACACCAGTTTCAATATCGAGCTCCTCAAACACAAGAAAAATGTGTGTATTTTTTTAAAAATTGCATCAGTTTTGTTTGAAAGATCAGTTTGAAGTGATTCCAAGGGCACATTGAAGCATATATATCAATATTTGGTTCTAAAATGGCTCCTAAAAATAATTCAACACCCATTAAGCCCTCAAAAGGCTCCACTATGACTCATGAAGAGGAAGAAGTGCAACATGATAGATTAAAATTACAAGACTAAGTGAACCAAATTTTGCTCTCGCAAAGAGAAACAAAAAATGAAATGGAAGTTTTGAAGAAATACGTGGAAGCTAAGATGGATGGTTTGAATAATGGCATGGAAGCTAAGATGGATGACATGGAAGTTAAGATAGATGAAAAATGAAAGACAACATGGAAGGTTTGAAGGAAGGTTTGACAAAGTTGATAGAATAAATGATTCCTAATGGTGAAAAGGTAGTACAGGAAACTCATGATGAGAACAAAATAAATTTTAATTGTGATTTCATAAACTATAATGTTGGATTGAAGACCCACCCTACTGTAAAGATCAATATGAGGAAGTTTTATGGAAAGGATCCCATAACATGGATACTATAGATGGAGCAATGTTTTGATCTCCATAATGTGAAAAACACATAAAAGGTACGCATTGCAACTTTACATTTAGAACAAAATACATTTGTATGATATTGATGGCTTTGCTCTCGTAAAAAAATTGTCACTTTGTCAATTTTGACGGATGAAATGATAAAACATTATGAGGATATAAAGAGCAACACCTTCTTTAGCCAATTGATAAATCTCAAACAAAAGGGTTCAATGGTGAAGCACATTTAGGACTTCCAAAAATTGAATATAAGGTTAACTGATATTCCAGAGGAACACAATATTGATGTATTAATAGGGACTTTAAATGATAACATCCAACATGAGGTTCGACTTTGGGAACCTGATTCATTGGAGAAGGAATTCAGGTTGGAAAGAAAAAATGAAAGTAAATTTATGGTGAAAAGGAAGCCTACCACTCAAATCTATAAAGGTGGAAGTGTTGGTTCTCCTAGAATTCCACAACCTCCAAGGTTGACACCACAACAATTGGAAGAAAAAAGAGCAAAGGGGATTTTCTACAGTTGTGATAGAAAATACACTTAAGGTCATAAGTGTGTTGAGAAGAAATTAATTTACATAGATTGTGGAAAGGGGAAGAAAATGAACAATAAACTTCAAAAGAAGAGGATATACACCAGGAACCAACCCTAGAGAAAGAAGAAATGAGTCCGACCATATCCTGTAATGCATTGGAAGGAATTACCACTCCTCAAAATCTCAAGATAGAGGGACATATCAAGAAGAAAAACGTAATAGTGTTGATTGATTCAGGTAGTACCCATAGTTTTATTCATTGTAAGTTAGCCAAGGAATTGAATTTCTTCCTATACCCAGCACCAGAGTGTCAAGTGATGGTTGCAAATGGAGGGACTATAAATTTCTCTGGAAATTTCCATAATATCAAGCTAACCATGGGGGAATATGTATTGAATAGTCCAATGCTTTCCATTCCAATGGGTGGTGCTGATGTTGTACTAAGAGTACATTGGTTATAATCTTTGGGGACGATAGTTTTTATTTTTTAAGAAATTTTCCTGAATTTTTTTTTCGGAAGGAAAGGAAGTTGTATTACGAGGTATCGGAGGGAAGCCGAGAAAGATAATAAGCCCTAATGTTATGACAAAGCTTCTGAATAGATAACAACAAGGCGTAATTGCACAATTATTCTCACTATAATTTACAACATCAAAATCATCTATTTCCCCATATCTACAAAAATTCTTAGACAATCATTCCAAGTTGTTTGAAACTACCAAAGGAATCCCACCTATTCATGATCATGATCATGCTATTCATTTGATTCCAGGAAGTGTTCATCCAAACATCAGGCCTTATAGATATCCTTATGTCCAAAAGAGCGAAATTGAACGTGTGATTGCAGAAATGTTAGAGGCTGGTATAATTCAACCTATTCAAAGTTATTTCTTTGCTCCAGTAGTATTGGTGCAAAATAAGGATGGATCATGGTGCATGTGTCCAGATTATAGGGAGCTCAATAAGCTCACTATTGAAGATAAATTTCCCATTCCCGTGATTGATGAATTATTGGATGAATTACATGGAGAAATTTATTTTACCAATTTGGATCTTCGTTCATGATATCATCAATTTGGAATGAAGACTGAAGATATTCCGAAAACATCATTTCAAACTCATGAGGGTCATTATGAATTTATGGTCATGCCTTTTGGCCTTATCAATGCACCTTCTACATTTCAATGGTTGATGAATTCCATTTTTAAACCCTTAGAAAATTTGTTTTAGTATTTTTTTTATGATATACTAATATACAATAGGTCTTGGAAGGATCATGTTCAAAATGTTGACAGGGCACTTAAAATATTGGAGGAGAAACAATTATATGAAAAAACCTCCAAATGTTTCTTTGGAGTACAAGAGGTGGAATATTTGGGTCATATTGTATCTCAGGAGGGTGTTAAGGTAGACCCTAATAAAATTAATTCCATTAAGGAATGGAAATTCCCCACAACCATAAAGCAGTTGTAAGGATATCTCGGGTTAACAGGGTATTATCGCAAGTTTGTTAAGAGTTATGGGAGAATAGCAACACCTCTAATAACATTATTGAAGAAAGATGCATTTTCATGGAATCCTGAAGCAACTAAGGCCTTTGAACATCTTAAAGAGGTAGTGTGCCTAGCACCGGTCTTAGCTACGCCAGAATTCACAAAAACCTTTATTGTGGAATGTGATGCCTCAAGAAATGGAATTGGTGCTGTTTTAATGCAAGAAGGAAGACACATTTATTTTGAAAGTCGTCCAATCGAAGGAAAATATTTAAAGAAAGCTATTTATGAGAAGGAAATTTTGGCAATACTACATGCACTAAAGAAATGGCGACCTTACCTAATGTGAAGACACTTCAAGGTAAAAATTGATCATGATAGTCTTAAATAATTTTTGGAACAAATACTATCTTCAGAAGAGCAACAAAAATGGGTCACAAAGATGTTGGGTTATGACTTTGAAATCATTTACAAAAAAGGGAAGCTAAATGTTGTTGCATATGCACTCTCAAGAAAGGATGAGAAGGTGGAAGAATTTATTTGTGCCATTTATATTATCCAACCAGATTGGATAAGCGAAGCAAGGGAGGAATGGAAAAATGACGAAAAAGTGTGGACACTTATTCCAAAGTTGCATCAAGATCCTAGATCATGAGGGTGTTAAGGTAGACCCTAAGAAAATTAAATCCATTAAGGAATGGAAAATCCCTACAACTATAAAGCATATGTGAGTATTTCTCGAGTTGACAGGGTATTATTGCAAGTTTGTTAAGAATTATGGGAGAATAAAAAAACCTCTCACAACTTTACTAAAGAAAGATGCATTTTTTGGACTCTAGAAGCAACTAAGGCCTTTGAACATATTAAAGAGGAAATGTGCCAAGCACGGGTCTTAGCTACACCGGACTTCACAAAAACCTTTATTGTGGAATGTGATGCCTCAGGAAATGAAATTGGTGATTTTTTAATGCAAGAAGAAAGACCCATTGCTTTTGAAAGCCGTCCAATTAAAGGAAAGTATTTACAAAACCTATTTATCAGAAGGAAATGTTGGCAATACTAAACACATTTAAGAAAATGAGACCTTACCTAATGGGAAGAAACTTCAAGGTAAAAATGGATCATGATAGTCTTAAATAATTTTTAAATAAATATTATATTCAGAAGAGCAGAAAAAATGGGTTACAAAGATGTTGGGTTATGACTTTGAAATCATCTACAAAAAAAGGGAAGCAAAATATTGTTGCAGATGTACTTTCAAGAAAGGATGCGGATGTGGAAGCATTGATTTATTCCATTTCTATTATCCAACTAGATTAGATAACCGAAGCAAGGGATGAATGGAAGAATGACGAAGAAGTGTGGGCACTCATTCAAAAGTTGCAATAAGATCCCAATGCATCTGATACATTTAGTTGCAAAAATGATTCCTTATGGTAGAAAGATCACTTATATCTTTGTAATAATTCCCAACTAAAGCAAAACATTATTTTGGAATTGCACACCTCTCCCGTAGTAGGACACTTAGGATTTTTAAAAACTTACCACTGGGTGAAGAAATATTTTTTTTGGGATGGCCTTAAATCTAATATTCAAAAGTTTGTGGCAGAATGTTTGGTTTGCCAGCAAAATAAAATTGAGACAATTAAGACCCTGGGTCTGCTACAACCTTTACCCATTCCAAGTCAATGTTGGGAGGAGGTTTCAATGGATTTTATCACAGGTTTACCTAAGTCCGAAGGAAAGAGTGTCATCATGGTGGTAGTTGATAGAATTACCAAGTATGCACACTTTTGTGCATTATCTCATCCATTTAAATCAAGTGCAGTTGCTACTGCATTTATGGAAACAATTAAAAAGATACATGGAAACTCAAAGATTATTGTAAGCAACAGAGATCCCATTTTCACTGGAAATTTTTGGATGGAATTATTTTCTTGTTTGGGTACTCAACTAACACGTAACTCATCTTATCATCCTCAATCCGATGGGAAAATTGAGATAGTGAACACATGTTTGGAAGGATATCTTCGTTGTTTTGTATCTGATAAACAACATAATGGGTCAAGTGGTTACCTCTGGCTGAACAGTGGTATAACACTTCCTTCCATACTGCAGCAAAAATGACCCCATTTATGGCACTTTATGGATATCATCCACCGTCCATCACATAATATTTAATAGAAAAATCTAAGGTTCAAGCAATGGAAGATCACAACGAGCATCAACAACAAGTTCTCCAAAAATCGAATGAAACAACAGGGAGATCAACATCACAACGAGAGAAGTCTTGATGTAGATACTGTGTATTTTTACGGCTACAACCACACAAACAAATGTCCCTCAAGAAAGCTAAGAAGGATAATAAATTATCTCCAAAGCACTATGGTCCTTACATGGTGTTGCAAAATATTGGTACTATGGCATACAAATTGGAGCTTCCTTCTTCTTCTCGAGTGCACCCAGTTTTCAATGTTATGGCTTAAAAAAGGTTATAGGTGGAAAACTCCCAATTCAAAAAATATTGCCAAAAATTGATGAGGAAGGAAAAATCATATTGGAACTGGAAGCAGTCACGGAAACAGGAACTCGACAGCTACTAAATCGATCAATTTCAGAGTATCTCATAAAGTGGAAGAACTTACCCACTGAAGATTCCACATGGGAGGATGATAATTTTATACAGAAGCATCCAGAGCTACTCAAGCGTTGAGGAAATTTTTTTTTTGAAAGAGAGGGACATGACAGGTCGCTATATTACTAGTGTAGTCCCTTATTTTTGTTAGAGTAGTCCCCTTATTGTTATTGTTGTACCCCTGTAGTCCCCATATTGTTATTATTGTGCCCCATAAAACACCACTATTGTTATTGTTTTTCCCTTACATTATTATTGTTAGGTCAAACTTGATTATATTTTGACCCCATGGACTCCTATGTATAGAAAGGAGGTTTTTTCATCTGAATCATCCAAGAATTGTTCATTTATGTAATGTAAAGGAGGTTGCCCCCTCAAAGTGGCTGATTTCTAAGGCACTGATCTCTCTTTCTTCTATTTTTCATAACATAGAAGCTGAAAATACTGTTATTTATGTGAAAAATAGAACTCCTTATCGGGCCTTAGACAATAAGACTCTTGATGAAGTATTCATTGGTAAAAGGCTTGAGGCGATTCATTCGAGAATCTCTGGCTGTCCTGTGTACTTCCATGTGCCGAAAGATAAAATGAACAAACTAGAATCCTCACGTATGAAAGTTTCATTTGTTGGTTATTGTGATAATTCAAAATATTATAGAGTTTATTTACCTGGACAAAGAATTATAGAGTTTAGAAAAGACGTAACATTTGATGAAGATTCAGCTCTTGGAAAAGCAAGAGACTCTCCTCCTCCTGCCATTGCTGAAAGACAAGCTATTAATGAAAAAGAGCCTGCATATGAGTTGAACCATAACTTGAGAATGAGCTTGCAGATAACCCAATGGGTTCCAAGGATCCTATAGATCCTCCACCACATAATCCTCATACTAGAAAGAGACCATATCGCTGCGATACACCTTGCAAGATACTGAAAAACATGCTACCCCAATAGGAAAGTTCAGAGAAAGTAAGAAGCCAAGTCAGTTTCAAGGGTATGTCGTTGCCATGAGTAACATCATTCAGATAGAACGATGCACCTTTGAAGAAGCTGCAAAAGAACAAGTTTGGAAATATGCCATGACTGAACAATATGAGTCCATCATTTAAAATGATGTCTGGGAAGTGGTTCCTAGAACTCAAGGTAAATCTGTTGTCAATTTTAAATGGTTGTTTAAGATTAAACATGATGCATATGGTAGTATTGAAAAATATAAGGATGGATTTGTAGCTATAGGATTATCTCAAAAGAGGGAATAAATTATGATGATATTTTTTCACCTGTAGCTCGATATACCACTATTTGATATGTTGTTTCCTTAAATGCTAGTTAGGGATGGACTCTTCACCAAATGGACGTGAAAACTAATTTATTGCATGGATTTCTCAAGGAAGAGGTATTCGTGGGACAACCACAAGGCTTTGAAGAACATGTCAGGGAAACTCATTTGTGTATACTGAAGAAAGGCTTGTATGGGTTGAAGCAAGCTCCAAGAGCTTGGTATGCTCGCATTGATAACTACCTAATAAAGCTTGGTTTCACAAGAAGCAGTGAAAAGCCAAACCTCTAATTCAAGAGAATTCAAGGCATACCTTGATTTTGGTTTTGTATGTTGATTATTTATTCTTGACTCGAGGAGAACCACTTATCCTCCAGTGTAAGAGGGATTTAGCTTTTGAATTTGAAATGAAATACCTTGGTTTGATGCATTACTTTATAGATCTATATTTCTGGAAAAGACCTGAAGAAATTTATCTTTCTCAAGGAAAATATGTTGTTAATCTTCTTGAAATATTTGCTATGGTAGAATGTAAGTCCATGCATACTCCTACGAAAATGAACTTTAAGAAATTATGTGGCAAAGCTGCAAGGCCTAGTCTGGAAAATTCCATAGAGTATAGAAAAATCATTGTTTCTTTGATGTTTTTGGTAAACACTAGGCCTGACATATGATTTTCTGTAAACACTTTACATCAATATATGATTGATCCCTTTCATTCCCACTAGATTTTTGCAAAACATGTACTCAGATACTTGTATGGAACTATCAATCTAGGATTGAAATACACTGCTAAAAATGTAAGACTTTAGGGATATACTGATGCTGATTGGGTTGGAAACTCTGCTGATAGAGGTAACACTTCTTGGTGTTGGTTTAGCTTGAGATCTTCCATGATCTCTTGGATGAGAAGAAAACATAAGTTTGTTGCATTGAGTACAGCTGAAGTTGAGTAAATTTCTTCTAACATGGCTAACTGTGAGGCAATTTGGTTGAGGAATATTTTTGGGGAACTATTTGAGCAAGTTCCAGACACACCAACTATATATTGTGACAATAAAAGTGAGATTAATCTTGCAGAAAATATTTTATTTCATGACAAGTCCAAGCATATTGAGATCAATTATCACTATATATGGGATATGGTGCAGAGAGGAGCAGTGAGGCTCCATCACATCTCCACTGATGATCAGAAAACCAACATTCTTATCAAGCCTTTATTGAAATAAAAGTTCTTGGTTTTTAGAGAGAAGTTTGGACTTATGGACGTGACCCTTCCTGAAAGTGGTCACAATTGATTGAGAACACTGAGTTTCCTCCCCCCCCTGTTAGTGCTCACAAGATTAAGGAATGATGCCAGAAACCCCCTGAGGATGAGGGACCCGTTGTGTAGTGTGTGCCACAAGAGTAGGCCTCAGTATGCATCTGACCCACAATATGGGATGTGGGAAGAGCCATATATATGGCTAATAGGTGTAGTGCGAATTGTCTGTGTGACTTGTCTAGGATGCAGGTGTTCAACCACTTGACACTTGGTTGCATTTGATTATTGTCTGTGTGACTTGTTTGAGTCTTGTATATGTGATGTTTATGTTTTATCACCTAATTTTTGAGATAAAAATTGGTTGAGTGTAATCCTTGTTTATGTGACATGTGATGGTTATTTCCTTTCCAAATTTATGTCAAGTGGATGGTTCTTCTTTAAATTGCGACTTCATTATTATAGATGTTACAGAGTAGAGTTGAAGTGATATGAATGAAAGAGATGAGGAAACAAGGATTTTTGATGTAAAAATAAATTCCTCCCTAGCTGGGAGGGAGTGTTAAAATTTGGAAGCTCAGGGATGAATTTCTCCTAGAGGAAATCATATCTTTCAATGATGTTTGAACCACCTATAATAAAATTTCATTTTTGACATTCTAATATGACTTTCCAAAAATAGTAAGTCACATCTAAATTTGGAAGTGAATTTCAAAAAATAGAAAGTCATGTCTAAATGATCGAGGATAATATCGTCATATGGAATCCACTTTAAAATCAAATCAATCATGATTATACAAGTCAATAATTAATATTTTTATCCTTACTAGTATTATTATTATTATGATACTATTATTTATTAAGTAGTATAAATTTTTTCACCTTTAATGGATTAATATAAATAGATTGTCTCATGTAATAAATAAATTAAATCGTGAATCTCTTACTTGGAAAATAAAACCCCTCTCTTGGGGATTAAATCTCACTCTCTAATTCATTTTATGGCAATAGTTTAACTTCTCATTAAATGCACTTGTAACTCCCTCATTGAATTCAATTTGTAACTCTCACCAAATATTCTCTCATGTCTAAATGTAATTCTCTCTCTCACTTATTCGAATTATAACTCCTCAAGACAAGTGTACCTCTCTCTCTATTCTTGGGCTGAGTTACAATTCTCCTCAAGTAACTCCTCCCTCATGGAATTCAATTCTCCTATTATTGGCTCAAGGAATGAATTCATTTTGTAACTCCTCTCCTTTTTCATATATTTGAGCAAGAAAAAGTGAGATTTGAGAGTAGCATGTTCGTTGTGAAGAAGGAGAGCTAGAGTTGAGTGTGTGCAAGAGAAGTGTGAGAGCAAGTGAAGAGTAAGAGCAAGTGAAGTGCTAGAGAAAGTGTGAAGGAAAAGATCTAATCAAGAGAAGGAGGTTATATTAAAGCAAAGAGCAAGAGAACTTCAGCTGCAAGTTGATCAAACATTGGTAACTTTATTCATTCTCATTCTCTCTCTCTCTCTCTTTACACTATTGAACAAATGAAGAAATATAATAGAAGAAGAATCATTTGGTTTTCCCCTTGTGGGTCTTGCCCCGGTCATTGGACCTAAATCTCAATGTCTCATTTGTGCTTGGCTATCTTCATACGATCCTTAAGTTTATGTTCTATCTATAATCACTAATCTGAAAAGTTGTGAAGAAGAAAGCTGCATTTTAAGTAATTGTAACAACATAGTACATTGAATTTTATGCAAAGTAAATTAAGTTTTCTGCAAATTACATTCAACATTCTGCAAAGCACATTTAGTTTTCTGAAAATTACATTAATTTTTTTGCAAATTACATTAAGTTCCATTCAATTTTGAGCAAAGTACATTCAATTTTCTGCAAGTACATTCAGTTTTCTACCTAGAATTTTTAAGGTTTTAGAAATAATTTTTAAATTTTTTCATAGAACTTTCAGATTTTAACAATAAATTCTTGAAATTTGATCAAAGTGTCCAAGGATTCACATTTCCACTTCATTTAATAACTTTACGATATATATTTTCTTTTCCTTATTTTAGAAAATAGTTCATCATGCCATGATTCTTAATTTAGAACTTTAGAGGCCATCTTCCTCTTACTTCGATCATCAAAAGCTCATCACCTGTCAAGAATAGACCGTCAACATATAAAACCAAAATCAAAGTCATACCTTGGACCACTTTTTAAGCATAGGTTTGTATTAACACATCTTCCCGACTTCACCAGATAACTGTCAATGTGGACATACCAAGCTCAGGGAGCTTGCTTCATACACTGATTTCTGCAAACATAACACTTGAACAAACCAATATGCTCAACCTTACACAAATCAATATTGTTCAATAAAATCAAATAAGTCAGCCTATCAAGCCCTATATGCCTGATCAAAACTAATATCAAAATCATAAAATTTTCTACCAATATCTATATGACAAACTTTTCAGACCAAATGTCAGTTGGAGCTCACATCCATATACCAAGTTACAACAACCTTTTATTTACCAAGCATTATCCAATCTAACTTTATCAAGTCATCCTTATGATAATAACATGAATAATTTTTTCCACAAAATATGAATGGATACATCAGGGACAAGTCATATATGTTTCATGCATATACAAAGAATGAGTCATACAAGTTCCATCCATTCAATGTGAGATTACTTCATGCTGAATCACAACTGTTTATAATTCAACCATTGTGTTAAAGAAAATGAGGCCAATATAAAAACATTATTGAATACCAATATTAGTCATTGAAAGTTACTATTCTCACATAGCATTGTCATCAATAATCAAATATTGAGTCAAAACCCTAATTTGTCATCTTCGTGAATTCAATCAATCCATAAGCCAAAAACATATGAAGCATATGTCAATATTCTCAATCATATTTATGAACTATCAAGCATCAAGTCAAAACTCCAAACATTTCATATCTATAAAAATCAACCAAATCTAGTCAAACCCCTGTAACTGTTTTCAAACACTGTCATACACTAGCTTCAATCATAATGACATATTTATATTCATATTCTGGTCACCCGCAAACACAAATTTAGTCAACATATTTACATTCTCTCCAGTAAGTCAAAAATTCAAATTTCCATGCTCATAGAGCTTTCTATTGTCTGCTCCATATCTGTAGGTCTGTCATACTCCTAGTGCATTCATGATTTATGCAAAAAACTTCAGTTTTGTGACCTATAGACATAACCGCACCCATAAAATTTCTTCCATGCAGTTGAGAGGCTAAAACCACACTCTTAAGCTTTCTTCTGTGTGGTTGGGTCTTAGAGTAAGGAAAGCACTCTCTTCTCAGAACAAAACTTGTTGAGGACCAACAATATAAGATATTTTTCTATTCATGTATAGAAATCATACTTTAATAGTAAAGAATATTCTACACATTTAATGCAAATGAAAATAGGTGTAGGATATTATGAAGAGTTTATCCCTTTTAATGAACAACCCCTTCAACCATTATTATTCAAGTCATAAACCTATCTATAATACTGTCATGCATCAACAAAACCGTTAGATTAGAAATTCAAACCATATCAGGTTCTAAAACATATATCCATCATATTCTTAACATGTTAACATCAACTACTTCATCACCACATATTAACATGACACCAAATTTTCATCAAGAGTCATATGATTAGGGTAGCTGAAAAGAGTATCATCATACTTCAAAGGTTATAATCACTACATAAAAACCATCAAGTCAGGGCATATAGATTTACCAAATTGTCCAATTTACTAAGCTTATCAAAATCTAAACAAGGTCAACAAGACGATATTGAATATCAACCTTACTGTTACACTTCTATCATCATGGTTATCATGCTTATCACAGTCATCAATAATCGAATCAAGTTACCATATATAAAAAACAATGAGCTAGGCACCTTCTTATGAAATCCATTATGTCAAGGATGTGATATGCTTTTCCAAATATCAAGTATATCAACATATCGAAATTCAATGTTTCTAATTGAATTTAACATAACTTAATAGAATTTAAGATACCTATATAATACCAATTGCACCATCTCATCATAACTACCATGAATCAAAATCACTTTCATATGCATGCATGAGCCATTTGTGAAGGAGACATTCTCATCATACCTTAGGACTTACCTTGCCATCCAATATTGCAGTTGAAACATAACATTGAAACAATATCATACATACCTTGTAGTATTAAGATACCTGTGTATCTTCTTATTTGACATTGGAAGTGAGAGCACTTTGTCAACTTATTTGTCATAAATCTTCTCTTCTTGCACTATCCATCCTTTCCTGCATCTTAGATGATCCTCAAGAAGGATCCACTTATCACATCTCATCAAGAGGTTATAAGTATAGAAATACTCAAATATACTTTCATTAAACATAATAAATGATTAAATCAATAAGTATAAACAAAAGTAAAGACATAAAGTAGTAACATAAATAAAAAAATACATATCTTCAATGAAAGGTGATCATATCCCTCTTGAACCGGACTTCAAGAGTCATTACCATCCATTATCCATATGACAATATTTCCTTCAATATTTCAATCAAATTCATCAACAACCAGGCCTAATAGATACTATCCCATCTAGGGCTTCATCAAATCTGTCACAAGTACTTGAATATCTCCACATTGATCATGCTAGGGTTTCTAGATTACATGTCTCAAATATTTTCCATAAACTAGGGTTTCTCCCAAACCCTAACCTCTTAATATCCATCAAACCTTACAAATTTCCTAGAGTTTCCTTCAAACCCTAGAATTATTTTAGGTCTCCTCCATCTAATCATGCTTCCATCAAAGTGGCCTTCATAGGGGTGATATTCAATGACTTTTCTTTAGCTAAACTCTGATACCATGTTGATTTTTCTTAGGGCTATATTGTTTTTTGCTTTGATAATTTCATTTCATTATTTCCATATTAAATTCACACCATAACACCATAACATTATTCAACAACATATGAAATTATATGGAAAGAAAAAAATCATCATCAATGCAGAAGAACATAAAGGAACAATAAAAGAAAATCATTCACAGATAGAGACACTAGGATTGGCTGAAGACCAGGGTAAAACCCACTATGGGGAAAATCCTTTCAAGTTATTCTTCTTATTAGATTTCCATTGAATGATTCAACAAAAGAGAGTATTATGATCCATAACTTCATCCATATAACTATCAAGAAAAATCAACTAAACAATACCCATAAGATGAAACCAACCATGCTAATAATCCAAAACCCTAATTCAGGAACCTGTAGTCAACTATTACCGTCTGTAGTCAACTGCCGAACTCTACAGTCAATGGGAGAAAACTTTGATCAACTGAAAAATTCAACCTTTAGGTTCTTGTTGTAGGAAAGATGTGTCATGCATGCGGATGAAAGGCTTAAGTCGAAATTTATCCATGAAATTCTTGTGGTTGCACTCAAAATTCTCCGTTACATGCCTGTGGTTGATACCCAAAACCATAAAAAACAAAGCTGTGAGCTTCAGAACCTGTAATTTCGGACCTGTGCCAACCAATATATGTGAACTTGCCTCAGACCCATGCGAGCCAAACCAAAGAAGAGAATAGAATAATCTCTTATGATCATGTCCAAATGAGGTTGAGGTCACTTGTATTTATAGGCTTCCAAGGGCATCCAATTTTCTTTAGGGAAAAAATGATCAAATATGAACACATGGGATTTTAATTCAAAAATACACTTTCCCTTGTATAAATTGAGTGCTTCAATAGTCAAAATTGGTCCCTCGAAAAAATTAATCTCGTCCCATGGTTGGAATTTGTCACTGCACTACCAAATTAACACAGATATTGTTGTAGGAGGCCAAATTTTGGGAGGCCTAAGAATCAGTTTGTATCATTGAACTGAGAAGGCCTAGGATGAAACTTAAAGGTTAGAATGAAGGTATTAAGTCTAATGTTAAAATCATATAACTTCAACTTGAAAAGTATCTCAATTAATTTTTGTTGTCATGTAATTAATTTTAATTTCAAATTCACTAAAGCATACATTAACTCAAGGTGAAGTTGTGAACATATTTTTATGTTGTCTTCACTGAATCTCTATGCAAAGGACTGAGAACCTCAGGAATGGATGAAGCAAAATTGTTTGAAAAGGGATAAAAATCTTCGGGATGTTTCAAGAGGCCAAAAGTATCCTCATGATCAAGAAAATAATGTTTAGAAGTATTAAATCTTGAAGTACAAGTCTAAATGCCTCAATAGGCCAGTCTAGGATTACTCAAAGAATGGTTGGAAATCAAATTCTACGTTGTGAAAATTACAGTCCTAGCTTGATTATATTCCTCTGATATGTTAATATTGATAACCATGTTTCCTTGAGCATGAAAGTATTTTGTGAGGATAATGAATATGAATTATGGAAAGACAACGTCAAAAGAGTGATATGCGACCCAAAGGTTTTTTATGTATGGCCTATCAAGACTGTAGGATGTCGCCATTATATTTCTAAAGCAAGACATTGTATTTGAAGCTATATTTTTTTTGAAACCTTGCAAGTAAAATTACTTCGAGCTGCATTGCATTGATTTTTCTATGGTGTCTTGAAGGAGAAGACACACTTTATAAATATGGATGCTTAGCCCTAGAGAAAAAACGCCTTAATGAAGCCAATACATTGAATGTGATGCTGAAGTGAAAAAATTGATGAAGTAGAAGTATAATTGGAGTGAAGAATCCAAAACATATGGTTGCTAAAGCAACATGTCTTGATGAAGTCATCTAAATGGAAGATTCCTGATCTAGACACAATTTTTAGTTTGATACCTTTATTTGTTGAAGGACTTGGATTCTATTGATATAGAAGAATGCTGCATTGCAAGAAGAATCCAGGGTTTGAAATATTGAAAGTATTGATATTTTAAAGTTTTATATTTTTCATATCCATGGAACCCTAGCAAGAAAAAAGAGTTAATATAAGAAAACCCTAAGGGTTTATGGTCGAAACACTTGATTTGGTCGCTGAAAAGTAAAAGCCCCCGCTATTGCAAGAAAGGAATGGCATCACAATTATGATGTGGTTGAAGCTGATAAATGTTGCAAATTGATACAAGAAGTCCATAGATCAAGAGGGATATGACATATTTGTAGAGATAAGTATTTTGTATCTATCTTATTTGATTATTACTCGTGTCGTTGATATTTATAGTTGGTCTCTTGAAATTATTTGGTTGGTTGTAATTTTTCTTCCATGGTCTCCTTTGCAAGTACATAATGGAGGCTTCCAAAACTTCGGTAGAAGGCAGAAGAACAAAGCAAAGATAAGACAAATAGGACTCTCCCAGAAATAGGGATTTATGAAGAGAGATACTGTACTAAATGAAATCTGGACTAAGAGGGAGAATCCATATCAAAAAGTTGGAAGAATGCCTTGATACATGCCAGAAATAAGTCATTGGTGACTTCCTAAACAAGCATTATTGGTTGGCAAGAAGTCAAAGCGAAGGATTTCCTTAGTAAGAGAGAAGAATACTATGAAAGGATATTTTGTCAGGTACACTTATTTTCAATTTTTATTATCTCTATGGTTTCTAATGGATGTAGAGATTGTCCTCTTTGATGAAATAATAAGTGTACATAAGAACTACCTCAAGATTGTGAGGTATATGAAGAATTATTATGCTTATAAAGGAAGGATTTGTACAAAATCCTCTTAGATTGATGTATCACGATTGATCCTATATAATTTGTTATCTGTTGAAAGAAAAAGAGATTATGTGTTAGAAGGAGTTGCATTGACTAGGAGATTTTATCTAGAGGAATAAGTCAAAGCTTCTCCAGAAACCCTTGTTTCTGACTTCAGAGGGAGTTGACCTCAAAATTCAAGATGAAGGACCTTGACTTGATAGCTTATAACATTAGTGACATAGGGAGAAAATCAAGATTTCCATAACATGATCTTCTTCAGAAAGAATACCCAGTTAGGGTAATCGATATAACCAAGATTATGGATCAAGTAAAGGAAGCATATCAGTTTATGGTTGAGCCAAGAAATGTAGCTCAACATGTGTTGAAGTACCAACATGCTACAGTTGTTCATGGCATAGTCAGTTATTGTTTGAAAGAAGTCTCAAACAAAGAAGTACAACTATGAGAATTCACATTGGGCACGGAGTGCTAAAGATAGAGAGAGTTTGTATATCACTTTTAATTTGGCTTTGATCTCATGGATGAGCAAGAAACAAACATATTTTGCACTTAAAGGCTGATTATGTTGCAGTGTGTAAGGAAAGTTATGAATCAATATAAATACAACTTGCAATATTGGTTGATTAGGTGCATGTGACAACATGATGATAGGTTAGGGAACCTTGAGATCTGGTACATGGTATGAGAAGAGAGCAGTAAAGCTCGAGTACATATCCATTGATGATTAGAAAACTGATATTTTGACAAAGGTGTTTACCATAGAGAAGTTCATGTTCTTCGGAGACAAACTAGGGCTCATGGAGATTACTTCTCTTGTTGAGAAGGACTAATAATTGGACAACATCATGGATGGACATTCTCCCGATAGGAAGAATGGTCCAAGAGGCCCAGATTATCCCCAAATAGGGTTGAGTGAGTGCCTCTTGGTGAGGATGTTCGATTACTCACCATGAAGGGTTGAGTAATGGTTGGAACCGGTCACACACCAGGGAATGGTGTACTGAGGTCTTTCAACATTTGGACCCGATCACACACTAGGGAAGGGTGTAGTGAGGTATTTCATTATATGGACTCTATCACTCACCAGGGAAGGGTGAAGTGATGTCCTTCAACATCTAGATTCGATCACCAACCAAGGAAGGGTTGAGTGAGGTATTAGCCCAGAGAGCTCACGAGGAAGGGTGAAGTGATTTCCTTCAACATATGGATCCGATCACCAACCAAGGAAGGGTTGAGTGAGGTATTATCCCAGAGAGATCACTACGAAGGGTGAGTGAGTGCTTTCTATTTGAGTTAGTATCTCAAAATTTTGTCCTAGTGAGAGGATTTGAGATTTGAGGACAGATCGCTCTAAGGGAGTGAGTCCTGATTGAGATTTGAGGACCGATCACCCTGAGAGAGTAAGTCTTGATATGCTGATGATTAGCCATGGGTTAGGTACCAACCGGTATATGGATACTAGCAGATGTTGATGGTAGATGATGGTGCTAACAATAATGATGCAGATGATGTCAGAGATGCTAACAAGCTTGATGATGATTTGTTATAAACTTTTCATAGAGAAATTTCTTCAACATGATAACATCTAGCCTTAGTCATTACAAATACCTTCCTAGGTAAGAGGGAGTGTTTATTTTTGTAACTATGATCAGTTTTCATAATTATTTTTTCCCTGATAAAATTTGTAATGCATGTTCTTCATGCTTGAATTAAAAAGTTTTTTATTTTTATTTTTATAAAGACATGTTATTCAAGAAGAAATTTGATTTTTTATTAGATATAATTTGTGGCCTCTTCCCTATAAAATAGTCAAGTTGTCTCCATCACATGCTCAAGTTGGACCCAAAAAAAGACATGTCTATTCGACCTCTAGGAAAAACTATCTAAAGACCATAATTTGTCCCTCTCCAAGCCAACGAGCTCACAATTTTTGAGGCAGTGAAATATGAGGCAAAGAAAAAAGTATAAGGAAACACAATTTTGAGGTTTACTCTTATGTTTTGGAAAGCAAATCGATCTTGTATTTTCTGTGATTCAACCTAATATGAGGCAACATTATCTAAGTCAAGTAATAGGTTGAGGTATCGAAGGTATGAGACAATAATTAAGTCATCTTTGAACAAACGAAGGGTCAAACCTCAAGCAACATGCGAGGGTCATCTTTGTCATATATGACGCGAAAAAAGGACACAATTTGAGGCAATGAATAGGATATGTCTGATGCAAAAAGGATGAGCGAATTCTGAGGCATAAAGGCTCACATATTTGAGGTTATAAGCTCACATATCTGAGATAATATTTTGAGGATGAACTTCTGAATGAAGAAGAAGGATATACCAGAGCATGGGCTAGTTGACTTGACTAGGAGGATGGACTAGGTTTGACTTGAATAGAAGGATGGACCAGGTTTGACCTAGTTGTTGACTTAGATGTTTCTCTGTTGAATTGAAGAATTCTCTATAGAAAAGGTTGTTGGTTTTTTCCCCATGTAGGTTTTCCCTGGGTAAATATTTGTGTTCTTTGTGTGGTTGTCTCTTTATGATCCCACTGTATTATTTGTTATATGGTATATGTATTTTGTATAATTGGCTTAATGATGAAATCATGAATCAGAATGTGAAAAAGAATCAAATCATCAAAATAAATTATCAGTATAAGAAGACTCCTTAGAATATCAACACTTGGTATAAGAGGCCAAGTAATCCCATTTATAGCACCAAAGGAGGTGATAGGGAAAATTAGAGAAGATATAATTCATCAGTTTGAGAAATTTGAAGAGGATAAGGCTAGAGAAAATGAAATAAAAGAAGAAATTTCAAGGAAGAGGCAACTTGCACTTATGAGAGCAAGTGATAGTGTTTATTTTGAACTTCAGGACTCTTCCTCTATCCTTTCTATCAATGTCCATAAATCCTTTTGTTGTGTTCTTCACCCTCCGGAATCTCACAATAAACTTAAAAAGAGTAAAATTAAGATCTATTTCACACCTTCCCCCAAATTTTCCTTTAATAGTTCCTCTCAACCAAGTCAAACCCAATATAGCTTAGATAGCCATTGGAAGAAGCAATAAAAATATGTTTTGTTTGAATACATTTATAGATGGTGGTATGATGTAGATAACCCCTTCATTGATACTCACTTACCTTACTACTAGGATATGTGGGAGTATATTATTTTTGCAAGAAAGGGCTTTAAATTCCATATCATACATGGCTTAAGGGGATCTCTTTTGCAAAAAGAGACTTTGTTCATAGATGAATATTTGGATTTTAGAGACACATGGGCCAACTCAAGTTGTAAAATCATGTCAGTTGGATGGACCTATGGAAATAACCATACAATCATAAATTTCCTTGTCTCTTTCCTTATAAAAGGCCCGTTTTTGAAATTATTTGATGCCTTTAATAGGGTGAAAGATGTGAACATGTTATTTGATCTCTTAGATGAGATGGTTATGAGAGTGGGGGAGAAAAATCACGTCACCACAAATTTTTAGGCCATGTGAGGTAACTCCCCAAAACTTGAATTCTTTTCAATTAATCAAGTGCACACACACACACACACATATAATGATGTCATGACCTTGGTTTCAGTTTCTAAGGTTCGATTTCCCTTCATATTTTAACATTTCACATTTGCATATTTTCATATTGAAAAAATATTCACAAATCACCAAATCCCTAATGATAATGTGTTTAACATTACCCTCCTTAATGGGAAGGGTTTTTAGTGAGCCTAAACATCATTTTATTTTTTTCAAACTTTTTTCTTCCAAATGCTTTGGTGAAGACATCTGCAATTTTCTCATTTGCGGAACAATGTCTCAAATGTGTAGTCTTGGCCTCTACATGATATCAAATAAAATGATATTTTGTGTTGATGTTTCTGGTTCGATCATGGAATTTGGGATTCTTAGGAAACTTGATTGCAAATGTATTTTCAATCAGAAGAGGGGTAGAATTTACTTTTTATGTTGCAAGTATTCAATATTTTTCTTGAGCCACAGAATCTCCTTTGTTTCTTATTCAACTGCCACATATTCTGCCTCTATCATGGAGTTTGCTGGAGCTGACTGTGTTGGGTGACCTGAAGGAGACAACTCTTGATCCAAGACTCATAAGATAGCCTGAAGTATATACTCCATTTTCTTTGTCTATGTCAAAATCTAAATCAAAATATCCAATCAAGTTGAATTCATCCACTCGTGAATATTTGAGTGTAAAGTCTTGAGTTCCTTTCAAGCACTTTAGAACTATTTTTGTAGTATACCAATGTCTTTCAAAATATTTTTTCATAAATCTAGAAATAATATCAACAATAAATGAAATATTTGGCCTGTTATTGTTGAGGTAGATAATACCTCCCACAAGTTGTTTGTATTTGGTTCTATCCTCAAATTCATTATATTCTTTGGACGCAAGTTTCATATTTTGTTCCATAGGAATAGATAAAGAATTGCATTCAACCATGCCAAACCTGTTCAACAATTCTTCAATGTACTTCTTTTGTGAGAGGAATATATACTTTGGATGTTGTATCACTTCAATGCCTAAGTACTAGCGAAGGTGTTTCAAATATGTCATCTCAAAGCGATTCTTCAATTCTTTCTTTATGGATGTAATACAGTTTTCATTATTACCTATTTTTAATAGACCATCTACATAAAACACAAGATATACAACAATTTTCCAACTTTATTTGCAAACAGAGTTGCATCATCAAAATTAAAGTGTTTGAAACTATAATATGCTCAATTAGATTTTCATACTAGGCTCATAATGCTTGATTTACACCATATAAGGATTTGATAAGTTTACATACTTTATGTTCTTTCCATTTACAACAAAAACTTCTAGTTGAGTTGTGAAGACATTTTATTTCAAGTCTCCATTCAATAAACTAGTCTTCACATCCATTTGATGAACTTTATATCCATTATGGGCTACGAAGGTAAGAGAGTTCGGATGGTGGCCCATTCTTCTATGGGGGAAAAAGTATCTTCATAATCAACACCATTTCTGTGCAAATCCTTTTTCCATGAGTATTGATTTGTGCTTGTAGCCATATAATTTATACTTTCTCTTGTAGATGCACTTGCAACCAATTGGTTTGGTACTGAATCGAGGGTCCACCAACTTCCATGTTCCATTATTTATGAGAGAATCATACTCTCTCCACATTGATTCTTTCCATTCATCATTAGAAGCAACTTATTTAAAGGAATTTGGTTCAAATATATGAGATAAATTCAATTCAAAATTAGATGAAACATCGATGTCATATAGATCAAAAGAATCAAAATTACCTACATCATCTCCATCTTGTGTGGTGGAACCTCCAGTTCCTGTCTTTCCAACCTCATTAGGATAAAATTCTCTAGAAAGAATAAAATTCCTATTTACCTAATCAAAATAGCAATATGTTGTGGTGGTATTTGAATACCCTAAGAAAATACACTTGTAACTTATTGCATCAAGCTTGCTTCTTTGTTCCTTAGGAATCAAGGGGTAATAGGGGGACCAAAAGACTTTGAGATGCCTTAACCAAGGAATTTTGCCATACCACATTTCATAAGGAGTCTTATTTATGAGAGCATGAGATGGATATTGGTTTTTCACATATATTGCATACATAATTGTAACAACTCAAAACATCACCTTTACATTTTTGAAAAGCAACATTGAATGAACCATATTCAATATAGTCTTATTCATTATTTTAGCTACACAATTTTGTTGAGGACTGTGTTGAAATTTTGAATCTCAAGGAGAAATTCCCTCCTTGGGGAAGCCCTTCTCACCGTAAGGAGACCCATCTTTCCCTTGGAAAAATTTAATTTGCACAAGGGAAAATTAGTATTTTAGTGCTAGTTCACATCACATCAAAAAGTATAAGTTGGACTAGAAGAGGAAATTCGTCCTCCTTAACTACATATAAATACACCTAAGGTCACATCACTTGGAGGCATCATATCACACATTCATCTCTTCTTCATTTGTTTAAAATTGCAGGGTCTGATTTCACACGTGTAAAGGAGGGAGAGGGTAATTTTTTTGACCAACGTTGACTTCTGTTTTGGCACTATTTGACTAGCATTGACTTAGGAAAGTTTTACTTTGTTTGAATTGTATTTATATATGTTTTGGATGGTTGAGTTGACTGGGACTTTGACTGATATTTTCTAGGCATATTGACTAGTGTTGACTGTAGTTTCTGAGCTAGGGGTTCCATAGGTCAAACTTTGACTTTGACCAAATTTTGTGGGAAAATGTTTAGGACCGTTTTGACCAAGAAAGGAAGGTCTCATTATTTGATAGGTTAACCAAACTTTTGGATAAGATTTTACCTTTGAATTTGGACTAGTTAGTGCTGTGTTAACTACTGTTGACTTTGAAAGGAAATTGTAGATTTGACTTTTGATTAGATATGAATTTTATGCTCATATTTGATTGGATATTAGTTGGCTGATTTGGTTGGTCAAGGCTTTGACCTTTCAATAATTTTTGATGTACTTCGAATATGTATCTCTTTGCGGAAAATTTGATGACAATCTAATAAAAGAATAATTTGGAAATGGTTTTCCCTCTTGTGAGGTTTTCCCTAGTCTTTGACCAAATCTCTATGTATGTATTCTTCTTGGTTGTATTCTATTGTGCATATGATTTTATGTTCTATCTACAATTGCTTATTATTCTGGTTGATTGAAAATATATTGGATAATTGATTGCTATTTGAAGAATAATTGTTATAAGTGATTGTTACAACATCTAACATTGAAGAATTAACATGGGATCAAAGATGAGGTGAATAAAAGCACAATGAGACAAGAGAAATCACGCTTTGAAGATATATTATCTGCTGCTAAAGAAAATTGGACTTGGTCAATATGACTACCTCATACTTCAAGATTGAGGATAAGATGAATGACAATGTTGTTCGAAGAGCTAGGGTTGATTTGACTTTGTAGGAGAATGATGTTTTGGAATATGTTGAAGGATAGGTACCTGAGCTTCCAGAGAATGTTTCTAATTTTGTGAAGTCCAAGTACAAGAAGATGAGGTCAAAGCTAAGAAAATAATTATTGATTAGTTGAGAGATCATTTGATCACATATTTTGTAAAGTTGAAGAAGTCTAAGGAAACATATGATAATCTGGTTGGGATATATGAAGTCAAAAACTTGAATCATATTCTATCTTTTAAGAACACACTCAAGGACATCACGATGAATAATAGGGAGAATGAAATCATACTTCATGAGGATATCACAATTCAAATTTCAATTTTCGTTTGCTGGAGAAATTACATCTGATAGCGAGCTTATACTAATTGCACTTGGAGATCTTCCTCCAATTTGGGAGACATTTTTCACCACCATTAGAAACAATGACAGGTTCCCTTCATTTGATGAGCTATTGCGAAAGTACACTCTAGAAGAGATTAGGATGTTTTCTAGTGGAAGAATTCAAAAACATGAAGAAGGAGGACCTTCTCCATTTTCTACTCAAGAAAAGAAGAGGAAATGAAGAGGAAGGTCAATTAATTCAATAAATCCCGCACCAATACCGAGGGAGTCCAATGGAAGAGTGAAAAAGGATAAGGAATTGTCACATAGTCAATGTTACAATTGCCAAAATCATGGTCACTATGCTCGAGATTTACCATAAATGGTAATGCTCCTAGATCCAATAACAAAAATTGTGGCTACAACAACAATAATAGGTATAACTATAGAAGAAGAGGAGATGATCTTGCTGCTCGTGAAGAAGGCCACTGTCCTCAAAATATATCAAGGAAATCAAGGTATGATAATAATGCAACTGATACTCAATCTGAATAATTTCTTATTTCTGTTGTTTCTAGTTCCTCTCCTCCATATTTGTTTAATAGTTGGTTAGTGGATAGTGGGGCCTTTAGACACTTCACTAGTTATCATGAATTCCTCTTAAACCTGGTTGAGAGGGAGAGAAATCTGAAAATAAATTTTGGGGACAGTTCTTCTTATCCTATAAGGGGGTTTGGTTCTGTTTCATTTCATTTGGATTATGGTAAAAATATAAATCTACAAGATGTTCTGTATGTGCCGGGATTGAAAATGAATCTTGTGTCTATATATCCCTTGGAGGACAAGGGAATGAAAGTTTCTATTATAAATGGAAATTTCCTTGGCTAATGGAATCTCGCTTGAGGGATGCCTTCACTTTGGGATCAAGAATTGAAGGCCTTTATAAATTTAATGGATGTTATGTCCCTATATTACTAGTGTAGTCCCTTATTTTTGTTAGTGTAGCCCCCTTATTGTTATTGTTGTACCCCTGTAACCCAAAAATTGTTATTATTGTGCCCTTACATTATTATTGTTAGGTTGGCTATGATTATATTGTGACCCCATGGACTCCTATATATAGAAGGAGGTTTTGGTCATTTGTATCATCCAAGAATTGTTCATTTATGTAATTTAAAGGAGGTTCCCCCTCAAAGTGGCTTATTTATAAGGCGTTGATCTCTCTTTTCTTCTATTTTTGGAGATGGTTTTATAACATTTGGTATCAGAGCTTGGGATTCTAGGGTTTCACTGCTCAAAACAGGTCATCGTGGAATTTTCGCTATAAATATTTTTGTACGAAGGTTCAAAAGCTGAAATTTTTATCACACGAAGGTGAAATCCTGAGGAATGTCATGTAAAAAGTTTAGATATTGGTTTGCAATATTTTCAGAGATATGATCTGTGGAAATTATGGTTTTTTCAGATTCTTGAATTTCATTTCAAAGAGGTGACTGTGGGAAAATCATCATAAATATCTCTCTGAGCATCGGATTGAAATTATGTAAGAAGTTCCCAGAAGTACACGGACTGTAGTTTCCTGTGTATCAATTTTAGAGTTGAAGGAAGAAACAATGGCACATGGCAGATTGTACAAGTTTGCTCTACTAAACCAATCCATAATTAGGTCATTGTGGGGGATTGGGCCTAAATTTGCCTTGAAGAATCAAAATCAGGTCAAACCTGTGGCACTTGAAAGATGATTCAGAGGATTAATACAAGACTGAATTTTAGATATTGAAGATCTGAAATCACAGAGATAATTCAATTTCAATATCAAGCTCCTCAAAATAAAGAAAAAGGTGTGCAATTTTTTTTCTTCGAATTGCATAAGTATTGTTTGAAGTATCAATTTGAATTGATTCCAAGGGCATATTGTAGAATAGATATCAGTATTGGGTTATAAAATTCCTTCTAAAAATAATTCAATACCCAATAAGCCTTCAAAAGGCTCTACTATGACTCATGAATACGAAGAAGTGCAACATGACATATCAAAATTACAAGAGCAAGTGCATCAAATTTCTCTCTCGCAAAGAGAAACAAAAAATGAAATGGAAGTTTTGAAGAAAGGCGTGGAAGCTAAGATGGATGGTTTAAAGAAAGGCGTGGAAGCTAAGATGAATGATTTGAATAATGGCATGGAAGCTAAGATGGATGGCATGGAAGCTGGCATGGAATCTAAGATGGATGAAATAGAAGAAAAAATAGAAAACATGAAGAATGATCTAAAAGCAGACATGGAAGTTTTGAAAAAGTTGATACAAGAAATGTTTCCTAATGACGAAAATATAGTAGAGGAAATTCATGATGAGAACAAAATAAATGTTAATCATGATTTCATAAACTCTAATTTTGGATGGAAGACCCACCATATTCCAAAGATCGATATGAGGAAGTTTGATGACAAGAATCCCGTAACATGGATACAACAGATGGAACGATATTTTGATCTCAATAATGTGAAAAAAACACAAAATGTATGCATTGCAACTTTATATTTTGAACAAAATACATTTGTATGGTATCGATGGCTTTGCTCCCGTAAAAAAATTGTCACTTGGTCAATTTTTACGGAGGAAATGATAGCACATTATCAGGATACAAAGAGAAACACCTTTTTTAGCCAATTGATAAATCTTAAACAAAAGGGTTCAGTGGTGGAGCACATTGAGGACTTCCAAAAATTGAATATAAGCGTAACTGATATTCCAGAGGAACACATGATTGATGTCTTCGTAGGGATTTTAAAGGATAACATCCAACATGAGGTTCGCGTTCAGGAACCTGATTCATTGGAGAAGGCATTCAGGTTGGCATGAAAAATTGAATGTAAAATTATGGAGACAAGGAAACCTAGTACTCACATCTATCAAGATGGAAGTGTTGCTACTCCTATAATTCCACAACCTACAAATTTGACACCACAACGATTGGAAGAAAAAAGAGAAAAAGGGATTTGCTACACTTGTGATAGAAAATACACTAAAGGTCATAAGTGTGCTGAGAAGAAATTATTTTACATAGATTGTGACGAGGAGGAAGAAAATGAAAAAGAAAATTCAAAAGAAGAGGATATACACCGGGAACCAACCCTAGAAGAAGAAGAAATGGGTTCAACCATATCGTGTAATGCATTGGCAGTAATTACCACTCCTCAAAATCTCAAGATAGAAGGACATATCAGGAATAAAAAGTAACAGTGTTGATTGATTCAGGTAGTACCCATAATTTAATTCATTCTAAGGTAGTGTAATTTTCCAAAATTAGCATGCAGCTAATTGGAATATTAAATTTTTCTGATTTCACTTAGGAGAAGAATAAATGGGTAAGGAGGCCCATACATTTAAGAAATAAGAATAAAATCCCTCATAATGTGGAAAGGGATCATAATGCTAGCTGGATTTTACACTCTCATGTGTGAAAAAGGACAAATGTATGTGGACAAGGTCAAGTTTGAACAAGTCAACAACACTGGAATGAGAGGAAGAGATCATCCATAGAGACAATGCAATGCAAGTGGGAGGAATATTCCTTGGTGAAGGAAACCCTAATGAGTGGGGCCCAAGGCAAGAAGGCTCACACATGTTTAAAAGGAGGGCAAGGCAGCCATAGCAAGACATCTTATGTTATTGAATATTGATTTTATGGTTTGTACGACTTGGTGCTTTCTTCAACTGTTTAGTTGAGATTGCTGTGCTGCTTAGCACAAGGCATTCCTGTTTAGGAATTCCTTCTCCTTTCTTGAGAGGCCTCTTGAGGGAGCTTGTACTATATTTCTCCACATCTAGGCTTGAGGCTAATCATCCTCCTTCAGCTACAACGTTATTTCTATAGCAGTATAACGTTGTGTTGCAGGGTGTTGCAATGGAGGTTCCTCAACACCACTTCCTGAGCTTATTTTTCAGAGGAGGAAACTTTATTTCCTTTGGGAGATCAGTTAGGAAGCCCTTGGAGCATATTTCAGATCTTGGCACTTGGCCAACCCATTTTCTTGCACCTATAATGCAGTATCCCTCAGTGACTGTGTTATTTTCAGTGAGCGTTTGCAGTGAGGGTTTGTAGATTGTCTGGAGGGTGAGATATTCAGTGTTAGGATCAACCTTTCACTTGGAAGATCCATTGGAGGAGGTTTTTTCAGCTTGTGCATCATCTTCAACCATCTCCATCTAGTTCTTGAGTTGCTACTGCTATTCAGTCCTAGGACTACAACTCCAACATTTTTACCAATTTGCATATTTCAGGAAATCCTTCCAGGATTGTTTTGGAATTGTCTTTGGGGGTTTATATCTTTTCTCCCCACATTGTATGAGCTGTATATTTCCATACCCATGTATTGACATACTCCAGCAGCAGTTGTCTCTAATAAACTGCGCTGTCATAGCCTTGGGCATTTTCTGTGTAGCAGTGTACTTCATTTTTCATGTATATGTTTCTTGAGGCTTATTCTTCCTAGCTTGAGTGATTATTTCCTCAAGATCTTGTATACATTTTGTTTCCGTAACATTAATAAGATGGCTATGTGTTCTTATTACATTTTATGAGTTGATTTATCATTTCTACTCTAGTTTTGTGTTCATGTATTGCTGCATCCCCATTTTGGTATATTACAGTGGCATCAGAGCATAATCTTGGCTCAGCCTGTGAGTTCCAGCCATTATGCTATCAGAAGAATAAGAAGGCAAAGAGAAGAAGAAAGATCAAAATTATGGGGAGAATGAGCTTTGTCTCATCACTTTTCAAATCTAGAAAGAACCTCTCCAAGGAGGTTAAGCAGATGAAGGAGAAAAGTTACAATGAAATTCCTAGAGGGTTTCAAGAAGAGGAAGGGCCGTGTACTTCCTATTCTCAAAGAGGAGAAGAAAAGAGGCATGAAGGACACTTGGGAATATGAAATTATAGGAAGGTACCTTGTAGATTACAAATCCCAACCTATAGCTCTCAAAGAGACTCTAGCTCTTCCTCAGTTTATCCAGCTGGAAGAAGAAAGGAGACCCTATAGCAATGGGGTGATGAGGGGAAATAGATTTCTATTGTCCACTTTTGATAGATCACTCACATGTGTAGCAGAGGCTTGGGTGATGAATCTAGAGGCATTCTTCCTACTACATTCAGTGGTAGAGAGAGAGGCTGTAGAATTTGCAGCGCTGCACCTTGAAGGTGAAGCAAACACTTGGTGGTTCAACCATTTGAGCCATGCAAGAGTGACTACTCTTGCTGAGTTTTCTCAAAGGTTGATCAAGAAATTTGGCAAAGGTAAGGAGAAGCCCTCATTACCATTGGAAGAGGCATGTACCAGTGCCATTATAACCATGGAGGAGCAGCCTTCATCTTCAGCAGTTTGGGAAGCCAACACATATGAGGAAGGAACTCTTGCAGCCCTACAAGATGCTTCCAAATTCCACCAAGGTATGCCTAAGTTTCCATCTCTTATCATTTCAAAAAATATTATGGAGGGATATACATCATTTCATACTAATGATTTATAACAACAGAAGTGCACTACATTGTATAAGAGCAACAATGAAGAAAAGAGGCTCCATTCCTTGTGGGAGCATTCAAATGGTAGCTTCATTAATGAAGCAATGGAGGAAGAAGTGATAGATGGTAGACACCTTGAGATGAGAAATATTTTCTCCTTTCCAGATGAAACTTTCTCAATGAGCACCTCACAGCTCAAAGAGAAACTTCTACCTACAGCAGATCCAAAACCTTATTAGTTTTGGAGGGCCATTGATGAGAATAAGATCTCATGGAGAGATCTCATTGGAGGTGCACTTCAACACATCAGGGAGTGCAAAGTTTTTCAACAGTTTGAGGAGGTTTTTCCCTCATCACACTTGGATCCTTATGGATTCAAGCTGGTCATTGGTGTGAGATCTTCTTTAAGAGATCTCCAAGGAATTGCATTTCAACATTCCATGAAATGCAATGAGAAAAATATGATATGGGGGGATGGTAGTCTTCTTTGGAGGAGTACCAAGATGGAGAATGGTAGGAAACATACACAGGTGGATGAATGGATGTGGATGGAGAGAAAGAAGCTAGAAAGCTACTTGAAAATCTATGATTCTAGGTAGTAGGAGGCTTGGCTGCATTGGCTATTCTTGAAAGAGTTTGGCCATCATATGACATATCCTCCTTCTAAGGGTATGTGGATGGAGAAAGTATGGCAGGATACTTGCATAATTGTGCAGCGAGGAGTATGGAAACATTGTATTTATATGACATTCTTCAAATCAATCACTATGTTTTAAGCACAAGATTTGTATGATGGAGGTATGAGGAGGCAGAAAAATCCGTTGTTGCTTGGGTTGTTCTTGGGAGAGCATGGGCAGATTTTCTCTCACACTTTGCATGATGATGCAGGAGTAGGATATGGCACTATCATGGTGCAAAGGGGCTACTCCTTGGATTTAGATGATCAGGAGGTACTTCCACCTTGGAAGGAACTTCCTCTATGTAGCAGCATTGTGAGAGATGTATTTGACAATGCGCATGTTAAAGAATGGAGCTATGAGTTGGAAGGAGCCTATTTTCATAGGCCAACAACACTGTCACTTTGGAGTATGAGTTTATTGATGGAGTGTCCCCAGGATCACTTCACATTTGATGCACTTGGTGGAAAAGAAGGAGGTGGAGTAGTGGATGGAAACATCTATTACATAGATATGATCTTCTTAACTTGGATTTCCAAGCATAAGAAGAGTGATCTTCCTGCATCATATGATTCATTCCTCTTCATGGGAGTATGTCATACCACTATGGGAGGGTTATTCATGGATCCATACATCTTCTTACTTCCATCACATGGTAAGAATCTTGTTTTTGCATTTATTGATTTTCTAACACAATATTTGCATACTCTTAATTTTCTCTTTAGTGCATTGCTCCACAAGAGGGCAAGCTTTTCATTGAGCTCCATGGTCAACATTGGGCCAAATTGTATGATGGAGACAACCATCTTTTATATGGCCTTGGGCAAGTGTTTTATCCTTTCATGTATGTTCAGTTGATGCACCCAGCCATTTACTATTCATTAGTAGATGTAATGACATACATAATTATCCATGTAACAAAAAATAACTTGCCATACTATTTTCTGAAGCAACAATTAGGAAAACTGCGTTGTGACTACTTGGGAAACTGTTGGTACCTTCCAAAACCACATGAAACCTTCAGTATTTCCCTTATTTTGGTGCTCATCATGATTTCACTTGTTGATATTGTTCTTATCTTTATTTGAAGCATGATTTGGAGAGAGACACATGGGTTGAATGTGTCCTTTGGGGAAGAGGATTCACACACTTTTTGCATTACATGTTCTAATGGGAGCATGGGAGATGATATGGCCACTACAGTCAAACATTGGTTCCTTTATGAGGTGGGCCATAATATTGATTGGATACCATATGATGATCAAGTCCTATTCATCATATATGGTATGGTTTGGGCCAGCTTGATTCACAACGTTGGAGAGGAGGTCTTTGGAGATCCAGTCTTCATTTTGCCACTTGAGGGCAATATCATTGCAGCCCAAGATCAACAGAAACTCTACACTTATCATAAGTGGAGAGGAGGGCAACATGGGGTAGGCTACTTTGTCTACCATGTTCATATTTTCAGCCCACCTATTTTGCAGGAGCCAAAGGTGGAGGAGAATTTTCAGGAGTTTCCTTATGGAGAGGTAACTCATTTTGTATGGATGATAGCTTGGGGATTGAGGATCCACATGGGAATGATGATTCCCACTACATTTCAGACTCCATGCCTTTAGAGGACATCTATACAACACCTAGTTGCCTCCTTGAGTATTTCACCTTTTCATGATGATGGCCATTTGGGATGCTCACCAAATGCTAGCTTGTATGCTTGGGAGGGGCACTATGGTGGAATTATTGTTGAGAAAACATCATATTCCTTGGAGGAGTTCATCACATGAGGATGCTATGGGAGGAGGGAAGAATTATTAGTTCTATCCTTGCAGTTTCTTGAGGACAAGCAACATTTGGGAGGGGAGGACTGTAATATTCCAAAATTAGCATGCAACTAATTAGAATATTAAATTTTGATGATTTCACTTAGGAGAAGAATAAATGGGTAAGGAGGCCCATACATTTCAGAAATAAGAATAAAATCCCTCATAATGTGAAAAGGGATCATAACGCTAGCTAGATTTTACACTCTCATGTGTGAACAGGGACAAATGTATGTGGACAAGGTCAAGTTTGACCAAGACAACAACGCTGGAATGAGAGGAAGAGATCATCCATAGAGACAACACAATGCAAGTGGGAGGAATATTCCTTGGTGAAGGAAACCTAATGAGTGGGGCCCAAGGCAAGAAGGCTCACACATGTTTAAAAGGAGGGTAAGGTAGCCATAGCAAGACATCTTATGTTATTGAATATTGATTTTATGGTCTGTATGACTTGGTGCTTTCTTCAACTGTTTATTTGAGATTATTGTGCTGCTTAGCACAAGGCATTCCTGTTTAGGAATTCCTTCTTCTTTCTTGAGAGGCCTCTTGAGGGAGCTTGTACTGTATTTCTCCACATCTAGGCTTAAGGCCAAGCATCCTCCTTCAACTACAATCTTATTTCTACAGCAGTATAACATTGTGTTGCAGGGTGTTGCAGTGGAGGTTCCTCAACACCACTTCCTGAGCTTATTTTTCAGAGGAGGAAACTTTATTTCCTTTGGGAGAATAGTTAGGAAGCCCTTGGAGCATATTTCAGATCTTGGAACTTGGCCAACCAATTTTCTTGCACCTAAAACGCAGTATCCCTCAATGAATGCATTATTTTTAGTGAGCATTTGCAGTGAGGGTTTGCAGATTGTTTGGATGTAGTATTC
Organism: Pinus albicaulis; assembly: GCA_034641835.2. Lineage (NCBI taxonomy): Eukaryota > Viridiplantae > Streptophyta > Pinopsida > Pinales > Pinaceae > Pinus > Pinus albicaulis. The sequence continues at coordinate 1,440,020,761 of CM076575.1, read as the reverse complement.
TGGATCTGGGGCAGCTTAGCAAGCTTGCTGAAATAATGCTCTTCTGAGAATACTGTGCAAAGAAATGAGTTTTCATCTCCTGGATCCCTTAGATAATCTCATGTAAGATCTAAATCCAAAGGGAGAGAAAAAACAAATAAGAATAGGTGGGTTAAATAGATCTCCCACAAACTAGTCTAGGTGAAAACCACCCAAGAGAGGGGCTACAGCTCTATGCAAAGGCCTGCTTCAGAAATAATGCATATCCACTGAAGCACATTAGGAGGCTAATATGGAGGTTTAGAAATCAGATACATAACAAAAAATCAGAAGTTCTATACAGCTCATACAATATACAAGAGAAAGAATGAGACAATACAGGAAAAATCCTCAGAAATGAGGTGCTACCACCATGAGAAAATACTGCATAACCATGACAACATTATTTTTAGGGCTGAAGTAGAAGTTTATTAATTCTTCAGATCTATAGCAGATATGTACATAAAAATTTAGATCTAATACAGATCTGTGTACAAGAAATGTTGATCTATACATTCCCCTTGGGGTTTTTCTCAAAACATGAAGCATCAGGAGTAGTTCTGAGATCTAAGATTGCAGATCTGCAGAATAATTCAGAAATTTCTGAATAATAAAATAGTGTAGTAGATCAGATATGAAAATAACATGGATTGGATGGCCAATCCATGGATCACCACAGTGAGAGGAAGGATCCCAACACCAGAGATCTCTACTCCAAATTGCAGACAAAACACCCTACAACTGTAGATCTGTAAATAACGCTGTCTTAGGAGAGAAACAACATTGTAGCTTCTGAGAATGATTTTTCCTGATGCCAATATGTAGATATGAAGTATAATCAGCTAATGAACTCTTCCAGGAGGTTAAAAGACACACTCAATTAGAAGAGCCACTAGTATAGGCTAGATCTGAATAGATCTAGTGTCTTCCACTGCTGCAACTGACAAGGACAACTAAAATCTCACAGGAGCAGTGCTGTAGGTGTAAGGTGAGCTTGGCCTAAAAGCCTGATGTGGAAAGGATAACACAAGTCTCCTCCAAGAGCTGCTCAAGGAAGGAGGTGGGATTCCTGAACAAGAAGTCCCAACAAGGGATGTCTAAGTAGACAGACCTTCAGAAATAATAATCTTCAACAACCCTCTCTTGTTGATCTCCTCCTTCTTTTATAAGATTGGAGTCTTGGCACAACTCTAAACCACTTCATTGGTTTAGCCCTTTTCACATTTAGAATCTCCTTCTAGAACTGCACTATCCCTTAGGGAGGTTCAATGCATCTAGACTGCGCTGTTGACTTGGTCAAAGGTGACCCATTCTTGTGATTTAAACCCATTCACACCTGCAAGATGTAATTTACATAGCCTAGATATGTCTCTGTTCACATAGGCATTTATTTATTCTTAGTTTTCAGGAGTTTTACTTGTCCTCCTTTACAATTTATTCATTAATCATGAAATGAAAAAATAAACAAGGAAAAATTAATATTCCAATTAGCTGCAACTAATTTAGGAATATTACAGTCTCCCCCTCCCACATGTTGCTTGTCCTCAAGCAACTGCAAGGGTGCTGCAAAATCTCCCCTTATTCTCTTGTGGCCTCCTCATCCAATAGTCTCCCCCATTGCTCTGAACTTTCTGCAATAGTACTGTCCTCCAATGGTTCCTCCTCAATGTGAAAATTGGCCCTTGGTGAATAAACCCAATGGCTCTCATCATGAAAGAAAGGAAGGTTGTTATGGGAACCTTCTTGCTGATCCATGGCCTTCTCAAGATAGAAGTGATGACAATCATGGGGAATTTCATGATTCATAAGAGACTCCCATATCCATGCTATCATCCAAATGAAGTGGATCACCTCCTAGCTTGGAAATCCATAGAAAAACTCCTCCCCAACACATGTGAGAGGCATGTTCTCAACAAAAATATGGATCACTCTACAAAGAGACAAGTGATCTATCATAATGGCCATACAAAATCTCATGCTTCCATGGAAGCATGCAATGCAAAAGAATGGGGAACTCCTTTCCCCAAAGGCACATCCAACAAGTGTGCCTCTCCTCCAACCATGCCCACAACAAAGATAAGGACATCTTCAGCTTGTGGGATCACAATTAGAATCATGCTAGCTGCCATGTATAATAAATGAGAAGGAAGATGTTCCCTCATGTGCAACCAACACAGTTTTATCCTTAACTTCCATAGAATAGGATATGACAAGTGCCTTCCCCAACACTTGTTTGCTGCCTCATGCCTTTGGAATTCTTGGAGCATGTACATCATAGTTGGTGTAAAGGAATCACACCATGAAGAACATAATAGCTCCCCAAGATTCTCCAAGGAATGAATTGCATCAACATAGTTCATGGCCTTGAGTAGCCCATGAAACCTATCACAAATAGTGCCCCCTTTTGGAGCAATGCTCTGCAAATGAGTGTTAGAAAAATATAAGCATATAGGAGATACATTATAATGCTAAAAAAGACAAGCCTCCCTATATACTTGCTTTACATCAGTGGGGTAACTCATGGATGAGTTCCCTCTCACACCCAATGAGTAAGGAGATGTGAATGATGGCTCCTCCCAAGAGCTATGTTCCTCCTCCTCTACTAAGTAGTCCATGCACATCTTCATATGAGAGTGCACCTCTTCCCTGAAGCCTTCCCATATGAACCCACCCAAGAGAGTATGATATGCTTTAATAAAACCAGTGGGTTTGGAAAGAAATATCTCATAGGTGGAATCTAATAGCCTCTCCTTGAGCTTGGAGTCACTAACCAACATAATGAGATTGTAGAAATAGATGACTCCATCAACCACCTTGAACCTTTCATCCTTTACTTCCCCATCAAGAACCCCCCATGTGAAAAGGTCCTTGGAGTATTCCATCATGAGTTGGGAATCCCAATAAGGGTCCAAGCTCTACAAGAATGACAACGCTGTGGAAGTCTGAAATGCAACCCCTGTCTTATCATGGCTCCCATATTTGACATCCTTGATATCAAAGTCACATGTGGGAGTATCAAAATATCCTCTTTGCTGCCCCATTTGTAGCTGATCTTTCTCAAGACAAGATTGAAGCATATGGAAATCAACTTCCCCTCGGAAAGTCCTTGTCTTCCAAAACTTCTTCATTTTGGCCCAAGTGTACAAGAGGGTTAGAATCCCCTTGCCATGTTCAGAAATATTCTTTGTGAATGAAGAGATCATCGGCTGCCCAAAAGATATGGAGTTGTCATGTTTCCTCATGCTCATGCCACCATAGATCTCTTATTTCTCCTCTCTCAGTGCAGATATCTGAGTGGAAGTTAACAATGCCCCTTTTAGGAAATTGCTCATCTCCCTTCTGAATTCATGAGAGATTCTCTTCACTATGCTAGCTTCTCCCAAGGCTCCCTCCTTAGCCAAGTTGAATATGCTTCCCATAGTTGAGAGAACACTTTAGATTTCCTCCTATCAAGAGGTGCTCCTGGCAAAGTACCTCCTTGCAAAGAGGTGTCAAGGCATAGAGTAGAATGTGGATGTAGGTAGACAGATTTTCCCCTACCTTTAATGCATAAGTACTCTTGCCTTCTCTGTGCTTATAAGATTTGAAACAGAGAAGGGTTCATTCTCCTCATCATGTGATGCCCTTCCTCCTCTTTTCCTCCTTCTATTTTCAAGATGTCATCATTTGACAATGATGGTACATGCTGCTCATGTGTCATGCCATGAGCTCTATGTGTGAGACCTTGTGGAACTTCTTGCAAAAGTGGAAGAGTTTCTTCCTTTGGAGAAAGTGCTCCATCCTTCTCTTCATGAGAAGCTTGAGGTGCCTTTGTTTTGACTGCATTATCATCTCCTGTCTTCTCCTCCTCTTCAATAACTGAAATTGTCTCATCATCAATAAGAGACCTTAGATCTTGGTCATCTATTGAAGGAGAAACCCTCATACTTTCCTCTTGAGAAGAGGACCCTTCACTCAATGGAGAAATTTCCCTTGGAAATGCATCAAACAAACTCACACCTTCTTCCATGGTTTTCAGAAACGGAGTTGGATTCATAGACCCTTCCAACTTATGCAAAAGATTTGTCTGATGTGGTTTGATAGTGTCAACAGAAGATGTTACAAATGGAGCTTCTTCAAACATTTCTATCAATATTGCAATAAACCTTGCATAAATAGGTGTATTTGCATTCTTCAAGGAAAAGGACTCAAAAAACCACCAAGCATGTGCTTTACCTTCAAAATTTAGCGCTGCTACTTTGATGGATTTAATTTCTGAAACTCGATGTTGTTGCACAAAGTTGTCTAGCTCATCCACCCAAACCCTAATTGGACATTTAGGTGATCCATCAAAGATAGATAGATAGAATTTACCCTTACCATGCTGCTTCTCCTTTGTTCCTTTTCTCTTTTTGATCTTGCAGAACCCTTGGAAGTTCAAGTTATCTTTGAACTCCTTGGATTGATCTTCATACTCCTGCAAGTACTCTCTAAGAGTATCCTTCTCGGGTACACCTCCTTTCTTCCTCTTTATGAGGAAATAATAGACAGAATGCTGAAGATTTGGTGATATGGATAAGTGCATATATCCATGAGATGAGGATTCATAATGTTCCTCATGTATAGATCTTGTAGATCTGATCGGAAGATCTTTCTGCTCTTGAAACTTTCTAGGAGTTTCACTACTTCCTCTTTCTTCTTTCTGTTCAACCTCCTTGGAGAGGTTATTATTAGATATGAAAACTGATGAGAGTAAAATCATGTTCTTCATAATTATGGCCTTTCTCCTTGCTGTACAACACTTTGGCTTGAAGCCACAGGCTGAGCCAAAGATCTTGCTCCGATACCACTGTAGTATTCTAGATCTGGGGTAGCTCAACAAGCCTGTTGAAATAACACTCTTCTGAGAATACTGTGCATGGAAATGAGTTTGCAGCTTTTGGATCCCTTAGATCAGCTCCTCTAAGATCTAAATCCAAAGGGAGAGAAAAAAAAAAAAGACTAGGTGGGTTAAACAGATCTCCCACAAAATAGTCTAGCTGAAAACCACCCAGGAGAGGGGCTGTAGCTCTATGCAAAGGACTGCTTCAAAAATAACACAGATCCACTGAAGCACATTAGGAGGCTGATATGGAGGTTCAAAAATCAGATACATAACAGAAAATCAGAAGTTCTATACAAATCATACAATATACAAGTGAAAGAATGAGACAATACAGGAAAAATCCTCAGAAATGAGGTGCTACAACCATGAGAAAAGACTGCATAACCATGAAAACGTTATTTTTAGGGTTGAAGCAGCATTTTATTAATTATTGAGATCTAGAGTAGATATGTACATAAAAATTTAGATCTAATACAAATCTGTGTACAAGAAATTCTGATCTATACATTCCCCTTGGGGTTTTGCGCAAAACATGAAGCACCAGGAGTAGATCTGAGATCTAAGATTGCAGATATGCAGAATGATTTAGAAATTTATGAAGAATACAATAGTACATAAGATCAGATCTGAAACTAACATGGATTGGATGGCCAATCCATGGATCACCACAGTGAGAGGAAGGATCCCAACACTGGAGATCTCTCCTCCAAATTGCAGACAAAACACCCTGCAACTGTAGATCTATAAATAATGCTGTCTTAGGAAAGAAACAATGCTGTAGCTTCTGAGAATGATTTGGCCTAATTCCAAGATGTATATATGAAGTATAATCAGCTAATGAACTCTTCCAGGAGGTTAAAAGACACACGCACTGAGAAGAGCCACTAGTATAGGCTAGATCTGAACAAATCTAGTGTCTTCCACTGCTGCAACTCACAAGGATAGCTCAAATCTCACAGGAGCAGCGTTGTAGGTGTAAGGTGGGCTTGGCCTAAAAGCCTGATGTGGAAAGGATAGCACAAGTCTCCTCCAATAGCTTCTCAAGGAAGGAGATGGGATTCCTGAACAAGAAGTCCCAACAAGGGATGTCTAAGTAGACATAACTTCAGAAATAATAATCTTCAACAACCCTCTATTGTTGATATCCTCCTTCTTTTATAAGATTGTAGTCTTGGCACAACCCCAAACCACTTCATTGGTTTAGCCCTTTTTACATTTAGAATCTCCTTCTAGAACTGCAGTGTCGCTCAAGGAGGTTCAATGCATCTAGACTACGCTGTTGACTTGGTCAAAGGTGACCCATTCTTGTGATTTAAACCCATTCACACCTGCAAGATGTAATTTACATAGCCCAGATATGTCTCTGTTCACATAGGCATTTATTTATTCTTATTTTTCAGGAGTTTTACATGTCCTCCTTTACAATTTATTCATCAATCATGAAATGCAAAAATAAACAAGACAAAATTAATATTCCAATTAGCTACAACTAATTTAGGAATATTAAATTGGAGGGCGAGATATTCAGTGTTAGGATCAACCTTTCACTTGGAAGATCCATTGGAGGAGGCTTGTTCAGCTTGTGCATCATCTTCAACCATCTCCATCCAGTTCTTGAGTTGCAGCTACTACTAAGTCCTAGGACTGCAACTCTGACATTTTTACCATTTTGCATATTTCAGGAAATCCTTCCAGGATTGCCTTGGAATTTGGGGGTTTATATATTTTCTCCCCACATTGTATGAGATGTATATTTCCATATCCATGTATTGACATACTCCAACAACAGTTTTCTCTAGTAAACTACGCTGTCATAGCCTTGGGCATTTTCTATGTAGTAGTGTACTTCATTTTTCATGTATATGTTTCTTGAGGCTTATTCTGCCTAGCTTGAGTGATTATTTCCTCAAGATCTTGTATAAATTTTGTTGCTGTAACATTAATAATATGGCTATGTGTTCTTATTACATTTTATGAGTTGATTTATCACTTCTACTCCAGTTTTGTGTTCATGTATTGTTGCATCCCCATTTTGGGATATTACAGGTAGCCAAGGAAATGCATTTTATCCTATACCCAACACCAAAATGTCAAGTGATGGTTGCAAATGGAGGAACTATAAATTTCTCTGGAAAATTCCATAATATCAAGATAACCATGGGGGAATATGTATTGTATAGTCCAATGCTTTCCATTCCAATGGTAGGTGCTGATGTTGTACTAGGAGTACAATGGTTACAATCTTTGGGAATGGTAGCTATTAATTTTCAAGAACTTTTCTTGAAATTTTTTTCGAAAGGAAAGGAATTCGAATTACGGGGTATCACAGGGAAGCTGAGAAAGATAATAAGCTCTATTTTCATGAAAAATATTCTGAAGAAAGAACAACGAGGCGTAATTTCACAATTATGCTCACTAGAAGTTCCAACATCAAAATCATCTATTTCTTTAGATCTCCAAAAAGTCTTGGACAATCATTCCAAGGTGTTTGAAACTCCCAAAGGACTCCCACCTATTCATGATCATGATCATGCTATTCATTTGATTCTAGGGAGTGTTCCTCCAAACATCAGGCCTGATAGATATCCTTATGCTCAAAAGACTGAAATTGAACATATGATTGGAGAAATGCAAGAGGTTGGTATAATTCAACCTCGTCAAAGTTCTTTCTCTACTCAAGTAGTATTGATGCACAAGAAGGATGGATCATGGTGCATCTGTTCGGATTATAGGGAGGTCAACAAGCTCATTAGTAAAGAAAAATTTCACATTCATGTCCTTGATGAATTATTGGATGAATTACTTGGAGAAATTTACTTCACCAAGTTGGATCTTCATTCAGGATATCCTCAAATTAGAATGAAGAGTGAAGACATTTTGAAATAAACATTTAGAATTCATGAGGGTCATTATGAATTTTTATCATGCCTTTACCCGCGCTCACTTCATCTTATACATTTGCTGGTTGACGAGTTCCATTTTCAAATCCTTCCTTAGAAAATTCGTGCTAGTATTTTTTGATGATATACTAATCTACAGCAGGTCTTGGAAGGATCATGTTCAACATGTTGGCAGGGTGCTCAAATTATTGGAGGAGAAACAATTATATGAAAAAACATCCAAATGTTTCTTTGGAGTACAAGAGGTGGAATATCTGGGTCATATTGTATCTCATGAGGGTGTTAAGGTATACCCTAACAAAATTAAAGCCATTAAGGAATGGAAAGTCCCCACAACCATAAATAAGTTGCGAGGATTTCTTGAGTTAACAGGGTATTATCACAAGTTTGTTAAGAATTATGGGAGAATAACAACACCTCTAACAACATTATTGAAGAAATATGAATTTTCATGGACTCCTGAAGCAACTAAGGTTGTTGAACATCTTAAAGACACAATGTGCCTAGCACCGGTCTTAGCTACACTATAATTCACAAAAACCTTTATTGTGGAATGTGATGCCTCAGGAAATGGAATTGGTGCTGTTTTAATGCAAGAAGGAAGAACCATTGATTTTGAAAGTCATCCAATAAAAGGAAAGTATTTACAAAAAGCTATTTATGAGAAGTAAATGTTAGAAATACTACATGCACTAAAGAAATGATGACCTTACCTAATGGGAAGACACTTCAAGGTAAAAACTGATCATGATAGTCTTAAAAAGTTTTTGGAACAAAGACTATCTTCAGAAGAGCAACAAAAATGGGTCACAAAGAAGTTGGGTTATAACTTTGAAATAAGTTACAAAAAAGGAAGCTAAAAGTTGTTGCAGATACACTCTCAAGAAAAAATTAAGAGGTGGAATCATTTCTTTGTGCCATTTCTATTATCCAACCAGATTGGATAACCGAAGCAAGGGATGAATGGAAGAAGGACGAAGAAGTGTGGACATTCATTCAAAATTTGCAGCAAGATCCTAGTACATCTGATACATTTAGTTGGAAAAATTATTCCTTATGGTACAAAGATCACTCATATCTTTGTAAGAATTCCCAACTAAAACAAATATTCTTTTGGAATTGCACACTTCTCCTTTAGGAGGACACTTAGGATTTTTAAAAACTTACCACAGGGTGAAGAAATAAATTTTTTTGGATGGCCTTAAATCTGATATTCAAGAGTTTGTAGTGGAATGTTTGGTTTTCCAGAAAAATAAAGTTGAGACAATTAAGACCCTGGGTCTTCTACAACCTTTATCCATTCCAAGTCAACGTTGGGAGGATATTTAAATGGATTTTATCACAGTTTTACCTAAGTCCGAAGGAAAGAGTATCATCATGGTGGTAGTTGATAGAATTACCAAGTATGCACACTTTTGTGCATTATCTCATCCATTTAAAGCAAGTACATTTGCTACTACATTTATGGAAACAATTCAAAAGCTATAGGGAAACCCAAAGATTATTGTAAGCGACAGGGATCCCATTTTTACTGGAAATTTTTGGACGAAATTATTTTCTTTTTTGGGTACTACTCTAGCTCATAGCTCATCTTATCATCCTCAATCCGATGGTAAAACTGAGATAGTGAATAATGTTTGGAAGGATATCTTCGTTTTTTTGTATCTGATAAAAAAAAAAAATGGGTCAAGTGGTTACCTCTCAATTAATGGTGGTATAACACTTCCTTCCATACTACAACAAAAATGACCCCATTTATGGCACTTTATGGATATCATTCACTTTCCATCACATCATCTTTAGGACAAAATTCCAAGGTTCAAGTGGTGGAAGATCAAATCGCGCATCAACAAGAAGTTCTCCAAATCTTAAAGGATAACCTAAATTTTGCAAAAATCGAATGAAACAACAGAAAAATCAACATCACAGTGAGAGAAATTTTGATGTAGGAGGCTGGGTATTTTTACGGCTACAACCATACAAACAAATGCCGCTCAAGAAAGCTAAGAAGGGAAATAAATTATTGCCAAAGTACTATGGTCCTTGCAAGGTGTTGCAAAAGATTGGTACTATGAAATACAAATTGGAGCTCCCTGCTTCTTTGCGAGTGCATCCATTTTTCCATGTTTCATGCTTAAAGAAGGTTATAGGTGAAAAAATTCCTGTTCAAACAATATTTCCAGAACTTGATGAGGAAGGAAAAATCATATTGGAACCTGAAGCAGTCACGGAAACAAGAACTTGACAGCTACGAAATCGATCAATTTCAGAGTATCTCATCAAGTGGAGGAACTTACCCACTGAAGATTCTACATGGAAGGATGAGAATTTTATACAGAAGCACTAAGAGCTACTCAAGCGTTGAGGAAAATACATTTTTGAAGGAGAGGGGCATCTTAGGTCCCTATATTACTAGTGTAGTCCCTTATTGTTGTTAGTGTAGCCCCATTATTGTTATTGTTGTACCCCTGTAACCCCAATATTATTATTATTGTGCCCTTATATTATTATTGCTAGGTCGACTACGAATATATTGTGACCCCATGGACATCTATATATAGAAGGAGGTTTTGGTCATTTGTATCATCCAAGAATCATTAATTTATGGAATGTAAAGGAGGTAGACCCCTCGAAGTGGCTTATTTCTAAGGCGTTGATCTCTCTTTTCTTCTATTTTTGGAGCTGGTTTCATAACAATGGAAGATCGATCTGAGAATTGGTCCATGATAGTAATCATCACTGTGAGCTGTGGCACTGAAGATTCACTCACCTTCACTATGAAGCATTTCCTAAGGTGAGAAATATGGTTTTTGGAATGCTTGAAGTTAAAATAAATCATGATGGAGTTTGTCCAATATGTGCAAGTGGAAATAATGTGAAGGGACCATTCCCTTCAAGTAGGAGCAGAAGAAATGGAATACTACAACTCATACATTATGACCTATGTGGACCCATGCCAGTGACTTCTCTTGGTGGCTAGTTATACTACATAATCTTTGTGGAAGGCTTCTCTTGCAAGACATGGATTTTTTTGAAGCACAATGACCAAACATTTGATACATTCAGGGACTTCAAGGCTCTAACTGAAAATTAAATAGGAAAGAGGATCAAAATATTGAGTTTTGATAATGGAGGAGAATTCATTTCAAATGAGTTCATTGAATTTTGTAAGAAGTAAGAATCAAGGAGATTACCTTACAACCCCGAGTAAAATGGAGTAACTGAAAGGAGGAACATGACTATCATGAAAGCTATTTGAGCTATGTTGCATGATAAAAGTTGCCAAAGTTTCTATGGGTAGAAGCTGTAAACACTCTTGTTTATGTTCAAAATATGACTCCTCATCAAGCCTTGGGTGAAAATATTCCTAATAAATTTTCACACTTGTGAAGCCTGATGTTGGAAACTTGATAATATTTGGCTGCCTCATCTACTTTAATGTGTCGAAGAACAAGAGGAAAAAGCTGTAAGATTCATGAAAGAAAGGTATGTTTATTGGTTATTGTGAAAATTCTAAAGCTTATAAAATATATGTGCGTGGTAAAAGGAATATAGAGTTTAGAAGAGATGTGACATTCGATGAATATGTTGCCCTTGGGAAATAAAGGGGCTCTCCTCCCCCTACAATTGTTGAGAAAAAGGATGATGCCATGGATGTATAAGAAGACTCTCATATGCATGTGCCAGGGACTAATGTTGCTAATGATCCCTTGGAACCTATGGACCCCTTGGATCCCCCTCTGTGTGGTGCTCCTACGAGGAAGAGACCCCTATGGCTTCATGATACTCTACAAGATGCTGAGAGACATGTTGCTGCAAGAGGCACCTTCAGGGAAAGCAAGAAGCCATGCTGATATAAGGGATATGTTGTAGCAACGAGAGACATGATATAGGCTGAACCTCATAAATTTGAAGAAGCAGTGAAAGAACAAGTATGGAAGGATGTTATCGCCGAAGAATATGAGTCCATAATGAAGAAATATGTATGGGGAGTGGTTTCGAGACTCGAAGGAAAGTCTCTTGTAAATTATAAATGGTTATACAAAATTAAGCATGGTGCAGATGGAAGTATCAAGAAATACATTGCGTGATTTGTGGCTAGAGGTTCCTCCTAGAAAGTGAGAGAGGACTATTATTATATCTTTGCATTGATTTCCTGCAACATTGCCATTCGATCTATTGTTTCTCTTGTTGCTATCCAGGGATGGAAACTTCACCAGATGGATGTGAAGATCATGTTTCTTCATGGAATTATCAAGGAAGAAGTATATGTTGAGCAACCACAAGGCTTTCAGGAACATGACAAGAAGACTCATGTATGTAGGTTGTAGAAAGGGCTTTATGGATTGAAGAAATCCCATAGGGCTTGGTATGCCCACATTGATAGCTACTTGATGAAGCTTGGATACAAAAGAAGAAATGCTGACCCAAACCTATACTTAAAAATTTTCCAAGGTATGCTCCTGATTTTGGTATTATATGTTGATGACTTATTATTGATCGATTAGATAGCCTCTTATTCTCAAATGTAAGGAGTTGGCCTCTGAGTTCGAAATGAAATACCTTGGTTTGATGCACTACTTCCTGGGCTAAGAGGTGTGGTAGAGACCTGGTGAGATTTTCATTTCTCAAGGGAAATATGTTTTCAAATTATTGGAGATATTTGGAATGGTATAATGCATGCCCGTGACCACACCAATGGAGATGGAGAATCTGTGAGACCTGACTTGGAAAATTATAATGTTCCAAAATTTTCACTATGTTAGTTGGAACATTAATTCTGATTTTATTTTAATAAAAGGAATAAAATGGGTAAAGGAACCCATGTAGCAGCAAAATAAAACTCTCCTAAGGTGCACGAGTCACTTAAGTGGCTAAATTTGGCAGTCCCTAGTGTGAAGAGGGCCAAAAGAAAGTAAACTAGGCCATGGTTGACCAAGTCAACAACATGGCTAAGAGGAGAAGCTTGCTCAAGAAGACTGCACAGTTTTGAATGGAGGGAAAAAAGAGGATGAGAGAAACCCTAATGGGTGGGGTCCATGACAAGGAATAATTCCTTGCATAAAAAGGTGAAGGAGAGCCATTGTTGATTATGTTTGAGAATTCGATTTTGACGCTCTCTTTAGTTGTTCAACTGAGATAGCTTGTGCTGCTCAGCACAAAAGGGATTCCTGTTTAGGAGTTCCCTTCTCTTCCTTGGGAGGCCTTGGAGGAGCTGTTCTTCATCTTCCTCACACCTTGGCTTGAGGCCAAAGCATTCATCTTTAGCTACTACGTTATTCTGTTGGGCAGAAATGCTGGAGTTGTTGGTGTTGTAGTGAGGGACCATTATCACTCATTGCCGGAGCTTGTTTTGTAGAGAAGGAGCCATATATTTCTCTAGGAGATCAGAAAAGGATATTTCCAGAGTTCTATTGCAGATTTTGGCATTGGGCCATTGTTTCATCTCAGTCCCAGCGCAGTCCCTTCCTCTTACAATGTTATTTTCAGAGAGGGTTTGTAGGAGGAGTTCACATGGTGCATTAGAGAGTGAAATCTTCAGTGAAAGGAGTAGCCTTTCACTTTGGAGATCATTGGAGGAGGTATTATTTTCTATTGTAGCATCTACTTCCTTCTCCATTCATGTATTATTATTGAGTTGCAGTAGCTACACTGTAACTCCGACATTTTTCTATTTTATGTATTTTAGCCAATCCCTCGGAGGATTTTGTTGTATTGTTTTCTAGGGTTGAGATCTTGCCCCCCTAACTTTATTTGAGCTCATATTGTCACATCATATTGCATATTTCACTCTGTAGTCATTTTCCCTTATAGACTGCGCAATTATAGAGTTGATGGGTTATGTAGTAGAGTGTTTCTCCATATTATGTACATTTTCTCTTGAGGATGATTTGAGCCAACCTTGAGAGGACTTTGTATATCATTTGTTGCTAGAGATTTTATATCAGATTTATACTCTTCTCACATTTCATGAGTAAATATATTTCATTGTTGCTGCTATTTGTTAAAGTTCAGGTGTTGCTGTAGCTCATCCTTTTGAGCAAGTTCTTCCCGAGGAAGAAATATTTGCACAGCTATAGGCAGAGCCTGAGAAAGGGCCAGATAGCCTCCGGTTCTCATCCTCTCTCTAGAGGTGACATAACTGGTAAAATCCCTCTTAGTCCATCTCTCACATAGCCTTGTTCATATTTTCGACAAAGGAGTTCTTTAGTGGTGTAAAAGCTGTTGAATTCCATTTCGGAACATTTCAATGGTATCAGAGCTTCGAACTTGGCTCAGCCTGTGAAGTTTTAATTTCAGAGAAGAAGAGGTCAAGATGATGCAGAGGATGAGATTGATCTCATCAGTTTTCAGATCCAGCAAGAACCTCTCCAAGGAGGTTGAGGAGATAGAGAAAGGAGAAGAGGAAGGACCATGCACTTCCTATTCTCACAGAAAAGCAGAGAAAAAGCATGAAGAGCACTTGGAATTCGAAATTCTAAGTGAGTATCTTGTTGAATATGGGGAAAACACTAGAGTCTTCTAAGAGACTCTATCCTTTTCACAATTTGTTCAGCAGAAGGAGGAAAGAAGACCCCACAGTTATGGGATGATGAAAGGAAATAGATTTCTATTGTCTACATTTGATGGGTCACCCACATGTGCAGCAGAGGCTTGGGTGACGAAGCTAGAGGATTTCTTCCCGCTACATCATGTAGTAGACAAAGAGACTGTAGCAATTGCAGCGCTGCATCTTGAGGGAGAAGCAAATATTTGGTGGGTCAGCCATGGGAGGCATGCAAGGGTTTCTACTCTTGTTGATTTTTCTTAGATATTGATCAGAATATTTGGCCAAAGGAGGGACGAGACCTCACCACCAGAAGAGAGGGAACATGCCAGCGCTGTCACAATCATGAAGGAGCAACCTTCATCTCCAATAGTTGAGGCAGCCAACACATTTTGGGAAGAGACTCTTGCAGCCACACAAGACTCTTCCAAAATTTACCAAGGTATGCATGAGTTTTCATTTCCTGCTGATTCAATACGTGCCATGAGGGATTGCATACCATGGCAAGCTGATTGTCTAAAGCAGGAGACTCTTACTGCGCTGTACCACCTTGAGGAAAGAAACCCTCATCATCCTCATGCACCATTGATGAGCCATGTATCACATGTGAGGTTGGGGTTTCAAAATTTTGTCATGAAGGAGATTGCATTTCAATGTCCCATGAAATGCAAAAGGGAAAACCTATTTTGGGATGATGGGAGCTCTTGTGGGAGAGGTACAAAGTTGTAGAAAGATGAGAAGCATCCACTAGGAGCTGAGTGGATGTGGATGGGAGGCAAGAGGATGGTGAGCCTCTTGCAAATATATGACACGGGGCAGCAAGAAGCCATGCTGCATTGGTTGCTCTTGAGGGAGTTTGGCCAACATGTGACCTATTCCTTTTCATGGGGTTTGAGAGGGAAGAGGAGATGGCAAGATACTTACACCATGGAGCAGAAAGGAGCATGGGTGTATTATGATGGGATGGCATTCTTCTTACCATTCATCATGTTCCCATCTCACATTTGGTATGGTGGGTGTATGGAGGAGTAGCAAACATTCTTGTTGCTCAGATTTTGTTTGGATGTTGCGGGAGCAAGAGGAGGTACTAGCATGGTGCAAGGGGATTGCTCTTTGATCTTGGATGCCCAAGCAACACCTTCTTCATGGGAGGGGCTCTACATTTTCAACAACATGATGAGAGGAGTCTTTGGAAAGATTTATGTCAAAGAGGGGAGCTTTGAGATGACAGTGGCCCTACTCCAAAGGCCAGCATCGCTATCACTTGAGAGCTCGAATTACTTGTTGGAGTGTCCCTAAAAAAAATTCACAAGTGATGTATCTTGGAGGCATGTAGGAGATGAGGATGAGGAAGTAATGGATGGAAACATCCCTTGCTATGTTTTGATCTTCTTGACTTCGGCTCACAAGCACAAGAGGAGACACCTATATGCATCAATCATGGATTCTTCTTCCATGCATTCTTATGCATACCATTTACTGGTGGAGGAGTCCACTTGGGAGGGCTTTCTGATGGATGTATATCAACATATGAGTAGATGCATAGCTCAAGAAATGATGAGATGGTTGGCACAACCACTTCCCTACTCTGTTGCAGTAAGGGAGAACATTCACTTGAGCCATTTCAGCTCAAAGGCCAAAGTACATGATGAGGGAGGTAATTATTTGTTTCATGCTTTGCACTCTCTTATCTTTATGAGCAACATATCAGATCAAGAGGGATCCTCCCTTCTTGAACATTGTGTTTTTTTGTATTTATGGTTCATTGCAGCAAAAATGATGGCTATTTTAGCAGTGGATTGTGGGGGAAAGCCACATGGGTTTTGGTGTGCACCTTTGGCACCAAAGTATGTTTTTATGATCACATCTTGCAGGATGAATGTGGCAGAAAAAAAGTGGCTGAAAAGACACTTGTTGCATCATATATTGAGGCAGGCTAATGATGCCCTACGTTGGTTTCATGCATGGAACTATATTTCACCTCCTTGCTCTCATAAGTTTATGCTGCCATATTTTGCTAGTAGAACACTGTTCAGAGGAAGCATTGTTTTGAAGGGGGGAAATGAATTGAAGATGCCTGTTGGGAGTATGATTATCCACACTTTTCATGGTGTATGTTTCAGAGGAAACAATGGGCAGCCCATGAATGCCAAACTTCACCTCTTTCCTTCATGTGGGAGGAGCTATTTGGAGAGTTTGAATTTTTGGAGGAGGCACTTCATGGTTTTTATGATTGATGGGGTGGCTTGGGTCTCTGTTGAAGACCATTTCATTTCAGCCATATATCAACAATAACCCTATATGCATCATGAGGAGGGAGGAACTCATTGGGTGGATGTGCCCTTTGGGAGGAGGGACCTCCATTATTTTTGTAGCTCATGCTCCAAGGGGAGTATGGGAGATGATATGGTCACCATGTTCAACCATTTGTTTTTCCATGAGGTGAACCATATGATTGTTTGGATGCCATATGATGATGAATTCCAACTCATCACATATGAGATGATTTGGGCCAGCTTGTTTTGCAGCGTTGGAGGAGAGATCCTTGGGGATCTAGACTTCATCTTGCCTCTTGAATGCAACACTATTGCAGCCCAAATTCAGCTTTCACTCCATAGTTATCATAAGTGGAGAAGAGGACAGCATGGGGTAGGCTATGAAGCTTACCATGTTCAACATTTAAGCCCACCTATTTTACAGGAGCCCAAGGTGGAGGATGATTTTCAGGAGTTGCTCAGTTGGAGAGTGACTCATTTTGCTTGGTTGATTGCTTGGGGATGGAGGATCTACATGAGGATATTTCAGAATCCATGCCTTGAGTGGAGGATCTTTTTCAGTTCTACCCTTGCACTTTCTTGAGGACAAGCAATATTTGGGAAGGGAGGACTGTAATGTTCCAAAATTTTCACTATGTTAGTTGGAACATTAAATTTGATTTTATTTTAATAAAAGGAATAAAATGGGTAAGGGAACCCATGTAGCAGCAAAATAAAACTCTCCTAAGGTGCATGAGTCACTTAAGTGGCTAATTTTTGCAGTCCCTAGTGTGGAAAGGGCCAAAACCAAGTAAACTAGGCCATGGTTGACCAAGTCAACAACGTGGCTAAGAGGAGAAGCTTGCTCAAGAAGACTGCGCAGTTTTGAATGGAGGGAAAATAGAGGATGAGAGAAACCCTAATGGGTGGGGTCCATGACAAGGAATCATTCCTTGCATAAAAAGGTGAAGGAGAGCCATTGTTGATTATGTTTGAGAATTCGATTTTGGAGCTCTCTTCAGTTGTTCAACTGAGATAGCTTGTGTTGCTCAGCACAAGAGGGATTCCTGTTTAGGAGTTCCCTTCTCTTCCTTGGGAGGCCTTGGAGGAGTTTTTATTCATCTTCCTCACACCTTGGCTTGAGGCCAAAGCATTCATCTTCAGCTACTACGTTATTCTGTTGGGCAGAAACGCTGGAGTTGCTGGTGTTGCAATGAGGGACCATCATCACTCATTGCCGGAGCTTGTTTTGTAGAGGAGGAGCCATCTCTTTCTCTAGGATATCAAAAAAGGAGATTTCCGGAGTGTTATTACAAATATTGGCATAGGGCCATTGTTTCATCTCAGTCCCAGCGCAGTCCCTTCCTCTTACAACATTATTTTCAAAGAGGGTTTGCAGGAGGAGTTCACATGGTGCACTAGAGAGTGCAATCTTTAGTGAGAGGAGTTGCCTTTCACTTTGGAGATAATTGGAGGAGGTATCATTGTCTATTGTAGCATCTACTTCCTTCTCCACTCATGTATTATTATTGAGTTGCAGCAGCTACACTACAACTCTGACATTTTTCTGTTTTATGTATTTTAGACAATCCCTTGGAGGATTGTTGTTGTATTGTTTTCTAGGGTTGAGATATTGCTCCCCTAACTTTATTTGAGCTCATATTGTCACATAATATTGTATATTTCAGTCTGTAGTCATTTTCCCTTATAGAATGCACAGTTATAGAGTTGCTGGGTTATGTAGCAGAGTGTTTCTCCATATTATGTACATTTTCCCTTGAGGCTGATTTGAGCCAACCTTGAGAGGACTTTGTATATCATTTGCTGCTAGAGATTTTATATCAGATTTATACTCTTCTCACATTTCATGAGTAAATATATTTCATTGTTGCTGCTATTTGTTAAAGTTCAGGTGTTGCTGTAGCTCATCCTTTTGAGCAAGTTCTTCCCGAGGAAGAAATATTTGCATAGCTATAGGCAGAGCCTGAGAAAGGGCCAAATAGCCTCCGGTTCTCATCCTCTCTTTAGAGGTGACATAACTGGTAAAATCCCTCTTAGTCCATCTCTGACATATCCTTGTTCATATTTCCGACAAAGGAGTTCTTCAATGGTGTAAAAGCTGTTGAATTCCATTTCGGAACATTTCAAAAATCCATCTAAGTATCGATAGTTGATTGGGGCATTGATTTTCTTAGTGAACGCTAGACTAGGCATATGTTTTGTTGTCAACACTCTAAGTCAATTGATGACCGAGCCTTTACATGTAAACTAGGTTTCTTCTAAGCATGTGTTGAGATACCTGCATGGGACTATCAATCTTGGACTACAATATAATTTCAGAGATGTGAGACTACATGGATACACTAATTCTGATTGGGACATAAATGTTGTTGACAGAAAAAGCACATCAAGGCATTGTTTTAGCTTGGGGTCTACCATGATATCTTGGATAATAAGGAATCATAAGTCCTTTTCTCTGAGCATGACTGAGGCTTAGTATATTGCTGATAGCATGTCTAGATGTGAGGTAGTATGGTTGAGGAAGCTCTTTGGAGATTTTTTTGAGAAGGTATTGGATACGAATATAATATACTGTGACAATAATATTGGGATCCGACTTTCAGATAATCCTATGTTCCATGACAAGTCCAAGTACATTGAGATCAAATATCACTATATTCGAGATATGGTGCAGACATGAGCTGTAAAAATCCATCACATTTTGATTGATGAGTAGATAGCAAACATATTTACCAAGCCTTTTCCAAAAGGGAAGTTCTTGGTCTAGATCAACTTGGATTGGTGGATGTGACCCTCCTGTGAAAGGGCCACGATTGATCAAGAACACTAAGCTATGCTCTTCCCCCTATTTGAGCTCCCAGAGTGGGAATGGAGCCAGATAGCTCCTAGGGTTGAGGAAACTCTGGACAATGGGTGTATGTGATCCCTATCATATGTGGTAGGTTGAGTATCTCCCCTATTTTCACTATAGGGTGTGTGTGATCCTTGTCATTTATGGAAAGTTGGGTATCTCCCTCTGTAAAGTCTAGAACTTGACAGAGTATACCCCAATATGCATCCTACCCACAATTCTGGCTTGTTGGGATTTCCACCCATTTGGCCAATGGTTGAGGAGACTTGGGTGTGTGTGATACTTACCACTGGTAAGTTGGGTATATCCCCTAAGGTAGAGGATGCAGGTGTTCTACCACATGACTCTTGAGGGTCAAGGTGGGAATATAAATGAAAAATAGGATGGTTGTGATCCTTACCTCTTATGGTAAGTGGTATCTTTCCTATTTTCATTTGACAATAGGATGGTTGTGACCCTTACCTCTCATGGTAAGTGGGTTCTTGCCTATTTTCCTTGGATATAGGGTGGCACATTTATCTCCCCTATGATGATTCTTCTTCTTTATATTGATAACGTTCAATAGATGAGTAGAGATAAGAAAATATGAGATATGATATGATACAATGTTGATGATGACAAGAAATATGAGATGAGACTTTTGATGCTGTCGTGAATTCCTCCCTATCTAAGAGGGAGTGTTGAAATTTGACATCTCAAGGATAAATTACCTCCTTGGGGGAGCCCTTCTCACCCTAAGGATATCCCTCTCACCCTTGAAAAAAATTAATTTTCACATGGGAAATTAATATTTTAATGCTGGTCCATGCCACATATAAAAGTACAAGTTGACCTAGAAGAGGAAATTCGTCCTCCTCAACTACTTATAAATACACCTAACGTCACATCACTTGGAGGCATCACATCACACATTCATGTCTTCTTAATTAGTTCACTTTGGTTTGAAATTTTAGGGTCCGAGTTGACATGTGCAAAGGATAGAGAGGGTAATTTTGTTGACCAACATTGACTTTTGTTTTAAGAATGTTTGACCAACATTGACATGGGAAGGTTTGACTTTGATTGACTTGGATTTGAATTTTTTTTGGAGGGCTGAGTTGACTGGGACTTTGACCAAAATTTTTTGGGCATCTTGACCAACGTTGACTGCAGTTTATGAGCTAGGGTTTTTGCAAGTCAAACTTTGACTTTGACCATATTTTGTGTGTAGATTTTTGGGACTGTTTTGATCTATTTTAACCAAGCAACGAAGGTTGCATTATTTTACATGTTGACTAAAATTTTTGGAGTATATTTGAACTTTGAATTTGGACTAGTTAGGGTTGCGTTGACTGTTGTTGAATTTGATAGGAAATTGTAGATTTGACTTTTGACTAGATTTGACTTTTATGCTCATATTATATTGGATATTGGTTGGCTGATTTGGTTGGTCAAGTCTTTGACCTTTGACTAGTTGTTGATGTACTTAGATGATGTATCTCTATGGCGAACATTTGATGAAAATCTAATAGAGGAAGAATTTGGAAATGATTTTCCCTCTTGTGGGGTTTTTCCCTGGTCTTTGACCAAATCTCTATGTCTCTATTGTTCTTGAATGTCTTCTATTGTGGATATGGTTTTATGTTCTATCTATAATTTCTTACTATTTTGGGTGATTGAAAATATATTGGATAATTGATTTCTATTGGAAGAATAATTGTTATAAGTGATTGTTACAACATAGAATATTGAAAAATTAACGGATTGCATGGAAAAGTAGTTTTATGTTGAATCCCATGTTGAATCCCATGTTGGTGAACACAAGTTTCAAATTGATTAGAAGTATATTATTTTCCATTATCAATACCAACAGGAGCCAATATGTGATTGCACGTCATGTTCAATCCACACATGAAAATCTTCGAAAGTTTTAGAAGCTTGTGATTCACTTTTCAACAAATATGCCCAACACATCCTAGTGTAATCATCAATAAAATCACCATACATTTATTTTCACTTTTAGAAAGAACATGGATAGGGTCACAAAAATAAGAATGAATCAATGCAAGTTTTCTATGTGATCTAGAAATAGAATAATGAAAATTCTGTTTGTTATGTTTTTCTAGGATACGAACAACACATTGCTTTAGTTTCCTAGGAATATTTTGCAAACCAAAAACACCATTTACTTTCAGTAAATGAAGACTGTCATAATTAATATGTCCAAATCTTGCAAGCCGTAGAAGACTATATGGCAATGTACCTTCATTGTGCTGAGAAATGTATGCATATTTCTTTGCATGAGTAGACGTTTCTTCCATATTTAGTAGTCTTTCCTTGTAAGGTATCACCTTACCAACCATAAATATAATAGAGAAGTAAAAGTACCATTGAATACTAAGACTCGAAAATACATTTTTTTTTTCTTTAAAGATTTTGTGGTTATTCATATTCATAAAATATAAGATTTATATATACCAACAACCAATTGTCTTATTATGGATTTAGCATGTCTCATCTGCAAGAATTTGTACCCTAAAATGCACTTAACATCCACATGTGAAAATGCAAGCAAGATTCTATGATAAACTGGTGTTTTAAACAATACAAGTTTAGAATGAATAAGAAAATAATTAGTCCAATTAGTGGGGTGGTTCATAGATCCATCACCTTGGAAGGTCATTAACAAAAATTTGCCAACATTAATTAAATGCCAAGTTTAAACACCATTTATTGAATATTTCCTGAAAGGAGACAACAACAGATGAGTATTCATATTTAGAAGAGATCCTTCAATTAATGAGTGAGAATGTGGTGCAATGTTAAAATGGAATATTTTAAATGAAATCTCTGATTTGTACCAGAAAACAAGACAATATGCCATAAACCAACCATAAATAATTTGACTTGCAATTAGAGACGCAAGTGGATGAAAGAAAGAAATGAAATTGAAATATTAACCTCTACTTGAGTTGTGATCTAGTAAGAGAATGATGCCCAAAAAAAAGAGCCCAAGAAAATGAAGGGAATAATCATCTAATTTCAAGCTAATGTGCAACATAACCACAAAAAACATTATGCAGCTCATTGGAAATATAATGTAACATTTTATTAAGCTTACTACAACTAAATAAAATTTAGTCCTTTTTTGGAAAAGAAAAAGGAGACAAATTTCAACAAGTCTTGCACGTCGTATTAATGGATGCATAATAACTGATTTTTTAGTCTCTAAATGTTAATGGATTAGATTAAAATCGCAAGCCATATCTTCAATAATTAAATTTTACTACGAGTTACCATAACATGGGACTTCAGGGATGATACTATCCAACTATAGGAATTTGAGTAATAAACTTAATAAGTATTTCAATTAAATAATGAGTGTAGTTTTCTTAGCTATGAAATATAACAAGTGTTAGTGAATTAAAGGGTAGCACCACATAAATGGTCAAGGCCTACATATTGAACCATGGAGAGGGCCTGGTTCATAATTCTACAAAGATTCCCATTACTTAACATTTATACTCAAATCCCCTTAAAAGTTTGTTTTAGATGTAGTAAAATGATCACTACGCTTCATAATATTATCAATACGCTTCAAAATATATATACGCAAGTGGAGAAATATAAACATGGAATTCCAATAGGATTTAACCTTGTTTAGCATTCAACCCATAGATTTGGTACTTATGTTGATTAATTTAATTCAATCCAAGTTCCACCACTGTAGCACAACTTGGTACCACATTAGCAAACTTTAATTCCATGCTTAAAACACAATAAAATACATAAAATGATAATTTGTAACACAACTTGGTACCACATTATCAAACTTTAATTTCATGCTTAAAACACAATAAAATACACACAATGATAATTTCAACGTAGTTACACATTTTCCTTGGATACACATCTCATAAAATGACAATTTCAACGTAGTTACATATTTTCCTTGGATACACATCTAAGAAAATGAAAATTTCAACATAGTTACATATTTTCCTTGGATACATATATGAGAAAAATGATTTCCTCTTAATATAACCCCTTCTCATACTCCAAGAATTACATTTTTATATAAATATAAATATGTACCCTTGAATTTATCAAATTCAAACAAACTTCTTAATTTACCTACATTATCTAACAGACTCTCTAAAAATAAGTTAAAGGTAAACAAAAATGCACTCTACCCATAATAAATTAAACATATATCTTGTCAACACATTTTGGATCATGCCAAGATTGGCATCTATTGATAGTTATAATTAAACATATATCTCGTTAACACATTTTGGATCATGCCAAGATTGGCATCTATTGATAGTTAACATTATAATCCATCATTTATAATGATAAAAACTTGAATATGGGAAATATCACGTTTTCACATTTAAAAACAAAATAGAATAACAAATTCAATCTTGTAAATATGGTGGGGTGAAAAATATATTCTAGAAATTAGCTTAATTTGTGATATTTATTCATCCTCCCTAATAATAATGAAAATAATAATATTATTTGCAAAACACAACGAAATGTTTCAATAAACCAATCGGATGAGGTTAAAATGAACCTTTAATTTGACCAAGAAGTGCTAAATTTATTTACAGTAAATTAGAGAGCCTTAAATTGTGAGTAAAAACTTTGCTATTGTAATAAATGGAAACCATTAGTACTACCATTCACACTACCATGTTGTGGGAAATCCTTACAACCAACTAAAGTAAATATTTACTATCTAAAGTATCTTTCCACCCATGAGTTAAAAAAAAAAATCTTTTAGTAGATTTTTAATTTTCAAGAAATGTATATAAAAAGGAATAAATGGAAATCTAGTAATTATAACTTTTTGGAAAAAAAAAATTCTATTTGGACATGTGAACTAGATACATCTTCATTCAAGAGAAGGTAATTAAAGCATAATATAACAAACTAGAAATTATACCTGATACTCTATCTTTCTACTTCGTTCAACAACTTCACTTGCCAACTCCAACATAACAGTAAATTTTACCACCCAACGATATCTAAGGAAATTATACCTGATACTCTGTCTTTCTACTTCGTTCAACAACTTCACTTTCCAACTCCAACAGACCAGTCAATTTTACCACCCAACCATATCTAAGGGAAACCAGATCACAAATAATACCAAATTCAACAATAGTGAGAAACCTCACGCAACCTAAGGAAGATATCTTATCTTCCTCTCACACCACTTAGTTTCCATTAACTAAGAAAATCTATCAATTTTTTTATTTTTATTATTATTTTAAATTTAGGAATTTGGTAGTCATTTCTGTAGCATCTCCCTACTCTTCCTTCCTGGTATCCTCCTACATGGAGAAACATATTTCAATATTTATAAGCATTGAGTGGAGTGACACCTCACCTATTTCATGCAAATATTAACCTATTTTTGATTTATAATAATTCATATTATTCACCACCCTCCCTTGAGATGACAACCTCTCATTTTTTTCTTAATTATTTAATTACTTTAATTATCTAATATTCATCACACGATGTGTACTTTATAGATAAATTTATATTATTGATTTTTCAAACATAGATAATTAATATTTTGTATTAAAATAAGTTTTATTTTAAGTGACCCTATAAAGTGGGTAAACTGGAGTTAATTAAACTAAAAGTTTAACTTAGATTAATTCACCTAGTTGATGTAAGCCCTTAAGTTGTGTTTTTATTTTTATTTTATTTTTCAGTTATATAATATGGATTCCACACCCCTATTGTGCACCTCTCCCAACTTGTTAGGACTCCTCTCCATTTCCCTGTACATAGGAATCTGTGTCGTAGTAGAATCAAGACTCTATGCCTTTATCTATTACAAATATCCAAGAATACATGCCTTAATATTTCAGAAAGGTAAGACTCCACGCCCTAATATTTTCCTTAGATTCTCATCTAAGCTTCTTCTAAGCTCCATTATTTGCCTCAAGGTAATGGTTGTGAGCTCATACACATCTGATGATCTATTGGCAAGGTATTGTTTCCACATACCTGAATGCATCATAACCTCATATATTAAACACACCAATTAAAATTCATAATGAATTAATTCAATCAAATTTTACCCAATTGTATACATGACGCCCACAATCATCTGTTATCAGAACATCCTTCTCGATAAGTAATGAAGTTCCCTGCTAATTCCTGCTAAATACATGGTTAAACATACATAATCATGTAATTCATAAATCATAAAAAATATTATTGTTAGTTAACTACTCCACATAGTAGCTTCCATTCATGTGTCACAATCATAGACCATCATTCATGTCATGCACCAAAGTCAAAATAAGGATGCCAAAAGAGAAACAACAATAATATGCACTTAACTGAAATTAGTCTTATACACACAACCATAGATATTATCGTAAGCATGCAACAACCATGTGACCCAAAAAAATTCTATAACATAAAAGCATATACATAAGTATGACATATATAATATTTATACAGTCGATCAAAATCACCTTCTCTAGGTGTCACCAAAACTAACTAACCAAGAAGGGACACTACATTCCTCCTCTATTCCTTTAAATTTTCTCACTAGATCACCTTTCAGATTATTGTGCATATATTTCATAGGGATATTCATCACACTTTGTTGGATGAAGGATCTTCCACTTGTGTCATGTAAACATCATTCTATAAAGCTCTTGGTTATCCAACACTCACCAAGTCCACTACTACTTTATAGGAATTCAACGGGCACAATTTTGTTCCTAAGGGGGTTCTTCCAAAGTTTTCCATTTATCTAGGGGGGAAAATGCATACATTGATGTTGAAATTGTCGACGCTACTTTAGATTATAACCTTCTCCTTCGCCATAGTTAGTTTTATGTTATGACTGTTGTTGTGTCTTTGGTATTTCGTGTTCTCTTCTTTCCCCATGAAGGAAAGATAGTCGGAATTGATCTGTTGGATTATTGTGTGATGTTGGATCAACTTACCACTATGGGGAATTTAGTCCCACTTATTGGAGATAACCTTGGTCAATATAAGAGTGTTGGTGTGAGATGGTTCAAATTCTCATCCCTTATTGGTATCTTTCCTCAATTACCACTGCCTTAGATTCCTTCTTCCTCTTCTAAAGCTCCTATACATATGATCTCTTCTGACACCTATGGACCCCATAGACCTCCTAATCCTTAGGTGGTGTCTTCTGATATTATGGAAGTTGATAAATATAGTGAGTATCCTTCACCACCTTTAGTTGAAAATATTTCCTCTTCGGTAGTCCCATTCGTACCTCCTAACGTTGGTAAAAAAGTTCACCCTAATATGGAATATGATCAGGATCCTTTTCCCACATGGGCCATCCCTCCACATCTTCCACGTGAATCTCTTGATGATGAGTCTTCTTATTGACAAGTCATATTGGATGTCATGGATTCACCTATTGATAATTCTATGGAGATTACGCCTCTTCATGCCTCTAGTATTCCCCAATTGGAAAAGGAAAAATATTGAATCAAACCAAGGAGAATCTCCTCGACCCTCCTTGGAAGTTGCTCGCTTGGACCGAGTCAATTCTTGGGTTTACAACGATGAAATTTCCAATGGATTTTTGAACTCATATCCATGTGTCGACGAGCGCCTTGTATCCCCTTTACGTCTTGATACAAACTTGTCAAGGAGCCTCACTAGCTCATGAGACTACTCATCTTGTATGTCCTCAGGTCATTCTTGATAATGCTATGGTTCTAGGTTTTCCCTGGTATCATCAACTGTTAGGAATTGGGTAGTTCAAATTTCTATGGCATGAACCCATCATGGTGTGCCATATGGTACGTCCATTCCTCCACAAGTTCATGTATGGGAATGCTTAGCTGATGTCTGGTAGTGGGCACACCTTGAAGTGAAATATTAGATTGAGTTGCCTTTGTACATATTGTACATAGGTGTGTGATGTTTTTACTTCTTTTTTGGTTTGATGTGTGACGCAAGCTATTTTATAGTACATCATATATGCAAAAAATCCAAAAAATTATAAAACTTAAAAAAATAAAATAAAATATATGGTCCTATTTTTACCTCCTCCATGTTTTATGTCTTTCATTATGTGATTTAACCATGGGTCCAACATTTCTAGACGTATTTTATAGGACAGGGTGGAGTTTTTATTGTGACATCGATTGGACCTTAGGTGCATTTCTTTGAACTTGGCATATAGAGGTAGGTCATTTATCACCATCACCGCTACATTATCAATTGTCATTGGCATATTCATTGTGCCCTAGGTTCAACCTCATCAAGTTGTGAAATTAGTCCTTTCTTGTATTCACGTCATAGCTTGGCGGTAGATCCTACCTAATTATGGATACCATTGATAACACCTCTTTTCCATATTGGTGTCTATGCAATCATTTTTATTATTTTTAGGAATCCCTCCTTCTGAATCACCATGACCTACAATCTGAGCCTCATGTCCTCTACTTCGTCACTTTCTTGCCTTACCCCAGGAGGATTCCACACTTTATCCCTTGTGATTTCCACTTTTAATCAACCTATTTATACATGATGACCCTTAGTTTCCTCATTACATCATCATCATCTTCTTAGCCTATCATTTGTTTTCACTTGGAATTTTACCCTTTCTTGAAGGAACCACTGCGATGAGTGGCTTTATTTGCGAAGTTCTTGATCTCTACATGTTTTGAGTAGTTCCACCATGACTAGAACCAATTAATATCCTCTATACCTATTTTTTCTCCAGGAGGAGTTTCCTTTAGGCTCTTTTCAGACTCCTTAACTTAGAAAATATTTCCGATTGAAATTATATCCTTTTCGCTCGTTAAGTTACTTGAAGGGATGTCTATTCAGTATAAGCTAAACCATTTTCTGGATTAAGTAGACTAGTTATGAAAAAGTAATACTCTAGTCTATTATGGCTAGAAGGTTCTCCCTTGTACTTTTTATCTCTTTTTTGGGCTTGGGGAAATAGATTTAAAAAAAATGAGCCTATTGAGCATATTTGTATTCTTTTTAGTGCTCATTAAACCATGAAGGAGACCAAAAATAGAAATGTTAAGGGAACATGTTTTTTTTTTTTTCATCAAAATTCCAGCGTTAGTCGTGTCACCCTTGAACATGACACCTATCTGCATCATTATCTCACATTTGGGTTTTAGCTCACCTAGGAGGCGTACCATACATATGAGTCTATCTACTCCTCCGACTTGTTCCTCTTCTAGTCATATGGAGCATGCTGAAATGCCTCCCGTGCTATTGTACGATATCACATGGTCCTCATTAGTCATGCTACCAAGTCACTTTTATGTTGTGCTACTATGTTCTCAAGGGAAGTCTCATACTGTGTCGGTCATTTAAAGTTTTCAATTTACCTTTTTGAGACAACCATCCCTGTATCAGTTGTACTTCATCATCTTATTACTTCATCCATTCACATCACCTTTCGGTCTGTTTTGTGTCGATTGATGCGGGATACATCAAGGCCCTCCTTCGACAAATATTATCCTATCAACGTCAACTCATTATCCAGGATCTTGATCTAGGAACTAGTAGTACCTTAGGGTTTGCACATTTCAAAGGAAGGTTTCCTTACAATAGACATTGGGTCCACATCATTGGTTGCTACTCGGTCGAGTTCGCAAGTGTTTGATGTCATCCCATTTATTCACACTTAGTGGACTATAGTAGGTACCTAAGGGTCCATTTTCATCATTGGTGGGCCCCATCATATTTTTTAAAAATACACCCCATTGACCGGTAATCAAACGATTTCTACCATTCTCGAGATAAACTCATCTATTCGAATGTCGTAGATTCATACCATCGGGGTTATATCGAAGACCCTGGGTTAGGGACATTTCACTCTTATGTGAAACCCTTTCTAAGCCACATTGGAGTTATATTCATTATGTACTTTTAGGAATACTCTAGGACACATCCTGTCTATTATGTGTCCAAAGTCCTACTGATGTATAATGTGACATAGATCCACATTGTATTTACTAGGTGCTATGATCTGTCTGTTGAGTCACATGGATCAACTGTGTATTTTTCATGGCCATGTCTAAGCATTTCATATCATGGATCCATAGCGTATGTTTTGGTGGCCATGTTTAGTGTCTCTTTATGACCAATCATGGGTATGTTTGTATCGAGGATGTTATCAAAATAAATGGGATTTCAAAATTTGGATTCTTTCGATCCAGTTTCTTAGATTTGTCTCCTTCATCCCATTTTGACCTATGAGTTTTATTCTAATGCATTTCTGGAATCAATTTCTCTTCTGACCTAATGCATTAGAGGGCATCTATTATAACCCTATTTTCCACTCCATTATAGTGAGAAAAATTTAATTTCAACTTACCTTAGTTGCTGGCTAGAATGCATCTCATTTTCACTTCTATATTTACTTATGTGAGATTTATCCCATGTTAAAAGGGTGAAACTAAATAATTGAACATTTTATCATAATTATTTTTCCAAAATATTATAATTATGAGACAATAATTATTTCATAATTGAAAATAATTGAGAAAAAACTCATAATTGAGAAAAATGTTTCTAGAGGCTTACTTTCCCAAGGATATCAACTTGAGCCACTTTTTATAAGTTGGCTAGGAATATTTTATTAGATAATATTCCTAACTACTCTTCACCCTAGGCGTCCATATTCATCCTACTAGGAGTCTCTTTGGTTCTATATATACTGGTCTATCCTAGAGGGTCAAGCTAGTTAAAGAGGGAGAGGGATAATTATGTTCTTATGTTGATTCTTTGATTCATATCTCTATGATCCATTTTCTTTTGAGGTAATACAAATAATAGAGGGGGATAATCTGCCATATTATGGAGAGGGGATCTTATTCTTGAAGGT
Organism: Pinus albicaulis; assembly: GCA_034641835.2. Taxonomy (NCBI): domain Eukaryota; kingdom Viridiplantae; phylum Streptophyta; class Pinopsida; order Pinales; family Pinaceae; genus Pinus; species Pinus albicaulis. The sequence goes on along the minus strand of CM076575.1, from coordinate 1,439,990,447 downwards.
ATAATTGTACCAGTTGGTTTATCATTAATGAAAATACATGTTCCTTTCTTATTAATATATGCTTCTGGTTGATTATACATGTTTATTATCATTTGAGATAACACTCTTCTGTAGAAGGCTATTTGTTGTTGTGCAACTAGATCATATAATAGAAGAAAAGATATATCAATGACTTGAAAAATTAGCCTCTTCAAGGAGGGAACTTCCTTTAGATCACATAAATAAACAATTCTTGGATGATTCAAATGAAAAGACCTACTTGGTATATATAAGAGTCTAAAGGGTCACAACATAATCATAGCCTACATAACAATAATAATGTAAGGGCACAAAAATAACAATAACAATAAGGGGGCTACGCTAACAATAACAATAAGGGGGATACATTAAGAATAACAATAAGGGGGTGCAATAAGAATAACAATAAGGGTGTTACACTAGTATTATAGGGACCTAACATGCCCCTCTCCTTCAAAAAAAATGTTGTACTCAACACTTGACTAGTTCTGGATGTTTCTGTATAAAATTCTCATCCTCCCATGTGAAATATTCAGAGGTTAAGTTATTCCACTTAATGAGATAATTTGAAATTGATTGATTCCATAGTTGTTAGGTTCTTATTTCCATGAATTCTTTAGGATACAATATGATTTTTGCACTCTTGTGAAGTTTTGGTAATATTGTTTGAATTGAGAGCTTGTCATTGATAACCTTCTTTAAGCATGAAACATGGAAAACTAGGTGTACTTGGGAAGATGCATGAAGCTCTAATATGTATGCCATAGTACCAATATTTTGCAACACCTTGCAAGTACCATAATACTTGGGTGATAATTTATTATCCTTATTAGCTTACTTTAGGGAAGTTTTTTTGTATGGTTGTATTCATAAAAATACATAGTCACCTACATCAAAACTTCTTTCACTGCGATGTTGATCTGGATGTGTTTCATTCGATTCTGCGCTAGAGTTAGGTTATCCTTTAGGAGTTGGAGAAATTTTATTTGATGCTCAATATGATCTTCCACTACTTGAACTTTAGAATTTTCTCTTAAAGATGATGTGATGGATGGTGGATGATATCCATAAAGTTCCATAAATGGGGTCATTTTGCTGCAATATAGAATGAAGTGTTATACCATCATTCAACTAGAGGTAACCACTTGAACCATTGTGTTTTTTTATCAGATACAAACCAATAAAGATATACTTTCATAAATTTGTTCACTATCTCATTTTTCCCGCTATATTGAGGATGCTAAGATGAGCTATGTCCTAATTTAGTACCCAAACAAGAAAATAATTTTGTCCAAAAAATTCCAGTGAAAATGGGATCTCTATCACTTACAATAATATTTTGGTTTCCATGTAGCTTTTGAATTGTTTCCATAAATGCAGTAGCAACTGTACTGAATTTAAAAGGATGAGATAATGTAAAAAATTATGCATACTTGGTAAGTCTATCAACTAATACCATGGTGAAACTCTTTCCTTTAGACTTGGGTAAAACTGTGATAAAATCTATTGAGACCTCTTCCCAACGCTAACTTGGAATGTCTAAAGGTTGTAACAAACCTGTGGTCTTAATTGTCCCAACTTTGTTTTGTTTGCAAAAAAAAAATTATACCACAAACTTCTGAATATCATATTTAAGGCCATCCCAAAAAAATTCATTCTTGACCCTATGGTAAGTTTGTAAACATCCCGAGTGCCCTCTTGAAGGAGAGGTGTGAAATTCCAAAAGAATATTTTGTTTGAGTTGGGAATTCTTACATAGATATAAGTGATCTTTGTACTATAATGAGTCATTTTTCCAAATAAATGTATCATATGTACTGAGATATTGCTGCAACTTTTGAATAAATGTCCACATCTCTTAGTTATTCTTCCATTCCTCCCTTGATTCAATTATCCAATTAGGTTTGATAATAGCAATGACATAGAGAAATGCTTCCACATCCTTATCCCTTCTTGAGAGTGCATCTGCAAAAACATTTTGCTTCCCTTTTTTTTAGATAATTTGAAAGTCATAACCCAACATCTTAGTGATCCATTTTTGCTTCTCTTTTGAAGATGTTATTTGTTCCAAATAACATTTAATACTATCATGTTTTTTTTTTACCTCGAAGTGTCTTCCCATTAGGTAAGGGTGAAATTTCTTTAGGGCATGTAGTATTGCCACATTTCCTTCTCATAATCTGGCTTTTGTAAATACTTTCCCTTGATTGGATGACTTTCAAAATAAATGGGTCTTCCTTCTTGCATTAAAACAACACCAATTCCATTTTATGAGGCATCACATTCCAACATAAAAGGTTTTTGTGAATTTTGGTGTAGCTAAAACTGAAGCTTAGCAAATTGCCTCTTTAAGATGTTTAAAAGACTTAGTTGATTCTGGAGTGCAAAAAAAACAATCTTTCTTCAGTAATGTTGTTAGAGGTGCTACTATTTCCCATAATTCTTAGCAAACTTGTGATAATACCCTGTCAACACGAGAAATCCTTGAATATGCTTTAGGGTTGTGGGGATTTTACATTCCTTGATGGTTTTAATTTTGTTAGGATCTATCTTAACACCCTCATGAGATACAATATGACCCATATATTCCACCTCCCATACCCCAAAGAAACATTTGAAGGTTTTTTCATACAATTATTTCTCCTCCAATAGTTTGCGCACCTTGTCAACATGTTGAACATGATCCTTCCAATACTTGTTATAGATTAGTATATCATCAAAAAAGACTAACATAAATTTAATAAGGAAGGGTTTGAAAATGGAATTAATCAAACCTTGAAATGTGGAAGGTGGATTATTAATGCCAATAGGCATGGCCAAAAAAATCATAATTACCATCATGATTTCTAAATGTTGTTTTCAAAATTTATTCAATCTTCATTCTAATTTGATGATATCCTCAATGAAGATCCAACTTGGTGAAGTAAATTGCTCCATATGATTCATCCAAAAATTCATCAATGATAGGAAAGGGAAATTTATCTTTAATGGTGAGATTATTGAGCTCCATATTATCCAGAAACATATTCCATGATCCATCCCTCTTGTCTACCAATACTACCATAGTAGAGAAAGAAATTTTTCTAGCATTTTTGCAACTATACGTTCAATTTCACATTTTTGGGCATACAGATATCTATAAGGCTTGATGTTTGGAGGAACACTCCCTAGAATCAATTAAATAGCATGATAAAGATAAAAAATAGGTGGGAGGCATTTGGGAGTCTCAAATAACTTGGAATAATTGTCCAAGATTCTTTGGAGATATGGAGAAATAGATGATTTTGATGTTTGTAATATAGTGAGCATAATTGTGCAATTATGCCTCATTGTTATTTATTCAAAAGATTTTTAATGCCATTAGAGATGATTATATTCCAAATTTTCCCTGAGATGCCCCTAAATTCAATTTACTTTCCTTCCCAGACAAATTTCAAGAAAAAATCTTGAAAATTAAAAGCTATTGTCCCCAAATTTTGTAAACATTGGACTCCTAATACAACATCAACACCACCCATTGGAATGGAAAGTATTGGAGTGTTCAATACATATTCCCCCATGGTTATATTTTTTTAAAAGTGTAACTAGGATCGGACTTCATGCTGACTATGTAATTATGTAAAGAAGAAGACAATGATAATAAAATGTATTTTTGTTGTACTTTTTTCATGGGTTTCATGAACAAGATTTTATTATATAGGTTATGGAATTCTTCTTGATGTCTTCTAGGTTTGTGTCTTCTTCTATAATTAAGTGTCATATACATGAAGGATTTAGTTTAGATGTTTATGCTCCAAAGACCTTGTGAAGAAGCTCTCAACAACCCTCATATAACGTTGAAGAAAAGCTCCAAAATGTAGTGAATACAACCTTCAACGATGATAAAGAAATACCTCATGAAATGCTGAAGAAATTACACTTCAAGTCGTCCTACAAATTGTGTTAAATTCGGCTGGCATGTCAGCTTATTAATTGACTACAAAAACTATAAATACCCAGTTGAAATACATAGAAAAACAAGGAATTGAGGACTCATCTCAGGAAAAGTGTGGATTAAATCTCAGGAAAAAGTGTGGATTAAAAAGCAGGAAAAAGTGCGGATTAAAGGAAGGATGAAGTGCGGATTACACTGAATCTAATGCATACATCTTCAAGGATACATTGCAGATAAAATACATCATATAAGTGCGGGTGAATGACAGTAATATATGGGATATCAAAGTGAATAAAGTGCGGATCTAAGACAGAGGTGCAGGAAGCAGATTGTTGTAGAATACAGGAAGGAGATTGCAGATAAGAGGGTACAAACTGTGGATAAGAAGGTATAGATTATGGACAGCTAGATTGCAAGGTAAAAAAGTGCGGATTGATGCAGCAATACTTCGGATTAATAGAGCAGACTCAAGAAGATCAGTGCAACGATAAGTTGTTGTTATATTAGACATAAGCAACACAATCAAGCTCACAAGTAATTATCAAGAAGAGAATTTGTATTAATCACCAGCCCTCCAAATTCTCAACATGGTATTAGAGCTAAGGTGCTAAATGCAAGGGCTTCTTGTCAACAAAGATGCTCAATGAAGTGAAGATAAAATTTTGGGTTGAAAAGTAAAATTAGTTTGCAAGGAAGAACATCTAGCTACTTCAAATTAGATCTCCCATCTCATGCAAAATATCAACTCATTCAAGAAAATAATGTTTGCCATCAAAATTTTTCACTCAAGACATTGTTTGAAGAGGACCTCAACTTCTGAAGATATTCTTTATAGTCAAGGGTTCAAGTACACCAACATTAAAGAATCTCCTATATTAAAGGAAACCCTTGAATTAATTTTCAAATATCATCAAGGAAGCTGCAAGCCACTCTACTCAAGTAAGTATCCATGACCCTATATGTCAAGATGCCTTATTGTAAAGAAAGCAACAAGCTGGTTGGGTCATCAAACTTCAGTGCATGGAAGAAGAGGACAGACTTGAATTTAATTGAAGATGAAATAATCCACTATATCGAAGGATCTACTATTCAACCCCCAAAAGAAGATGCTCCAGCTCATGCCGAGTACAGGAAGGGAGAAATTATAGCCCAAAGGATTCTCATAGAATCCATTAAAGGCTCTCTCATTTGCTATGTGTCAAAACTAAAGACTGGAAAACAAATATATGAGAAATTGGTGGAGCTATTCTCTGTGAGTACTACAGGAGAAGCCATATCTCTGAGACAAGAACTATAAAAAATGAAATTATCAAGGGAAGAATGAATCACTCCATACTTTATGAGGAATTATGAAATACGAGATCAACTGCAAGAACTAGGAGAAGTAATGTCTAACACTGATATGAATACAACGGTGATGAATGCTCTACAAGAGGAATGGGGAAACTTCCCTTCTAGTTAATACAGGAAGAAATAAGCCACCCCATTCCATGATTTATGGTCTCTATGTAAAATAGAGGAAACAATACTAAAGGCTAAAGTTGATACAAGACCAAGTGAAGAGAATCATGCCTTTGCAGCCTCATAGAGGAAGAAAGGAAGATTCAGAAAATTTGGCCCTCAGAATAAAAGAAGGAATATGAACAACATACGATGATTTGGATGTAATGAACTTGGGCATTATAAAAGAGATTTTCCTAAATCTGGAGAGGACGAGAGGAAAAATGAAGAATCCCATTTCACCAATGAAAGAAAAGAACCTAATGCTAAGAGATCTAAGAAACAGGAAGTGAGAGATCTCAATTATGATTAATATCATATTTCTCTCTAAGTGATTTCTTATAGATTGTAAAATAGTATGATAGGAAGAAACGTAAATTAATAAGCATCACGATAGAAGCATGGAAGGAGATCTCGGTGAAACAACTTCTGGAAAACCTCTCTGATAACATTAGTAAAGTAAATCAGTCATCAAGATCAAGGGTCATCATGGAAACAAAATTTTGGATGTGATGACATATTGATGAAGCAGGCCAAAGGAATGAAGCTCTTCATTCTAGAGAAATTTCTACAGGATGACACAAGGAAATAGGTATGAGGTATGAAGACATATATGCTGATATTGGATGTTGTGAAGTCGTGTCATATGGTTGTAGGTAATAGACTTCCATATTTAGAAGTATGATCTATGAAGGAGGATCTCTTGGTGTACTAACAGATGAAATCAACATAATATTTCCTCATAGAGTATGAGGTGGTTGTACATAAACAAGAAATTGGAAATTTTGTAAGATCCTGTGAATGAAGAATGTGCAAAGAGGAAGAGATCATGAAATGCAACCATGTCAAGAGGTAGTTATCATCCGGAGGCCAAGAAGATGTGACTATGATATCTCTTGGGAAGATATGTAGACTCTGACAAAAGTATGGTAAAGAAGAAGACTCTTGGAAAAACATATCATTAGGAGATGTTTCAATCTGTATGAAGGATTCCGATGCCTACAAGAACATGTCATGGTGAAAGATCATCATTAAGTTAAATTTTTTTCTAAAAGTTCATATGTATATGTTTATCTGGATGAATTTGTGCAGGGCTGCTAATCATGAGAAAGGATGTATGATTCGAAGGAAAACAACATGGAATAACGATGGAACAGATAAGAAATACTGATGAATCAATTTTTGATAGTGGACATGACTCGTGACTAAAAGTGATGGATGATCTGTGCCCTATGAAGCCAAAAGTTGAAGATCCCTCAATATCGAAAACCATGTCATCGAGGGGAGGAATTATTCATGAGTAGCTGGATTGCTGCTGCAGGCCCCTGATTGATTGGGATCCTGGTGGTAATTTTCTTGCTTGGACGAAACTTGAAGTATGTCCTTTCTGTGTTAAGAGGGAGTGATGTATGTGACTCTCTATTACATATGTCCTACACTAGACCAGGACTAACAGTCGTAAGTCTTAGTGAATACCATGTGAAGAGAATGGATAGACACATCATTTTTGTCTTCACCCAAAATACATAATGGAGGATTGGGTAATCATTTGGCATTCGATACTCTTTGAGAACGAGATAGGGAATTCAAGGTAAGAGTAGTGGTGGATCGATATTATTTGAGGGTTTTCTACCCAAGAGAAGAATAGTCAAAGAAGGTCATACTCTGGGAACACCTAGGTGGGGTATGTACGTTGGAGAGATAATGGCTATGGTGTCTATTAGTCATGTGTATTGCTAGCATTGTAGCCCATTATCTCTTTGAGAGATGGGGCTGTTAGTCAAGGCCTTGCACTAGGACAATGCTGGTTGATACGATGCTATACATGTGCGATTACCAATCCGATTCTTCTTATGAGATTATTTAGTTTGATAGTGACCATGTACTTGTATGAATACCTCCCTTGTTAAGAGGGAGTGTTGAAAAATGTAACTAGGATCGGTCTTCATGATGACTATATAATTATGTAAAGAAGAAGATAATGATAATAAAATGTATTTTTGTTGTACTTGTTTCATGGGTTTCATGAACAAGATTTTATTATATAGGTTATGGACTTCTTCTTGATGTCTTCTAGGTTTTTGTCTTCTTCTATAATTAAGTATCATATACATGAATGATTTAGTTTAGATGTTTATGCTCCAAATACCTTGTGAAGAAGCTCTCAACTACCCTCATATAATGTTGAAGACAAGCTCCAAAATATAATGAAGACAACCTTCAACGATGCTAAAGAAATACCTCATGAAATGCTGAAGAAATTACACCTCAAGTCAGCCTACAAATTGTGTTAAAGTCGGCTGGCATGTCGGCTTATTAACTGACTGCAAAAAATATAAATACCCAGTTGAAATGCATAGAAAAATAAGGAATTGCGGATTCATCTCAGGAAAAAGTGCAGATTAAATATCAGGAAAAAGTGCAGATTAAAATGCAGGAAAAAGGATGAAGTGCGGATTACACTGAATCTAATGCGGACATCTCCAAGGATACAGTGCGGATAAAAGACATCATATAAATGCGGTGAATGACAGTAATATATGGGATATTAAAGTGACTAAAGTGCGGAAATGAGACAGAGGTGTAGGAAGCAGATTGCGGTAGAATACAGGAAGGAGATTACGGATAAGAGGGTAAAAACTGCGGATAAGAAGGTATAGATTGCAGAAAACTAGATTGCAAGGTACAAAAGAGTGGATTGATGTAGCAAGACTTCAGATTAATAAATCAGACTCAAGAAGATTAATGCAAGGATAAGTTGATGTTCTATTAGTGTTAAGGGGAGTTGAGTTGAATTAGCAGAGGTTGAGACAATGATTATTAGGAGAAGAGGCAGTAATAATGAGGAAGGTAAATCTATGATTTACCTTCCTACAATTCGAGCAATTCAACCACAGACATATGCAAGGTGAAGATCAAGGTCTCTAGTACTGATGCAGATCTAAGCTAATTGGTGAAAAGAAGAGTCAAGATTGAAGAAACTAGACCAAGGTCTTGGAAGCATATCTAGGTCAAGGGTCTAAGTCTGGGTCATGGCACTTTTCATTTGAAGATCTATAAGAAGAATTATTTGCGGGTTTTCCTATCCAAGAGGGAGAGGTTTTGCCCTGGCTCTAAAAGTCTAACTTTTGTGTTTTTTGAATTTTGATAATTGAATTGATGAAAGATTAAATAAGCTAAAAAAAGAGAAGACATAATTAACACAATCAAGCTCACAAGTAATTATCAAGAAGAGAATTTTTATTAATCACCAACCCTCCAAATTCTTAGCAAGATTGATATTATGGCACTTCTCCGAGCAATTTATAGTTCCAGCTCCATTTTCAACCATCACTTGACACTCTGGCGCTGGATATAGAAAGAAATTCAATACCTTGGCTATCTTAAAATGAATAAAATTATGGTTATTACCATAATCAATCAACACTATTACCTTTTTTTCTTGATATATCCTTCTGCCTTGAGAGTTTGAGGAGTGGTAATTCCTACCAAAGCATTACAAGATATGGTAAGATTCATTTCTTCTTTCTTTGGGGTTGGTTCCTGGTGTATATCCTCTTTATTTGATGTTTCTTGTTCCTTTTCTTCCTCCTCTTCACAATCTATGTAAAATATTTTGTTATCAACACAATTATGAACCTTAGTGTATTTTCTATCACAACTATAACAAAGCCCTTTTTCTCTTTTTTCCTCCAATTGTTGTGGTGTCAACCTTGTAGGTTGTGGGAGAATAGGAGAAACAACACTTCCATATTTATAGTTGTGAGTGGTAGAATTCATTGTTTCCATAATTTTTCTTTCAAATTTTATTTCCACCTTGAATGGATTCTCTAGTGAATTAGGTTCCCAAAGATGAACCTCATGTTGGATGTTATCCTTTAAATTCTCTATGAAGACATCAATCCTATGCTCCTATGGAATATCATTTACCTTGATATTCAATATTTGGAAGTCATCAATGTGCTCCACCATTGAACCCTTTTTTTCATATTGATCAATTGGCTAAATAATGTATTTTTATTTGTATCCTCATAACATGCTGCCAATTCTTCTGTAAAACTTGACCAAGTGACAATTGAATTACAAGAAAAAATCCATCGATACCACACAATATGATTTTTTTCTAAATATAAATATACAATGTGTACCTTTTGTATGTGTGGCACATAATGTAGATCAAATAATTTCTTCATCTGTAACATCCATGTTACCAGATCCTTGCCATCAATCTTTGGAATATGGTTGGTCTTCATCCCAAATTTGGAGTCTCTAAAATCATGATTCACATTCTATTTTTTCTCCTCATGAGTTTCATGAAATACCTTATCACTAATAGGAAGCCTTTCCTCTAGAAACATTTCCAAGCCTTCCTTCAAACCTTCTATGTCTGCTTTTAAACCATTCACGTCACTTTTTATTTATGCTTTTAAACCATCCATGTCCCCAAATTAGTTCATCTTTGGCTGTGTTGAAGAATGTAACTAGTGTTGGTATTCATAATTATATTTGAGTCATGATGTAATGTATTTGTAAAAAGAAAGAAAAATAAATTTTGTTATTAAATAAATTGACTTATTAAAGGATGGGGTTCATTCTTAGGTCAATTATTTATAGGTCATGGCCTCCATTGTAGGATTCTAGGTTTATGTCAAGTGTCCTTGTCCATATCATAATGTAAAATACCCTTCTTGGGATTATATTGTCAAGAAATATATTTATTTTATTATAATTTAGTTCTTCTATGCCTCCTCCACCAAGTATACCTAAAACAAAGACAACTCGACCTAACTAAGGGGCATAAACACCGATATAAAGGAAAGTCAAAATTTCAGAATTACAAGAAATTTGAATTTCAGAAGTGCAGGACGGTTGATAAGTGCAGGTAGACTGAGAAGTGATGGCAGTCCAAGAAGTGTAGGCAATATGAAAAGTGCAGGCATGACAAGAAGTGCAGGTAGGCCAAAAAGTGTAGACAAGCCAAGAAATTCAGAAGTGCAGGCAGGTCCGAAATTTTGAGGAAATTATGGCCGAAATTTACTAGGTTGTTGCTGTGCTGTAGCTTCTGAACAAAAGGAGAATATTGAAATTGGCTATATAATCTTGGAATCTTGACCTGGTGGAGGAGGAAGATATTTTGGTTTCAGGTCTTGGTCTATTTGAATTTGAATCTATTGAAGGAAGAGTTCTGACTGGGTTTTCCCTATAAATGGGTTTCAACCCTGGCTGAGTGCTTACTTTCGGTGTCCCTGATATTCATGTTTTTGCTTTGTTTATTTCTTGATGAGAAGAAGATAAAGAAATAATATAAAGAATTTAATAAGAACATAATAATATCACAAGTAATTCTAAATATAAGAAAAATTTTCTGCCTTTCTGAGTTTCTAACATGGTATCAGAGCTAAGGTGAAAGAAGGAAGAAAAAGGCATCCCAAAGATCTACTGAAGGGAGAATAAATGTTTCAAGGTAAGGTCACAAGGAGTAAAATATATCAATATGATTAAATCAACGAAGGCATAAAATAAACTAGAAGGAGCCTCCAACTAAAGGACATAGAAAAAGAGGATATACCTTATCCTCGAAAAGCAAAAAGTACTGAATCTTGTTCAAGGGAAAGTCAAGAAACCAACAGATGAAGCAGAGAAATTGAAGTTTAGAGAATCCAAAATTTTATCCATGAACCTAATTGTTTATGGAGAAAAGTACAACTTAATTCCATACATTTCAAATATTTATTCCACTCAAGAAATGTATGAGTCTCTCTCCAAATTATTCACAATCAAGAACACTGGTCAAATAGAAAACATCAAGAATGAATTAATAACTATTAAGATGATGAAATATGATATCGTTTCAGCATATTTTGTAAGAATATCAGAATAAGAGATGAAATCCAAGCAATAGATGAAATTATACTAGAAAACGTGCTCATAATTACTTCTCTTCTAGAACTACCAAAATATTGGAGTGCCTTTGCATCAAGAATCAATAGTTGGAAGGATACTCCAACATTTAAAAAAATGTGGAATGCATGCAATCATGAAGAAGCCAGGATATCATTAGTAAACAACAAGAAGGAGGATGAGGAAGAAAATATCTCTAATGCCTATTTTGGTCATCACAAGAAAAATACAACCTTCAAGAAGTTCAAGGAACAAAAGAAGAAAATTGACCTATGGAAGATTGAATGATACAATTTTCATAAGGCAGGTCATTATAAAATTTAATGTTCTGAGAATCCAAGGAATAAGAAGAGAGATAGGGATAAAGAAAATATTACCGATGAAGCTCCACCGAAGAAGAACAAGACCGAGGAATCAGAAGTTAAGTACTTATAATACTAAGTACTCTCCTACATATACTACTTAGTATCGTATTGTTTTCCTTTATGTTTTAATTTCTAGAGTTTGTAGGTCTAACATGTCTTGTTAGAACAATTTTGAAGTATTCTAGGTATCCCTCAAACAAATTGGGTTAAGAGGGAAGTCTTCACCATTTTACCTAAATCTAAGTGTATTATTCTTTGTTTCATATTTTCATTTTTGGTTTCCTCCTCACATCAAGACTTATTTATGTTGTATACTAGTAACCTTTTTCTTTATATTTTCCTTGGTTAGGAAAGCTTGCTGAATGCTCAAAGGTTATGGAGGAGACTTCAAAGGACAAACCCGAAAAATGGAAGAAGTTTTTTCCTTCAAGAATCAATGTCCTACAAGGTTTTTTAAGGAAAAACTCAAGGTATGTCTTAGATTATAATATTTATTATAAAATTCTCTTCATGTAAAAGGTATGATCATTCTTCTTTTGAAATTTTATTTACATTACTAACATCGATGTTGAGGAGTCGAAAATGGTTCCACATTAGTCATTTTTAGTTTATGTTTCAAGTCTAAATCAAGACCCATCGTCAGGAGAAAATTTGATAAGAAGATGCAAAAGAAGTGCTATATAAATATAGGAGAGAGATCGAGGAATTCGTTGATAATATGTAAAGAAAATGCACAAGTCGACTATGAGAATTAATAGTTAAAGGTGATGTATTAAATTATATTTTTAAAGGATTAATGTTATATATATATATATATATATATATAATTACAATATAACATTAATAGCATTAATATAATGTTAATAATATTAATAATATTTATTTTTTATAATAATATTATTGATGCTATTAGTAACAATTTTAATCTATTAATATGTGTTATATTATTCAAAAAGATTAATGCTGTATTATAAATATAAATTTTACTAATAATATTAATTAAACATTAATAATAATATAATTAATGTTTTAAGTGTTTTTAATATTAAAAATGTTACTTTATTAATATAAATAATATCTAATTAACAATATTATTGCTATTGATAGTAGAATATAAAATTTAAAGCTGTTGATTGCTGATGTTTTGTAGTTTTAAGGAGAGTAAGGGAGGTGAAGGAAATGATTAGGGGAATAAATAGGGAGGATAATTATCTTTCAGGATATTGGTACTTTGTGAGAAGGGGAATCCAGCTTCCGCTTACTTCTATCCCTCCATCTCTATTGAGATTGTTGGGATGTTTTATGATTTCTACGGCTTCACAAATATTGCTTTTGTAATAATGGTTTTATTTTGAGATTATTTCCATGTCTTATAGGAAAACATGGTGACTAGTCTTCAAGGAGTGTTCGGAAAGAGTTGAGAATTTCTCCTTCCATTCTTGATATCTTCTCCATGTTCCTTGAGCCTGATCTCAAATGATCTTCCTATTTCTCTTATGTAACACTTGCCATAAGAACATTTGAATTTGTATACACCTTTATGTTGGGAGTGATCCATGCTGCCCTTGATCAATCTAATTCTTTATTGGATATTATATGTAAATATCTCCATAAAAAGGTTGAACACTCTAGAAGCATGCTTGGACAAATGGATATATCCGATTTAGTTTGATAGGGAGAGATGAAGCATATAAGGAAAAGATGCTTGGGAGGACATCTGGCCGACCTATGTGTTGATGTATAGATCTTGAGGAGGGAGGGTGGCGGTTGTCACAGAGCTCTGACCTTGGATACACACCTAGATCCTTAGGTTGGTGGTAGATATTAAAATCCTGATGGTATCTAGAGTTGGCTGAAGCTTGAGTTCCCTTATTCCCACCCTGATAGAATACCCTGTTATTGTATCTAGTCCGCAATAATGAGTGTGCTATAACTCTTCATAGTTCATTTTAAGATCTTCCATGTACCTCTATATATATATGTAATTATGAATACCTCCCTAGTTAAGAGGGAGTACTGAAGGATTAACTAATGTTGGTCTTCATAATTATATTTGATTCATGATGTAATGTATTTGTCAAAAGAAAGAAAAATATTCTCTATTATTAAAGAAATTTACTTATTAAAGCGTGGGTTTCGTGCTTGGGTCAATTATTTATAGGTAATGGCATCCATTTCAAGCTTTTATGGTTTATTTAAAGTGTCCTTTTCCATGTCATAATGTAGAAGACCCTTCTTAGGCTTCTCTTGTGAATAAGGGAATTTATTTTATTATATTTTAGGTCTTCTGGGCCTCCTCCACCATGTCATTCTCAAAGAAGGATAATTCAGCCTAACTAAGGGGCAGAAACACCTATATAAAGCAAAATTCATAATCTTATAAGTACAATAAAGTCAAAGTTCAGAAGTGCAGGCAGATTGAGAAGTGCAGGAAGACCGAGAAGTGCAGGCAAACTAAGAAGTGCAGGAAGATTGAGAAGTGCAGGAAGACCGATAAGTGTAGGCAAACTAAGAAGTGCAGGTAGGCCAAGAAGTGTAGGCATATTGAAAAGTGAAGGCAAGTACAAAATTATAAAGAAACTGGGGCTAAAACTTCTGGGTTTTTGCTGGGATATAACTAGTGAAAAAAAGGAGAATATTGAAAGTTGTTGTATCACATTGGAAGCTTGACTTGGGGGAGGAGGAAAATATTTTGGTCTTGGCTATTTGTATATATGAATTCGAATCTACTGAAGGATAGGTTCTGATTGGAATTTCCCCTATAAAGGGGTTTTAGCCCTAGCTGAGTGCCTAATTCTGGTGTCCCTGATCTTCATATTTTTTCTTTGATGATTTCTTGATGAGAAGAAGATAAAGAAAGAACATAAATAGGCTAATAAGAACATGATAATATCACAACTAATTATCAATATAAGAATATATTTCCACCTTTTTTATTTCTAACAGGTTTATCTTTGTGAGACTGAAATTTGTTGCACTTGGTCCCATAATTTTGATATATCATGTTGTAATTATTCCTCATCATAAATCATAGTAGGGATTTATGAGGGCTTAATGGGTGTATAATTCTTTTGTTTGGGAGGAATTTTGGAACCAAATATTGATATCTATGCTTTAGTATGCCCTTTAAATCACTTCAAACTGATTTTTCAAACAAAATTTATGCAATTTTAAAACAACTACATACATTTTTCTTTCTTTTAGGAGCTCAATATTGAAATTATTGTATCTCTATAATTTTGGCTCTCCAAGGTCAGAAATTTTGTGTTGTGGTATCCTTATGAGTCTTCTTTACAATTCCACAAGTCAGACCAAGATTGGATTCCTCATGATAAAGTTATGCCCAATCTCCCATGATGACCTGGTTATGGAATGGTTCAGTAGAGAGAACTCGTACGAAACTCCACGTGTCACTATTTGAACCTTCAACCCTGAAAATGATAAAAGAAAAACTAAATTCCATGCGATTTCAATAAATTTTTACAAAATTCAAATCTGATGCTCGTAGAGAAAGTTATAACAATTTTCCCTAGGTCACTTGTTTGAGAATGAATTTTGGAGCATGAAAAAACCCTAACTTATTCAGACCATATTTCTAGAAAATATAGCAAACCAAGATCTAAAAATTTTAAATGAATTTCACCAAGATTTTGGCTCCATGTGGCCAAAATTTCGTCTTCTGAAGCCTTGTATAAATTTATTTTAGTCTGAAATTCCAAGATGTCCTGTTTCAAGCAGTAAAACCCTATAATCTAAAGCTTTGATATCAAATGTTATAAAAACAGATCACAAAACATAAGAAAAGATAGATAAATGACTTGAAAAATTGGCCTCTTTGAGGGGTGAACCTCCTTTAAATCACATAAATGAACAATTCTTGGATGATTCAAATGACAAGGCCTCCTTGGTATATATAAGAGTCTAAAGGGTCAGAATATAATCAAAGCCTACATAAGAATAATAATGTGAGGGCACAACAATAAAAATAGTGGGCTTCTAAGGGGAACAACAATGACAATATGGAGGATACATGGACACAACAATAGAAATAAGGGGGCTACAATAACAATAATAATAATGGGGCTACAATAATATTATAATGGCCTAACATTTGTGGTATCTGTTTTGTGATGCATGTGTGGAGGTAGTAGATATATTACAAGAGGAAATATCTCTTGGTTTGAGCTTAGAATTTCTGCATCGAACGCAACGCCCTTCATTAATCTAAGAGGGTTGCAAGTGTGAGCTAAAACTCTTAGTGTTGGGGATACATGCATGATTGATTGCTTGAGCATATAGATTGGGATTCCTTTTTGTGAGTGAATTGGTCATATATTTTTCTGTATGGAAACCATGCTAGGGCATAAGGTTGCAAAGAAATAACTCCTTGTGTTTGAATTTTTCCACAACACCACCCATGACAAGTTGGGTATCTCCCTCTACTATCAATTTCATGACTTGATTGAGTGGATCATTCTTCTTATTTAGATCGAGACATATTTTTTCAGCTAATGATCAAAGGAGAGATAAGTTGAGATGAGTTGTAATGAGATGGATTATTTGCTGATGCAACTGAGATGAGGTTATGGAGCTTGACTTGGGGACCCGTAGGGTTTGGAGGATATTTACCCTTGTGGTAAATTGATCTCCCCTATTGTTGGTTATGGATTATTCTACTTCCATGAGACGAGACGAGATGAGATGAAACAAAATGAGGCGTGATTCAGTTGAGACTTATGATGAATATGTAAATTCCTTCTTATCTAAGATGGAGTGAAGAAAATTAGGGTAGATATGGGATGAATTTCCCCATAGGAACCTATCTACCCTAAACAAAATCCCATATAGCCCCAACGAGAATTCAATTGGATAAAAGAGATATTACTATTTAATGACACACATCTATTTTGATGGATAATCACTAAGGAATTTGTTAAATATATTTAAAGGTTATTTGAATTTGAGTTTTCCCTCCAAATATACAAGACGACCTACCCTAAGGGATGTGTCTCTTGGCTCAAAGGATCAATTATAAATAGCCTTAAATATACCTCCATTTGGAACATACACATTCAAACTTCTATGGCTCGTTTTATTTTGTTGTGGCTCGTAGTTTTCTTTGAGTGGCTTGAATATTTTATATGGTTCACACTTTCCATTTCTGGGGCTCACAGTTGAGTGGTTATAATTATCTATATGTGGAACAAATTTATCTATCACTCACATTTAATATCAATGAATCACATCTATTTTGTGACTTTCATTTTTGCTGTGGCTAACATTTTCTATTTTCCTGTGCTCATGGCTCACATCCTTTATTTGGCTCTCACATTTCTCTTGGGATCATATAATTATAGTAGCTTGCTTCACATATTCTATGGCTCACATTAATTTTAGTGGTTCAATTTTATTATTTGTGGCTCAAATTTATTCCAGTGGCTTGCTTTGTATACATTGTGGCTCAATTTATGGCTCAAATTTAGTAGTGGTTTTGTGGCTCAAACTAACTATGGCTCATATTGTATATCCTTTTGTCTCATGCATGCTCACATTCTTATATATCTATGGATCATGAATATTTTAGTGGCTTGTACTCATATCTCTGTGGATTACATTAAATATTTGTAGCTCATATTGAACAGATCATATGGCATCTCTGTAGACCGTATTGGATAGATCGTATGACATCTATGTAGCTCATATTGAACATATCATATGGCAATGAAACTAATGTATAACAATGAACTTATGGTAGGGATCTATGATAGAGTGATGTATAACAATCCTCGTGACCTTAATGTATGGAAGTAATATTTATATGACAATGTCCTTGATGAATAACATGAAATTGACCTTGATGAATGACATGGTAGTGACGTTGATGAATGATATGAGAATGTCCTTGATGAATAACATGGAAAAGACCTTGATGAATGACTTGAAAATGACCTAGATGAATGACATGACAGTGACCTAGATGGATGACATAGCAATGACCTTGATGAATGACATGAAAATGACCTTGTTGTATGGAAGTAACCTTGATATGTTATACATGATAGTGAACTTTGGTATATGATTTTTAGTTGTGATAGTGACTCTATGTTCGAGATGTGTTTTTGTGCCTTATGTTTATAAAAGTGAAGTATTTTTGCTATCTTATGAGGATCTAATATGATCTAGGATTGGGCCTAGGTGGCCTAATGTGATTTATGATGAAATACTTATGTATTACAATGTTTTTACTTTGCATCTAAACTAAACATTGATGAATATGTAATAGAAGAATAATAATTTGATTATGAATTTTTCCCATTGTGGTGTTTCTCCGTGGTCTCCGACCAAAAATATTGGTGTCTCTATTGTGCGTGCTTTTCTTCTACTGTTCTTTAATGTTATGTTGCTTTTTTGATGTTATTGTTCTCTCTACATAATTACTAATGATGATATGATGTTATGGGGTGAATATAATGTGAAAATGTTGAAAAAGGTTTAAAATTCAATTATCTACAACAAAGAACAATCTATCCCTAAAAATTAGAAATGTGATGGTTGAATGAGATCTCTAAGAGGTTGAAATGTTTCTTATATATATCTATCCAAGAGGGTCAAATAGGAGCCACTAGGCTGACTTTTCTAAGGAGGGACGACATAGTCATCTTGTGGGCTTATGACACAAAAATAAAATTCAATTTTTTTTCTTACAAATTTCCAAATGGGACATGAATCAAATACTTTTGACTCTAAGCATGAAGAACATGCTTTGAAAAAAATATAAATACAATAAAAATAATAAATACATCAATGATAAATCTATATTATGAAGACCGAACCTAGTTACAACTTCAACAATTTCTCATAGTTTCTTGTGTGTTTGTTCATCATTGTTTAGTTTTGTTTCCATGCATTGTTTTTCATCAATTATAGCATATTTCTTTTCTCATGTTTAATCACTCACATCATTTTTTTTGTGTGACTCTTTGTATGAAGCAACTAGTTGCAAAGAAGGAATTGGGAAACCCTTGCATAAAATTCCAATATGAAAAATTGGAAACCATACTACTTTATTCTATAATTTTTTTGGTTGTTTGCAAGATTTTTCTTTGTTTTACATTCTGGTTATTCAGTGGAAAATTTTGTGTAGGTTTGCAGGTCACCTTTTGGCCTGTTCATGACCTCATTGAATTTTGTTTTTATTTTTCAGGCTTCCCTTGCAGCTATCAAAGAAACAATTGCGACTATACTTACAACTGTGAAAATTATAACCTTCGAGTGTGCATACAACATGCATTCTTCATTGAAATTTCCCTTTTCCTGAGTGATAGCCAACCTTTTGTGAACTACCTACCCTCTTGAATTTTTTTCGAACACTAGATAGGTTTTATTTCTAGCTTTTCTAACCATTATAGTGAATTTATGTTGCTTATATTTTTTCTTTAAACTTTGTAGGTTGGGACTAGGAGTGGTGTGATTAAGAAAGAGAGTAGGCTCTCCTCCCTTGCACCATTTGGTGAACCTGTGGGGGATATAACACATTTCTAAAGCACTACCTACCATCTCCCTATTAATTTGAAACTATCACATACCTTAACTAGGATGGAGTAAGCATCTCCCTATACAAACATATTTTCTTGTTTTACAATCAATTATAGTGGGACCAAGAGTGGTGTTACTAAAGAAATATAGTAGGACCTTGCGCCATTTGGTGAACCTGTGGGGAATCAAAAATGTTTCTTAATGCACTACATATCCATATTCCTATATGCTCAAATATTTTAATAGGAAAGAGTAAGCACCCCATTATACACATATATTTTCTTTTCTGCAAGGAACAACATCACATAGTCTAAATAGGGTTTTTGTGATGGATCAAGCGATATCCATTTTTGCAATCACATTTTGGATTTTTACCATCTACACCTTGCCCACACATCCCTCACACACTGAGTTCATTTAAAATATGTGAAAAGAGTATACCATTAGAAATTTTCACTTGGTTTATTTGAATCTCATTTATCACACCCTAAGAAAAGTAATATTCTGTAAAATTAACCTTAACTTGAACTCACTTAATTTCTCCACTAGGCCACAGGAGAATTTTTTATTTCATGTTAAGACCATGGGGGTAGGCATCCCAATAATTCACCATGGTTTTTTACATTGAAACATAGAAGTTTTATTTTTAGGGATCTAAAATTCCTACACAATTGTGAGTGTCAAAAGACCATGATGAGAAGAAACCCGTGAAGGGGGTAAGTCCTAGACTGTGGACTATCATGGGCCTCCTTGGATACCTTGATTATTGGTAGGGGCTACATTGTTAAATGGGGTTGTAAATGATTCTAACAATGGTCCTTGAACAATTTTAATATTCGTATAATTTTGTATTGATTCGAATCTCGAAATGACAGGAAACCCTAGAAGCCACATACTTGTTGAGGAAAATAGATTTAGAGGATGGTGAATTTTACCATGAAATCATAATCATTTGATTTTACTTGACTTGATAATTCTAATGGTAGGTGGTACCTCTTCTAATTCCTCACGGTTGAGGAGTTACACCACTTTAAAGATTGGAACCCTGAATATTGGTCTAGAAACCCCTCATTGAAAAGATAAGGTGTTGGAAAATCAAGGTCTTTGTAGATTAATGCTGATTTTCCTTAATTGATAATTATGCGTGATGTTTGTTGGATTTTTATTATTAAGTTTTACTTATTCATCAAGCAATTAGGAAAACATAAAGAACAAAAGATATAGGCTCCAAGCCAGGGAAAAATCCCATAATTGGGGAAAATTTGAAAAAATTGATGAGCCCCAGTATCACAACAAGAATGTTACGACTCCCAAGGATACCAACCTTAATTATAAACCCGAGGTTCGTGCAAAATTAAGAGGTGGAAATGCTATACGCATTGTAGGTCATGTTCTACTCATACCACATTCAAGAAATGGACTAGGTCAAGGCATACAAAGACCAACATTTCAGTTAACTAAAGGAAGGAAATTGCATGAAAAGAGAGAGTTCTATTCTAATTGTAGGAATGTAAACATTGTTATATTTGCAGAAATGAAAATTCTATTTATCCAAATATAAAGGCTAACCATAGTTGCAGGAATGTAAAGACCATGCTATTTGAAGAAATGGAAATACTAATATACTTGCAGAATGTAAGCTCTATGCAAATTGTAAGACTGTGAAAATTTTCTTTGAAAAGAAAATGAACTTATGCAACAACAACTCTTGTAATTGAAACCCTAGAGAAGCATAAATTCAAGAAAACATACCTAATTTACTCTGTATTGATAAATCACCCTTTTAATCACTATGTTCAAAGAAACTTAGCTTTAGTGACAAAATCCATGCACATTTGATAAGAAAATCATCATTACTATTCAAATTTGGAAATCTATACTCTAACCCTAATTGCATAATTGTGTTGTAGTGAAGAAAAAAGAAGGTATAAAGTGGTCTTTGGTCCTCCTCAATCATGGGTTCAAAGCCTAGGGGTCATTATTCAAGCCTAAGTGGCAAATCAAGATTTTGTAGCAAATATGGTCAAGTTTACATGGTGTTACAAGATGCTACAGGAATGATATGGCATTTCTACATGATGCTACATGATTACCTTGTCTTGATACAGGATTGGATCCCTAAGAATATTGAGGGTGGAAAATATGGTTTAAAGGTGTTAAAGGGTGGATGAAGGTGTGTGAAGGCCATATGAAGATTTTTCCAATATTGGCACCTCTCATAGGCCTATCTTGCACAAAAAAAAATGCACACGGTATCCTTCAATGACACAGGAATGGAATTTCAGTGGTAGAGTTTTGAGGGAACTATGAGATGAAGAGGAAGAGGATGATGGTGATAGGAGGAATGTAGGATGATTTTGGAAACCCTGCAAGCCACTAGTAGTACCTGTAGACCAACTAAACAATGTTTTTTTTGCACATGAAAAGAATGCAAAGAAAATAACAAATTTGCAACAAAATTTTGAATTTGGCAGCTCATGGATGAATTTCTAAAAATAGAATTTCTAAAACAAGAATTCTAAAAATAGGAATTCTAAAAATAGAAAGTCTAAAGTCTCAAGTATGACTTTCCAAAAATAATAAATCACTTTGCATCAATTGGTAATCCAGTATCGTTGATGGAAAATCCCTTCTAATCATCAATCAATCCTAATAGTTCAATTTTGACTCAATAATAAATATTAATAGTACTATTATTATTCTTATGGTATTATTATATTATTATTAAAAATAAATTCAAGTCTCTCAATCATGAGACTTAATGTAATTCCCCTAAATTAATGCATATGTTACTCTCTCTCTCTCTCTCTCTCTCTCTTAATGGATTCATTCCTCTCTCTTTACTGCTCTTATGCATATCTTACACTCTCTTACACATTTTTATGACTCATCATAGAAAGATTCCTATTACACCTATTTAATGCATAAGTTACACTTCTGTCTTAAATGCATACATTACACTCCTCTCCTTTATGGCATAAGTTACAATCCTATTTTGGCATATGTAACTCCTCCTCAAGGCATGTGTACTACTCCTCCTTTATGTCAATAATTCATTGCTCCTCCTATATATGTGTGTGTTTCATATCATCTCACATCACTTACTTGTGCACTGTGAATTTGAACTTGAGATAGAATTAGAGAGACTTGAAGAAGATTGCGAGAGAGAGAGACTTGGAGAGTAAGAAAAGATATTGGAGAGAAAAAGTGATTCAATGTTTGCATTAGCTACTGCTATCAGAGATATTATTCATATTTGGGTGAAATTCTTCATTCTCTCATTGTACTTTGTATCTCTGCTAAATAATTGATTTCTAATAGAAGAAGAATCTAGTCGAGTTTTTCCCTTGTGGGTTTTCCACTGGTCATTGGCCTAAATTCTCTGTGTCTCATTGAGTTCTTAGTTGTCTTTCATTGTGCATACGTTTTATATGGTTTATGTTCTATCTATGATTACTTAACTTATTTTACATAATAAATAAGTTCTGTATTTAAGTGATTGTAACAACATAGAACATCAAAATTTCAACATGGTATTAGAGCTTTGGTGAAAACAAACTCAAGAAGACAAGTTCCATTTGCAACTCTCTTTTTTTTTGGAATATCTATTGCTGTCCGCTCCATTTGCAGCTCTCTTTTTGTTGAAATAACTCTTGATGTCCGCTCCATTGACAAATCTTTTTCTGCTAAAATATTTGTCGTTGTCTAGCTAAAATTCTATTTTTGAAATTTACTATTGAATTTTTATCTCTCTTTCTGCTGAAATATCTCTTGATGTTCCCTCCATTGACAACTCTTTTTCTGCTGAAATATTTGTCATTTTCTAGCTAAAATTATATTATTGAGATCTACTATTGAAATTTTACTGCTGAAATTTACAGTTGAAATTTTACTGCTAAATTTTATAGCTTAAATTCTACTGCAGAAATTTATAGTTGAAATTTTACTGCTGAAATTTTATTGCTGAAATTTACAGCTGAAATTTTACTGCTGAATTTTATTGCTGAAATTCTACTGCTGAAATTTTAGTGTTGGAATTTTACAGCTGAAATTTTACTGTTGAAATTTTGTTGCTGAAATTTTACTGCTACCTTTTTTCCAAGATTTCAAGGAGCCCAAGATATGATAGTAATTTTGTAGATAGTAATTAAGATGTCACATGTGTTTAATAGTTGTGGTTTTGGTACTTGTTAATGCATGCAAAAGCAAAGAGTAGTTTTATTTTTGTTTATGCATGTGCAAGAAAGTGTTGTCTTGAAAAGACATATAATGCATATAAGGTCATAAAAGAATAACTGATAGAAATTAAACGCTGAAGATAGGGGGATTTTGACTCTCTCACATTATAAGAGAATGGTCATAATCTTATGGGTTTTGGTAATTTTGAGATTAAAGTTTACTAACAATAGTGGATGTAGGTAAAAGAATCAAGAATTTTGCAAAAGATGGAATGATAGTTTTCTAAATTAACCTATTTTGCAGTGATAAAAGGTGGATTATAACTAATATAATTGCATCCAATGAATTCAATATGTGTAATTATTATTACGTCTTCACTTTGGGATCAATTTTTGAAGATATGTATAAAATAAATGGAAGACTAATCCATGCATTGATTCATGGTAAGTAATTATCAATATAAACTGTGGCACCAAAAGTTCACTCAACTTCATTATAAAGCATTACCTCATGTGAGAAATATGGTTTCCGAAATACCCGAGATTAATGTGGATCATGATGGAGTTTGCCATGTGGTGATCAAGAAGATGCATTTCTTCTGTTAATGACATATGAATTATGGAAAATGGTAACCTATAGAGGCTAGATCAAGAGGGAGCTAAGAACTTCCTTCAATCCCAAAGTATTTTCAAGTCTTATGTTGTTTCTTTGTGTCACTGTTCTTGTTTATATTTATCTTTATAGATCATTGGTTATTTTTCGTGCATTAGTATTTGAATAATTGTTTCACTAAATTCTTGATGAGAACGCGATCAATAAAATCAGATCCTGAAGATCACAAGGGTGAAAAATAATCTAGGAAGAGTAAATTCCAAGAGGAAGATGGTGCAAGGATAATGAAAGAGCCACTCTGACACATAAAAGAGAAAGAAATGCTGAGAAATTAGGGATTTTATTAAAATTTCTCTTCTTGATAATTAATTGTGATTTTGTTATGCTTCTTTCACTTAGATCTTATCTTCGTTAGATTATTATGTTATTCATCAATTTAATTATAAAATGCACAAGAGACACAATGATTACGCTTTCAAGCAAGGGCCAAAACCTCTCCCTCTTGGGGAGGAAAACCTGATATAATTTTTCTTATAGATATTCAAATGACGAGTACCATAACGATGACATAGACCCAAACCCTTGACACCAGTATGTCTCCAAGGCCCTTGTCAATATTCCTTGCTGCTTGCCTTGGCTTCTCAAGTTGATCCTTCCTTTCAGCACTGCTATGCACCAAGACTAGGAAAGCTCGGTTCCTAGTACTAAACAATGAGCTACTTTTCTTCCCTTCCTTCAACCTTCTAGAGACTTCTTCTCGGCTTATATTCTTGCGCCCTTGATGCCCTAGACCGAGAGCTATTGTAGATCTCCTTCACACTGTATGTACCCTTCTTCGTTTATGAGATTATCAAGGTATAAAAAAAACTCAAAATAGAGATGACTGTCCTCCTTTGTTGAGTATCCTTTTCCTATGCACTGTCCACAACTTTCCTTACACACTGCATCACCTTCACACTATATAACAGACTCCTTCTATACTAAGGTAGCCTCAACTTGATTGAGATATGCGAGACACTAATATAGAGATGATACTTATTTACTTGACCCAAACATTGAGATATTCCTTGTTGAGATTGTCTCTATCTTCGCTCCTCTCTTTGCACTAAATTGTAGTCCTGTACCTCGCACTTTATCACAAAAAATGTTTTGAGATGCTTGTTACAAATGAAGCTGAATTCCTTCTATATATAGGGACTATCTCCCATCTTTAGGCCAACTTGTCCATTTGTGTGTAGTCCGACATCATGAAGGAGACTTATTATCATATTTTGAGCCGAATTTATGGAGCATAGTGACAAGGTCTTGTAGCATAGATTTTTATCAACAATTTTAGGTGTAACATGACTTCATATACATGTATATTTAATTATATTTATGACAAGATGAAAAATCCCTAAAGATATAAAGAAGAAATATTTGACATATAATAAAAACTTCTTGCTCATGAAACCCATGAGGCAAGCATTACAAACTACATTTTATTATATTTGTCTCTTCTTTACATAAAATCATAATTACATGTCATTATGAAGACCGAAACTAGTTACACTTTTTAAACACTCCCTCTTAACTAGGGAGGTATTCATAATGGTACATGGTCACTCTCAATCCGAATAATCTCATAATAAGAATCAGATTGGTAATCCCATCTGTATAGCATCATATCAACCAACATTGTCATGGTGCAAGGCCTTGAATTACAACTCCATATATCCATGAGACAATGAGCTCCAATGCTGGTGAGAAAAATGATTTATAGGAACCTTAATCATTGTCTCTCTTGGATCATACCCCACCTGGGTTCACTCACAGTATGCTTAGAACTATTCTTATCTTGGATTCCTAGTCCTCAAAGAATATCAATCCTTCCACGAATACTCTTATCTTGGATGTCCTAATACATCCTCAAAGTGTATCATATCCTAGATGATTACCCAATCCTCCATTCTGTCTTCCCAGGTGAAGACCAAAATGATGTGTCTATTCATCCAGATATTATTAAATTATAAATATGAACATTTAAATCAAAAATTAACTTAGTGATGATATTTCATCATGACATCTTCTTGTAGGCATCGACATCCTTCATATAGATTGACACATATCCTAAAGATATGTATTGTAAAGGGTATTCATCTTTTCTAGACTTCTATCAGAGTCTACATATCTTCGCAGGAGATTTCCTAGTCTAGTCTTCTTAGTTTCCTTGGATGTTGATTGCTTTTTACCATGGTTTCACTTCTCACGATTTATTCCTTTCTTTCTCCACACAATTTTATTTCATTCCTAGGAGCTTCTAATATATAGTTCCCAGATTGTGTACAACCATCTCATATCCATATGAGAACATATTATGTTGATTTCATCTGGTGTGGATCATGCCTTTTTGGAAACTTGTGCATCAGAGGATATTATGTTTCTTTTGTTCATACTTCTAAAGATAGAAGTATACTACCTGCAACCATGTGACATGACATTATAATATCCAGTGTAAGCGCGCGCACACACACACACACACACACACATACCTCATCTATTTTCCCCTTTTAGTCATATTGCAACAAGTTTCCTTAGAATGAAAGAGTTTCATTCTCTTGACCTAATTCATCAATATGTCATCATATTCTAATCCCAAGATTCTACAAGTTATAATTCTCGACAAAACCTTTTTATTTCTTTCTAACTAGTGAATCCAAAGATGATCCCATTAGAAAATATCAACACCTATTTCTAGATGGATTGCTGAAAGATGACCCGTGATATAGATTACTACCTTCCATAAGTGTTATTTTCAGCGAGGTTCCCAGGAGCCACTTATTTCATAGCATTGTTGTCACATAAATTTATTTCAAACATCCTACTATGATGGGTGCTCCTCCTTCAATTCTTCCATCATGATTCCAATTCTAAAGTGTTGCATCTATCTAACATACTTTGTACAATCGACAGATACCTCTTAAAGAGAAAGATGATCTTAATCACAATAGAGATCTTTCACCTCTTCTTTCTTAGGTTTCTTTGAATATGGTTCTTCCATTTCTTTGATGACATTGGATTATTCCTTTTTCCTCTTGTCCTTATTATATTTGGGACAATATTTCTTATAGTGCCCAAGATCATTACATCCATAACATCGTATCTTATCCATGTTTCTCTTTTTCTTCTGAGGACCAAACTTACCAAATTTTCCCTTTCTTCTTGATATGGAAGCACATGCTTAATTTTCTTCAGTTGATCCTGTATCAATTTTAGATTTTAATCTTGTGTTTTCTATTTTACATAGAGACCATATATCCTGGAATGGTGTTTCTTATTTATTCCCATAGATACTTGAAGTGAAGTTTCCCCATCCCTTTAATAGAGCATTCAACACCACTGTAGTAATTTCTCTATCATACATTACTTCTCCCAATTCCTGTAGTTGATCTCGTATTTTAGAAATATTCATAAAGTATGAAGTTATTCCTTCCTCTCTTGAAATCTTCAAATTATATAGTTCTTGCCTCAGAGATATTACTTCCCCTACAGTACTCACTTAGAATAGCTCCATCAATTTTTCATATATTTCTTTTGAAGTTTATAGTTTTAGATACATAGGGGATGAGAGGGTCCTTTATGGATTCTATACGAATCCTCTAGGCTCTTATATCTCCCTTCATGTATTTGGAATGCGCTTGAGTATATTATTTTGAAGGTAGGGTTACATGCCCTTTATTGTAATCCATGAATTCATTTTCAATAAGATTCAGACCAGTCCTTTTCTTCCATGCAAGAAAGTTTGAAGACCCAAATAATTTTTTTCTTTCCTTGCAGAAAGTCATTTTGACAGATTCAGATGAAGTCATCAAGATACTTACTTGAGTATATTTTTTTCTTCTGTAATATTCCTAAATTAGCATGCAGCTAATTGGAATATTAATTTTTCTCTTGACATATAGTTAGATGAATAAATGGGTAAGGAGGCCCATAAATATCTTAAGTAGGCATAAAATCCCTCTTAATGTGAAAAGGGATCATGTTCATAGCTGGATAAAGCACCCTCATGTGTGAACAAGGGCTAATGCATGTGGACAAGGTCAATTTTGACCAAGTCAACAAAACTAATATGGGAGGAGTGGATCATCAATAAAGATAGCCTAGTATGAACATGGATCAGTTTAGATAGTTAGAATAAAGACACCTTGGGTGTGAAAGGAGACAATGCATGGAGATTAAGCCAATAATGACCAAATCAAACATCGATGTACATGAGAGAGTGGATCTAGTGGAGACATCGTAATTTTGAAGGAGGAGTCTTTGCATGGAAATAACCTCATAAATGGGTGGGACCCATGGTGAGGAAGCTCATCAAGTATATAATGGAGGGAATGGCAGCCATATGGGGTATTTAGAATATGATTTAATGATTTATTCTGATTACTTATTATATGCTTTATCTGTTTAGCTAAGTTTGATGTATTGTTTAGTACAAGGGTTTTCTCATGTGGGAATCCCCACTCTTCCTTGGAGGACTTGTTCAAAAAATCTGAGAGGAGCATTCTGGACTAAATTTCCACCATCCAACATTGGGACAAGTAGTCACCCACATAAAAAACGTAGTCCCTTGGAGAAACTGCGTTATTTTATATGGTGTTGCAGTGGAAGTGTTAAAACCCCTGTTTTATGAGCTAGTTTCCTAGGGAGAGGATCAACCTTTTTCCTGGAAAGCTAGTAGGAGGAGCTATAGTCATTTATTTATCTTATCAACCATATTTATGTAGTGCTTCAGCCATACATCATGATTTAGCTATAGATATGCAACATATACTTCATGTATCTCATGTCTATCAAGATACCCTTGTTGGGTTATCTTAGATGTGTGTAAAAGAGACTAGATCTCAGTTTTTAAGATCTTTTGAGTAATATATCAGTAGATCCATTGGTATCTCTATTTTTGGAGTATAAAATCTCATTAAACTACACTGTTACTTTCTGCAAATTTTTTGTGTTGCAGTAGTCATGGGGTTGCAGTGTTTTTGGGCTCGGGAGGCTTGTTTAATTAGGCGATAATGATTTGTTTCTGATATCATTTTAGATTTGGTTGTCATAATGTATAATCTAATGGATCCATGGGTTGCTCTTAGCTTTTATAACCCAAATTTCTGAAAAATTCATTTTTGATGCCTATATTCTTGATTTGCCCCATTTGGTAATATTACATCTTCCTTGTTAATGATGTAGATAGTAGCAAAATCGCCCTCTTGGATTGACTTCGTCAAGAATGGTGTAAAGAGGTATATCACCTTAGATCCTTGATGATGATGATGGGTCCAACAATGTTGACTTGGCTTCAATCAAGAGATAGATTTAGATTCCTTGAATATAAACATCACCTCCTTGATCTCGCTTTTCCTCTTGAAAGGACCTTAATGTATAAGTCCTTTATGTAAGGTCTTTGGTCTTCTTGAGATGGCTTGAGGTTTTCACTGACTCCTTGCAAAATTCTCCTTGAATGAGGGTTTTATTAATTGGATATAGGGTTATGACTTTACAATATATATCTCTTATCTTAAGTTTTTCTTGAGACCTTCTTTCAGTAGCTTGATCCCTGTGTCTTCTTGCTCAACTTCCCTTCCTTGTCTTCAACACCTTAGGTATGAAACTATGTTGATAAATTAGGGCTTTTATTAAAATTTATCTTCTTGATAATTACTTATGATTTCATTATGCTTATTTCACTTAGATATTATCTTCGTTATATTATTATGTTCTTCATATTGCGAATTATCAAATGCACAAGAGATACATTTTTTAGGCTTTCAAGCCAGGGCCAAAACCTCTCCGTCTTGGAGAGGAAAAATTGATAGTAATTCTTTGTATATATCTTCAATTAACGAGTACCATAACCATGACATAGACCCTTGACACCAGTATGCCTCCAAGACCCTTGTCACTATTCCTTTCTGCTCTCCTTGGCTTCTCAATTTGATCCTTCCTTTCAGCACTGCTCTGCACAACACTAGGAAATCTCGGTTCCTAGTCCTAAAAAATGATCTCCTTTTATGCCCTTCCTTAAGCCTTCTAGAGGCTTCTTCTCAGCTTACCTTCCTACACTCGTAACTCCTTAGACCGAGAGCTATTGTATATATCCTTAATTATTTATGTACCCTTCTTCGTTTATGAGATTAGCGAGGTATAGAACAGACTCAAAACAAATATGTCTGTCCTCCTTTGTTGAGTAGTGTTTTCTTACGCATTGTCCACAATGTTCCTTATGCACTGCCTCACCTTCTCACTGTATAACAAACTACTTCTATGCTGAGGTAGCCTTGGTTTGCCTGGGATATGCGTGAACCTAATTCAAAGATGATACTTCTTTAATTGACCCAAAAATAGAGTTATTCCTTGCTGATATTGTCTATATCTTCGCTCCTCTCTTTGCACTAAATTGCAGTCCTGTACGTCACACTTTATCATAAAATTTAATACGAGATGCTTGTTACAAATGAAGTTGCAGTACTTCTATATATATGGGTTTTCTCCCATCTCTAGGCCGACATGTCCATCTGTGTGTAGGCCAACATCATGAAGGATACTTATCATCATATTTTGAGCCAAATTTGTGGAGCATAGTAGCAAGGTCTTGGACTATGCATTTTTATCAACAATTTTCCCCTTTACAAGTGTAACATGACTTCATATACATTCATGTTTAATTATATTTATGGCAAGATGACAAATATTTAAAGACATCAGGAAGAAGTATTTGAACTATAATAAAAACTCCTTGCTCATGAAACCCATGAGGTAAGAATTACAATTTAAAAATAAAATAAAATAAAATTTGTCTCTTCATTATATAAGATCATAATTAAAAGTCATTATGAAGACCAAACCTAGTTACACTTTTTCAACAACAAATACCTGCCTCATCACAAGATATACTTTCATTATGTTTACTTTGATACTATGGCTCTTGCTCTTTTTTCTCGGATCAATAGGTACATTTGATGAATGTGATAACCAAGTATTTTGTATCAATATTAATTAAGGTGCCGAGCCATCCCATGAATTGAGTGGACATGAAGTGGACAAGAGCTCAAGACTTCTACAAATAAGTTGGAATAAGGAAAGAGACTACCGTACTATATAACCCAGAACAAAATGGGAACCTAAGGATCTTTGATTGGCCTTTCTACTTTCATCTACCAAAGGAAAATAGTACTAAGCTGGAAGCTTCATGTAAGAAAGGTACCATTGTCGGTTATTGTGAAAATTCTAAAGCTTATAGAATATATGTACCTCGAGAAAGAAATATAGAGTTTAGAAAATATATAAAATTTGATGAAGATGTAGCTCTTTGAAAAGCCAAAGACACTCCTCCTACTAATGTTGAAAGAAAATATGATGCCTTGGATGCACAAGAATATCCCAAGCCTAAACCTGATCTTGCTAATGAACCTATGGATCCCATGGAATCCTTGGATCCTTCTCCATGTGCTAGGAAAATATACTTATGGTTTTGTGACACTTTACAAGATG
The DNA here is from genome assembly GCA_034641835.2 of Pinus albicaulis. Taxonomy (NCBI): domain Eukaryota; kingdom Viridiplantae; phylum Streptophyta; class Pinopsida; order Pinales; family Pinaceae; genus Pinus; species Pinus albicaulis. Next base: position 1,439,958,878 of record CM076575.1, on the reverse strand, counting down.
CTGATAGACATGATGCTCTCCAAGGAATCTTCAGAGAAAGCAAGAAACCATGTCGGTTCTAGGAATACATGGTAACCATGAGAAACATTATTTAGGATTGAACCACACTTTTGAAGAAGCAGTGAAAGATCAAGTGTGGAAAGATGTAATGGCTAAATAATATGAGTCCATCATTCATAATGATGTATGGGAAGTGATTCCAGGACAACAAGGTAAATATGTTGTATATTTTACATGGCTATATAAAATTAAACATGGTGCTGATGGTCGTATTGAAAAATATAAATCTAGATTTTGTGGCCAAACGGTTTGCTTAGAAAGAGGGAATACTATGATGAAATATTTGTACCTGTTTCCCATTATACAACCATCTGATCAATTGTGGCTCTAGCTTCTAGCCAAGGGTGGTCCCTTCACCAAATGAATGAGAAAATTGCTTTTCTGTATGGCTTCCTCAAGGAAGAAGTATTTGTGGAGTAACCACAAGGTTTTAAAGTATGAGCATAAAACTCATGTGTTCAAAATGAAGAAATCCCTCTATGGTTTCAAGCAAGCTCCAAGAGCTAAGTATGTCTGCATTCATAACTTCTTGATGAAACTTAGTTTTACTACAAATAATGTTGATCCAAATTGTTACTTCAAGACAATCCAAGGTACACCTTTTTATTTTTGTATTATATGTTTATTATTTATTTCTAATCGGTGGTGAACCTATTATCCTCTAGTGTAAGAGGAATTTAGCTTTTGAATTTGAAATGAAAGATCTTCATTTGATGCACTAATTTCTAGATCTTGAAGTATGGCAGAGACCTAGTGAGATTTTCCTTTCTCAAGAAAAACATGTTGTCAAGCTACTGGAATGATTTGGTATGACATAATGCAAGTCCATGAATTCTCCAATGGAAATAAATTTCAAGAAGCTATGTGGTGAAGGTGTCAGTACTGATTTTTCATATCCTTCTAAGTATCGTTAATTGATTGGGGCATTGATGTTCTTCATGAACACTAACTAGACATATGTTTTGCAGTCAATACTCTGAGCCAATATACGATTAAGCGATCACATGCATGCTAGATTGCTGCAAAACTTGTGTTGATATACTTCCATGGGACCATCAACCTTGGATTGAGATATACAGCTAAAAATTTAATATGTCATGGATATACTGATATTGATTGGGTTGGTAACTCTACTGATAGAAAAAGCACTTCTAGGTGTTGCTTTAGCTTGGGATCTACCAAGATCTCTTGGATGAAAATAAAGCAGAAGTGTGTTGCACTGAGTATAACTAAAGCTGAGTACATTGCTGCTAGCATGGCTAGATGTTAGGAAATATAGATGAGGAAGCTCTTTGGATAGCTATTGGTGAAATTTCCAAGCACAACAATTATATATTGTGACAATGAGAGTGGGATTCGTCTTGCAAAAAATCCTACGTTCCATGAAAAATTGAAGCACATTAAGAATAGTGAGGCTCCATCATATTGTGACTCCTGATCAGATAACTGACATTCTTACCAAGCCTTACCGAAAGGAAATCTCTTGGTTGTTAGAGAGTAACTTGGACTTATGGACATGAACGCTCCGAGAAGCGGTCACAACTGATTGAGAACACTGAGCTTCCTTTCCCCCTTGTAAGAGATCACAAGATTTGGGAATAATGATGGAAAGATCCTGAGGGCGAGGGAACTCTTGTGTAGTGTGTGCCACAAGAGTAGGACTCAGTATGCATCCGACCCACAATTTGGGACGTGGGAAGAGCCACTTATTTGGCCAATAGGTGTAGTGAGACTTGTCTACGTGACATGTCTAGGATGCAGGTTTTACACCACTTGAAATTTAATGAGACTTGGATGTACGATATCCTTGTCATGTGTTGGCAAGTGGATCCCCCTAAGCAGTGATGAGCCTTGGATGTACGAGATCCTTGTCATGCTGAGAAGTGGATCCCCCCAAGTAGTGATGAGCCTTGGATGTGCAAGATCCTTGTCATGTGTTCACAAGCAGATCCCCTAAGCAGTGATGAGCCTTGGATATGCGAGATCCTTGTCATGCTAAAAAGTGGATCCCCCCAAGTAGTGATGAACCTTGGATGTGCAAGATCCTTGTCATGTGTTGACAAGTGGATCCCCCAAGCAGAGTTGAGCCTTGGATGTGTGAGATCCTTGTCACATGTTGACAAGTGGACCCCCCAAGCTGAGATGAGACTTGGTTGTACGAGATCCTTGTCATATGTTGGAAATTTGTAATATCCAAAATCAGGAAATGCTCATGAATCCGGCAAATGAAAATCCTTTTTCAAGAAAACATTAACAATCAACAACTGGATCTATTCCAGAGATTGAATGCAGGGGCATTTACTAGATATGTCACCTCTAAAAATAGGGTGATATTCAGATGCTAGCTGACCCACTAGCAGACTCTGTCTATAGAACTACGTCGAAGGCTAATATTTCCCTTTCAGGACTATTGACAAGCAGCCGAAGGAAAACGATGTATAAGAAAAAATATGCAACAGAAACGCATATTAATGCTTGTTTCCTCTCATATGGGCTGTATTTTACTTATTTACGGAATTTAAGCTGAAAAAAATGAACTTAGAGACCTTAAATAGATCTCCCACAAACTAGACTAGCTGAAAACTGCTGAAAGAGGAAGGTTGCAGCAAAATGGAAATCCTACTTCAGAATTTGCATAAATTCATCAAAAACTCAAGATGAATCATAAAATTATCAGATCAGAGGTTATATCAGAATTTTACAAAAAATACAACAAACATCACTCCGAAAAGACAACCAAGTGGGGAAAATCACCACTAGTGGCATAGAAACGCTGTTTTACTGAGTACTGAGTTACAGCAGTATAAATTAACGTTTTTTCCATTTACATTAGACAATATATGAGCTTCATGCAAGATTATTTCAGAAAAAAATACCAACATCAAAGTTAAATAGGCCTCCCATGCTCAAATAGCTGAAAATGGACAAAAACCCCAAAACATGCAAATGCTGGAGCTGCTGCCAAATACAATGCGCAATATATTGAAGTAAATACTCAGAAAATAAGAGGGAATGAATGATATTTATATTATAAATCTCAATGAATAATAAATACAGATATTCAATCCCTTTTACACAATTTTATGTTCACTCGGCAAGGGTTTATCCACAGTAAACAATATGTAAAAGAGAAGCTGCAGATATAATACTAAAATAACAATATAGGGCTGTAGCTCTGCATAAAAAATGGCTGAATACACATAGTAATTTCTGTATAATCTCTTTGATCAGCTCCCAGAAGAAGATTGAGCTTCCCTTTGGGAAACTAGCTCCAAACAATGGGGTTTTAACACCTTCCACTGCATCTCAGTAAAAATAATGCAGTATCCTCAAGGGAATGAGTAGATATGGAGAAAAATTACTTGGAATAACACCTGAAAGTGGAAATTATAGATCAGAAGCTTCCCTTAGATCTCTTTCTACAAGATCTCCAAGAAAAAGCAAGGCATTCCCACATGAGAAAACCCTTGCACTAAGAAGTGCAGCAACTTAGCTAAACAACTAAGTATGCAGGAAGTCTAAGAAGACCTCATGAAAATATAATCTCTAATATAAACCCAAATGGCTTCCCTTCCTTCATTATATAGAAAATGAGCTTCTCCTCCAAGGGCCCCACTCCACTAGGGTTTGCTTCCTTGCCAAGCTTCCCCCCTCTAGGGTTACATTGTCCCATTAAGTGGAGAACAACTAGATGTTGTGTGGTTTGATTTATTCAATGTGACTAAATGCATCTTATAAGAATATTAATTGATTGAGTCTCTTTTCCTTGCCCCTTTTCACATTTAAGGAGTCTTGAAATTGTTTTGACTCCATTCACATTGAGCTGCCTTATTCATGGATCCATTCTTTTAAAGATAAGTTGAGTTGACTTGGTCAAATTAATCTTGTTCTCACATGTGGATGCTTGAGCTGGTTATTTCATGGCCCATTTTTGGATTGTGAGGGGTTTTATTCATGCTAGAGTAGCTTTTATGAGCCTCCTTTATCACTTATTCATGAATTTGAGTTTATTGACAAAAATTAATATTCCACTTAGCTATGAGCTGAGTTGGGAATATTACAGTCTCCCCCTCCCAAATGTTGCTTGTCCTCAAGAAACTGCAAGGGTGCTGCGAAATTACTTCTCCTTCTTTTTTGGCCCTCTCATCCATAGCCTCCATCCCTGCATCAGATTTTATGCCAAAGTGTTTGTCTTCCAATGGTTCCTCCCAAGTGTACAAGTGGGCCTGTGGTGAATAAGCCCAATGGCTCTTGTCATGGAAGAATGGAAGGCTGATATGGGAAATTTCTTTCTGATCCAAGGCCCCCTCAAGATGGGAGTGGTGACAATCATGGAGCACTTCATCATCAATGAAAGACTATCCTCCCCATGCTATCATCCAAGAAAAATTTGTTGCCTCCCAAGATGGCAATTCATGGTAAATATTCTCCACCTTGAACTCTTGCAAAGAAGGTGGGCTGAATGGCTGAACATGATAGGAAAAATAGCCTACTCCATGCTATCTCTCTCTCCACTCATATAAAGTGTAGAGTACATATTGTTCTTGGGCTGTAGTAAGGCTGCCCTTTGATGGAAAAACAAAGGTTGGATCTCCAAAGATCCTTCCTCCAAAGTCATGGATCTTGCTGGCCCAAGTATTTCCATTCAAAGTGAATGGCACATCACCACCATATGTCATCCAAATCAGAAATTTGCTGAAGTTTATGTGCAAGTGAAGATGATACATATGGCCTCCAAGGTGGGTACAACGCAGTTTTCCCAACTACTGATTTAAAACATCAAGTGGCAAGTTGCCTCCCAAAGAATTTTTAGCTATGCATGTCAAATCATCTACTAGAAAGTAGTGATCAAAAATATATATCAGCTGCATACAATAAAAAAAACAAAGCACTTTCCCCAAGTCATGTAGAGATGGGTTATCATCATTACAAAATGTGGCCCTAAAGTGACCATAACACCCATGAATAATCTTGCTCTCTTGCAGAGAAATGCATTGCTTACAATTAGTGAGAAGATACAAATCCATAATAGAATAATCAATAAGCACATAGATGTATTTCTTACCATGCCTCATTTTTGAGCTGAAGATGTGATCCATGAGTGAGCCCCCCCATAATAATCTTCTCATAAATTTATGCAAGATGAAAGGATGCACACTTCTTTGGAAATACTCCATCATCAGAAACTTGCTCTTAGAGGACAACGCTGTAGGCTTAAGTAGCAATGCTCTTGTCACTCCATGACTCTTCCTCTTGAAATTCCACATGCCAAAACCATTCACCCTTGTGCTGCTATGTGAGAGGATCTCCTTCCCTTCCATCATTGCTGAAAGGTAGCCTTCTTTCACTTTGGATGTGCCATGCATTCCTCTTGGAATGTTGTGTTGAGTATGGAGAGTTTTCAGCCCATACTCTTCCAAAAGTAACCATAGCAACAAGGGCTCTTGTTGCTTCCTTACATTATCAATGTGTGGTTCATGGAGCAATGATGTAATGATAGACATGTGGGGTGCTCCATCAACATAGTGCAAGCTAGCTCTCCCATTCCACACCATGTGGGAGTTGTTCCTCCTCCCAAACCAAGATACATACTTGAAATACATCTCAACCCAAAATACATGTGAATGCATGAGACATTCCTCAAACATGGGTAAGTATTTGGACATAAGATTCAACATATAGTGTTCAAACCCTCCTTGTGATAGCCATAACAACCATGCCCTCCCATTATGCAACCTTCTCTTGGAGTACGAGGCATGAGTCATGAGAATCAGAAATTTTGGGGAGTACCCACACTCACCCAACAAAAACCAATGCAGGTTTCCTTCTCCTTGCTTCATATCAGGATATGGTAAGTGGTTTGCATGCCACTTGCTTGCTGCTCTTATCACTTCACCATGGCTGAAGGTGAAATGTATATTTAGGGCTTTAGGGAAGCACCCATCATAGTGCATCACCTCCCTCAAATCATCAAGGCGGTGTCCATACTTGAAAACAATCTTGGTCCATATTTGGCCATGAAGCTTATAAGGTAGAACACTCCCCTTGGGAGTTATGGCTTGCACATATAAGGTAAGAGAGCACATGAAATCATAAAATAAAATTTTATTTTCATAAATATGCTTCTTACCCATAACCTCCAGCGCTTTGACAGTGTCTCCTCTAACCTCTAGTGTCTTCATTGTATCATGTTGAGGGAACACTTTGTTTTTCTTCTCATCAGGGAATTTGCCTAATGGCCCTTATTCAAATAAGGAGGCATCAAGACATAGATCATCATAGAGAGATGGATGAACTGATGTGAATGGATCTTCCTGCCTTCCTTGTGCATCATTCTTCAGAAATAAAGAGGGGTAGATATTTCTTACCCTATGAAACTCTGTAATATTCCAGATCTCACCATTTGATACTGATGGCACATACTGCACAAGGATTCTGCCACAATCTCTATATGTGAGATTCTCTGAAATTCCTTGCAAAGGTGCAAGAGCTTCTCTCCTTGGTGCAACTGTCCTCACCACTTCTTCTTCTTGAGATGCTAGAGGTGCCTCTGTTATGACTGCGCTGTCACCCCCAACTCTTTCTCTGAATATAGGAAATGTCCCATCCTCGATAGGAAACCCTAGATCTTGGCATTCCCTTGAAAGAATAATTCCTATGTATTCTTCTTCTTCTTCTTGAAACCTTATAAAGGTTTCACTTCAGTCCTCTTCTCCTTGAAACCCTCTTGGAGTTTCACTGCATCTTTCTGCTTCCAACTGTTCAACCCCCTTTGAGAGGCTCTTCTTGGATCTGAATATTGATGAGAGTAATCTCATCCTCTCCATACTTTCTGCTTTCTGTTTGTTGTTTCCCCTCAAAACTTCTCTGATAGATTGATATCAAAGGATGGGCTAGAGATCATGCTTTGATACCACTGTAATATCCCAAATCAGGAAATTCTCATGAATCCGGCAAATGAAAATCCTTTTTCAAGAAAAAATTAACAATCAACAACTGGATCTATTCCAGAGATTGAATGTAGGAAAATTTACTGGATATGTCACCTCTGAAAAGAGGGTGAGATCTAGAGGCTAGCTGGCCCACTAGTAGACTCTGTCTATAGAACTATGTCGAAGGCTAATATTTCCCTTTCAGGAGTATTGATAAGTAGCTCAAGGAAAACGTTGTATAAGAAAAAATATGCAATAGAAACGTAGATTAATGCTTGTTTCCTCTCATATGGGCTGTATGTGAATTATGTACGGAATTTCAGCTGAAAAAAATGAACTTAGAGATCTTAAACAGATCTCCCACAAACTAGACTAGCTGAAAACTACTGAAAGAGGAAGGTTGCAACAAAATGGAAATCCTACTTCAGAATTTGCATAAATTCTTCAGAAACTCAAGAGGAATCAGAAAATTATCATATCATAGGTTATATCAGATGCATATCTCTTCATTTGACAAAAAATACAACAAAAATCACTCCAGAAAGACAACCAAGTGGGGAAAAGCACCACTAGTGAGCCAGAAACGCTGTTTTACTGAGTACTGAGTTACAACAGTATAAAATAATGGTTTTTTCCTTTAAATTAGATAATATATGAGATTCATGCAAGATTATTTCAGAAACAAATACCAACAACAAATTTAAATAGGCCTCCCATGCTCAAATAGCTGAAAATGGACCAAAACCCCAAAACATGCAAATGCCGGAGCTGCTGCCAAAGAAAATGCGCAGTATATTGAAGTAAATACTCAGAAAATAAGATTTAATGACTGATATTTATATTATAAAGCTCAATTAAGAATCAATATAGAGATTCAATCCCTTTTACATAATTTTATGTTCACCCGGCAAGGGTTTATCCACATAAAACAATATGTAAAAGAGAAGTTGCAGATCTAATACTGAAATAACGTTGTAGGGATGTAGATATGCATAAAAAAGGGCTGAATACACATAATAATGGCTATATAATCTCTTTTATCAGCTCCTATAAGAATATTGAGCTTCCCTTTGGGAAACTAGCTCCAAACAATGGGGTTTTAACCCCTTCCACTGCACCTCTGTAAAAATAACGTAGTATCCTCAAGGGACTGCAAAGATATGGAGCACAAGTGCTTTTCCTAACACCTGAAAGTGGAAATTATAGATCAGAATCTTCCCTTAGATCTCTTGCTACAAGATCTCCAAGAAAAAGCAGGGCATTCCCACATGAGAAAACCCTTGCACTAATAAATGCAGCAACTTAGCTAAACAGCTAAGTATGTAGGAAGTCTAGCAGAACTCATGAAAATATAATCTCCAATATAAACCCAAATGGCTTCGCTTCCTTCATTATATATAAAATGAGCTTCTCCTCCAAGGGTCCCACTCCACTAGGGTTTGCTTCCTTGCCAAGCTTTCCCCCTCTAGGGTTACGTTGTCCCATTAAGTGGAGAAAAACTAGATGCTGCGTGGTTTGATTTAGTCAATGTGACTAAATTCATCTTCTAATAATCTTCCTTGATTGAGTCTCTTTGCCTTGCCCCTTTTCACATTTAAGGATTCTTCAAATTGTTTTGCCTCCATTCACATTGAGCTGCCTTATTCATGGATCCATTCTTTTAAAGATAAGTTGAGTTGAATTGGTCAAATTAACCTTGTTCACACATGTGGATGCTTGATCTAGTTATTTCATGGCCCCTTTTTACATTGTGAGGGGTTTTATTCATGCTAGAGTAGCTTTAATGAGCTTCCTTGCTCACTTATTCATGAATTTGAATTTATTGACAAAAAATAATATTCCACTTAGCTATGAGCTAAGTTGGGAATATTACAAAAGTGGCATTGCCCCCAAGTGAATATAGGGTGATGGATGAATCTCTCATATGAGATTCTTCTTCATTAGAGAGAGACATCATTGTTGAAGATGATACTGAGTAGAGATGAATAAACATGAGAAGAGAAAGCAAAGATCCTTTTTTTTTCAAAAAGAAATTCCTCCATAGTTGAGAGGGAGTGTTAAAAAATGGCAACTCAGGGATGAATTTATAAAAATAAAAAGTATAAAAATAGAATTTCTAAAAATAGAAATTCTAAAAATATAAAGTCTAAAGCGTCAAGTATGACTTTCCAAAAATAGTAAATCACCTTGCATCAATTGGTAATCAAGTATTGTTGATGGAAAATCCCTTATGATCATCAATAAATCCTAATGGTTCAATTTCGACTTAATGATCAATATTATCATTATCATTACTATTATTATTCTTATGATATTATTATATTATTATTAGAAATAAATTCAAGTATCTTAATCATGAGACTCAATGTAACTCCCCTCAATTAATGCATATTTTACTCTCTCTTTCTTAATGGATTCATTCCTCTCTCTTTAATGCTCTTACACACCTCTTACACTCTCTTACACACTTTAATGACTCGTCATAAAAATATTCCTCTTACACCTCTTTAATGCATAAGTTACACTTTTGTCCTAAATGCATAAGTTACACTCCTCTCCTTTATGGCATAAGTTCAATCCTATTTTGGCATATGTAACTCCTCATCAAGGCATGTGTATTCCTCCTCCTTTATGTCAGTAATTCATTTCCCCTCCTTTATATGTGTCTCATATCATTTCAACTCACTTACTTGTGCATTGTGAATTCGAACTTGAGAGAGAATTAGAGAGACTTGAAGGAGATTGTGTGAGAGAGAGAATTGGAGAGTAAGAGCATATATTTGAGAGCCAAAGTGATTCAATGTTTATATTGACTACTTCTATAAGATATATTCTTCAGATTTGGGTGAAATTCTTCATTCTCTCATTGTACTTTGTATCTCTACTGAACAATTGATTTCTAATAGAAGAAGAATATGGTTGGGATTTCCTGTGTGGGTTTTTCCCTTGTCATTGACCTAACATATCTGTGTCTCATTGAGTTCTCGGTTGTATTTAATTGTGCATATGGTTTATATGGTTTATGTTCTATCTACAATTTCTTAACTTATTTTACATCATAAAGAAGTTCTGGATTTAAGTGATTGTAACAACATAGAACATCAAAATTTCAATATCAACTGCAAAAGGAAACAACCACATTTTTTTGGCTTGCTAATGTATATTCTTTAACCAAACTTCCCATATGGTAACCATGCCTGCACCAACAATTTTTGCAAGTAAAATTATACTAAGAAGGGAACACATGCTACTACAAAAAGTAATGCATAAATAAGACACACAAAGAGATACTAGAGCCTCTAGGTTGGGTCGTAACCTAAAAGAACTTAGCCATACGAAAAACACTCTCATGCAAGAAAACAATAAGCTTCTCATTGCCAAGAAAATAAATTTTAAGTACATCATGCCAAGGAAATGAAAATGTCAGTCTTAAGATTCTAGATCTTAGTGGCTCTTCTCTCCTAAAAAATTATGAATCTTATTGAGCCCTTAGGCTTGCTTACTTTTACTAAAAGATGGCTGAGGGTAAGCCTCCTTGGACAAAGGTTTTATTCCCTCAAAAATATCAAAAAAAGTGGATCTAGCTCCCTTAGATCCTCACAATCCCTTGAGTGCCTCAGCTCCTAGTAGATCCTCAAGCTATTGGTGAGTAATTTTAGGGATCAAGTCAAGTTGTAGGAGAGTAAATGCAGGAAACAAGCCTCATTCATCTCCTCAAGCTACCTCCAATATGCCTTTGCATAGTAAATGCACTAAAAAATTCTCTTCTCCTAGACATTAACGACATTAAGCCATGAATTATGACAAACATCCTTTAGTCTCCCTATTAAGCACATTATAGCCAAAAATATGTTAATTAATGTGAGAAAAGACAAAATTGTAGGCTAGAGGATAGAAAAATGGACCTTATAATGTACATATTGATGGAACCCATCATCACCCCCATATTGAAGGTGTTTCTCACCCTCCTAGAAACTTACTCACTGGTTTTTTGCTTATGCATGGTTGTGGTGGCCTCTCTAACATCCCAAGGCACCTCATATGGTGTGCCATTTTTTGGATAGAATCATGCATTTGCATCTATGGCTGGCCACTCCCTTTGTTCCTATGCTTGATCTCTTCTCTCTTATAAACCTAATAGCAAGGGAGGATCGAGTTTTATCCCTATCCAATTGATTTTGAACCTTTGAAAAATTCTTTGTAGTGTGGGGTTCTCTCTAGGGAATTCCTCAACCTTTCAAGGGAGTGGTACTCCTTGATTTGCAAACTATGGGGAAAATCATTCCATATTTTTTGGAAGGCTTGCAGATTCTCTATCCCCAACAACCTAAATATGTACACAATATGGAGAACAAATTTTTCTTTTTTCTCTAGGTAGCGAGGGGCCGATTTAGGCTATATAGAGATAATTATATGGTTTCTTATGACAACCTTGGAACTTGTTAACTCTAATTTGCTGTATAGGGGCTCACTTTTTTCCTTGGATATAAACTTCTTCACTTCCCCAACCCTTGTTTCTTCATGGAAAAACTAAGGGTCTAGGGCCATCAACTGTGCATTTCCCAACCTTGAATTGGGGTCCCAAAATTTCATGTCTATGAGGATCATATTGTGCATATAGAATTTAGCCAATTTGGCCCTATATTCAATGCTTTATTGTTGGAAGAAGTTAATAAAACTCCTATAGTCTTGAAATGGGGGAGAGCCATATTGTTCCAATGTCTTGATTTGAATTCGAAGACATTGTTCTTGGAGGAAGATAACATATGAATTACATGGTTTCCTGCATTGGATGACCTCCATGGACAAGTTTGACATGGTGGCAAGCCATGCTTCCTTTTCTTGCAACTGCTCTCCTAACCTGTGGTTTTCCAACTACAAATTCTCCCTCATGGTTGATTGTTTTAACCTCAAGTCAGCCATTTATTTACCCATTTTCTTAATCTTATCCTCAATGAGACCTACATTCTCAACTTTATTTGACTTGGAAATCTGCATCCACCATTGATAAAAACTTCTCTCATTTTCTAGCTCAAAGAGGGTGTGGATTGCAAATTTTTTAGGTATAATCCTTCCTTCTTCAGTAATTGTAATAGGATCCAAGATGAGGTTGTGGATCAGGCTCTTGGAGTTATTTTGGACATTCTTCTCCATCTTGAGGTGTTTTTGTTCCTTCATGTAGCATTTTCTCATTATCTTGTAGCAATACTGTCCTTTCTTGTAGCAAACATGTTTCTTCTTGTAATTGCTTGACTTTAGCTACCCTATTAGTTGGAATCATTTTCTATGTCTAAGTATAATTTCCCTTGGATTTAAGGGAGATGAATTCCTTAATTTTCCATTTTCCTTGTCCCATTTCTCCTTCTTGGTGGGTGATAGATTCTTCAATTGTAATTGGGACTGTTGAGGGAGGCTGAAGCTTATCTTGTTTAATCCTAGTGCTCTTCCTCCTTTTGAGGTAGAAGGGGCCCTACTTGGGCTACCTCCTTTTGGGTATGATGGGTGTGCTAAGGGATTCGAGGGTGGGAACCACTTTTTTTTCTACATCCTCTCCTAAAAGGCTTACTTCACTTCTCCAACTTCTTCTTCAATTTACTTCTTATCCTCACCCTCTTCTTCTTCTTCTTGTTCACCTAATTCCTTAGCAACAATATATTTTTTGGTATCTTCACGTTCTATTAGAGGTTGGGCTCAAGTATCGATGAAGGAATCCCTATCCATGTCCACAAAATCAATCCATAGCACAGGGCTCTTGAGGTGACTTAAGGAATTCATAACAATGAGCCTTATGAGGCCATGATGGGAAATGTACTAGTACTGTCCTTCTCTCACCCTCTGGCTCATTTAAATCATATACTGAAGAAAAAAATGTGGAATATTGAGCCTTCTTGGGATGGGAAACTCTTTTTGGAACCTCATCTCATAGAGTATCCTAAATTCATAGGCATACACTATAGAAATTACACTAATGGATTCAATCCGATCATGAAATGTACTAAAAAATGATACTTAATCCTTATACAATATTTGCGGAATATAAATCATAATCGCTCAATCACATGTAGGTAAGAGAAAAAAGTAAATCAATTGCACAACACAATATTTTCCTGGGGAAAGAAACTGCTCAAAACCCCTCCATATTTATTGTATAATAAACCAAGGAATCATGAAACAATACAATGCATGTTTTCTCACCACAACCTCATACACTCTACCATTTGTCTCACACTGATCTAGGAAAAATTGGACCAATAAATAGCTAATTTCCTGCATAACTTCAGCCTACCCTGCTCATGCAATCCCTAGGAAAAATAATTCCTATTAAATAGGAATTCCAACCTTCATTGACTGCGCAATCCATCATGGGCTTCTTGTGGCTTTATAACTACATCTAGGTAGTTTGCTAATAATACAACTGATAGTTTACTTGCCTTTAACCTTTGTCTCAACTGGGTCGTCATCAGAATTGACATGCATGAAACTATTAATAGTGAATCATCAGTTACTTGGTAGATCACTACTCGTGAATTAAATCTATTTTAATTCAGTTGATCTTCCACTATCTCATCAATTAGTTAGAACTAGTTAAACTGATTTTAACTCAAGTAATTTGAGTTAATTGATTTCACTCACACCACACTAGTGCTACAACTACAACTAGACCCTATAAATAATAGAATCACTCTACATGCCTACTCTTTGATCCTAAACTTGAAATTATGGAGCTAACTAAGTCTATCACACTTAGTTAAGTATTACAAGTTGTTATGAGATAAGATTACAATTTTTTTAAAAATTGGATGCCCACATTAACAATAATGTGACACTAAATTCCTCACTCATGTGTTACCTGAAATCCCACACTAGTATGTGATGAATTTTCTTCTTGAATTTCAACACTGCCTCTAAAAAAGAAAGGGATTATCAACTACCTCGATCTTGCCTTTGTGGTATTTGAATTTGATCTTCGCAAGAGCCTTCGTCAAGATATCTACATCCTAATCCTCTATGGGAATGTACCACAATAACATAATGCGCCTTTGAACACAATCTCTGAGATGGTGGTATCGAATGTCAATATGCTTGGAACTGTCATGGAATAATGGATTAACCGAGAGTTTTATGCAACTATGGTTATCACAATGTATCACCGTTGGATCCATCTGATGACCAAACAAACCAACAAGTATCTTCCTCATCCAGATGGCCTGACATGCATCCTACCTAGCAGTTGTGTACTTTGCCTCGGCTGAACTGAGTGCAACTTATCTCTGCTTCCTGTTGTACCAAGAAAATGCTGTTGATCCTATGCTGAAGATGCCCTCGGATGTGCTCTTCCTGTCTGATGGACTATCTGCCCAATCTGCATCAGTGAAGCCTTGAAGCTTCACTCCCTCTGTCCATTTGTACCATAATCCATACTCTTTAGTTCCCCTGAGATATCTCAAAACATGCTTCCCCGCCTTCCAAAAGATCTTGGTAGGCTTAACCATAGCTTGAATAAGCTGATTAACTCTGTAGCATATGTCTAGTCGTGTGTTAACCAAATAGATAAGTGGACCCACAAGTTTCCTGTAAACAATAGCATCCACTACCTCACTTGAAGTAGCATCCTCCTTCCTCTGGTTTCCTGCAAGAGGAGTCTCCATGGGTTTGCTGCCATCCATGTAGAGCTTCCTAGGAATCTCCTTGGCATTTTAATATGAACGATTTACCTGAATGGTCATCTTGTTAGCCGAAAAATACACCCTATAGTTGTGGGGAGTATCAGTGTACCAAAAAAATATCTCAACCTCTACTGTTTGTTCTATATTATTCCTAGCATCTTTGGTCACATGGCAATATACAAATGAGCCAATTTTTTTAAAATATGAAACATGCAGTTTCTTACCTAAAAAATCCTCCTCTGGTGTACTCATGCCAAGTATCCAATGAGGACTACGGTTCTACACAAACACCACCGCATTGCATGCCTCTGCCCATAGATGCAATGGTAGGCCTTGATCATGTGACATAGCTTGTGCTGCTCTCAAAATTGTTCTATTCATTCTTTCTGCAACTGCCATTGTCTCTCCTTAGAGCCTTCACCTTCTTCCTTGTATATTTCTCTACCAGTGCTTTGAACTCACAAAACTTGGAGAACGTTTGATATTTCTTTTGCAGAAATAAGATCCAACACTTTCTAGAAAAATCATCAACAAAAATCACATAACACATGTGATTTTTTGTGGAAGGTGTAGAGAATGGTCCACACACGTCTGAGTGAACTCTCTCAAGGATTGGCGCTGCTCGGTTCTCCTTCTCACGAAAAGTGGCTTTAGTATACTTTCCCATGGTACATCCCTTGCATATGTCTATCTATGCAAGAGTAACCTTTGGAAGGCCTGTAGAAATCCGTTGCATGATCCTCAAAGCACTGTGGTGTAGATGGCCCAATTTCCTATTCCATAACTCACCTGTATTCCAGATCACCACTTCCCTTGATTTATTGCTCAATGCTACACAACCATAGAGGTTCTTTACAAAAACCCCAATCTTCTTTACCTGTCCTGTGGCTTTATGATGAAGGAATTCCTTTACTTCACTGAAAACCACATCATATCCAAGATCCTCCAACATAGCAACTGAAACTAATTTTTTTTTTCAAGCCTGGTACATGCATGCCATATTTTAATATGAAAAGTTTACCTGAATGTCTCTAAAAAGTAACTATACCAATCCCGACAGCGCTATACCTCTCGTCATCACCCATCTCGATGTGCATCTGAAGATCCTTCTCCTCCAAGCTACTAAAGAGTTCTTTGTTTCCTGTCATGTGGAAAGATGTTCCACTATCCAAGTACCACATAGATCCCATCACAGTTGATGCCATGCATGCAATGAAAGAAAAGTAAAACTCAAACTGTGAGGCCAAAGCTTCACCTGTTGTAGGTCCTGAAGCCTTCTGGTTGCTGTTCTTCTTTTGTGGACAATTTGTGGCATAGTGTCCATGATCATGACAGTGAAAACATTTCACCTTTGACATGTCATGCTTTTTGCCTTATTTTCTAGTCTCAGATTTGGAATGGGAGTTTTTCCCCTTCCCCTTCTTTGCCTTACCATCCAAGGCACAATTTTCCTCATCATCAGTCTTGGATGAGGATCCATCCCTGGTATTCCGCCAAAACTCTTTTGGTACCAAATCTGACCATAGTCGCTCTTAATCTGGTAAATTCTCCCTCCCATTCACAGAGTCCTAGTAACTATGCCAACTCTTGGGAAGGCCTAGAAGTGCTAGGATCACCAAGTCATCGCCAACTATAGTAATCCCAACACTTCCAAGCTCATCTTGACATTGAGTGAACATGGAGAAGTATTTCTGGATTGTGTTGCCCTTCTCCATTTTGATTTTCCTGAGCTTGTCCTTGAGTGCCAATTTTCTGTGGTCACTACTGCTTTGAAATAGATATATCAAGGCCTTCCACATAGCATATGGAGTTTCCTTTCCATGGAGTCTCGATACAATATGATCGTGAATTCCCTCTAACAAGATCCTCCTCGCCTTTGCTACCTTCTTTTACCATGCATCAAGAAGTTGGGCATCTATTGTTGCGGGCTTGGGAATGCCATTATCTATGAATTCCTTCAACCCATTATCCTCCAACACTGCCTCCATATTTTCCTTCCATGCAATATAATTTAAACTTCCCTCGAGTGAATATTTGAGTCTCAATGTAGTGTTCCAAATCTGGAACAGCTCCGCAAGACTGCTGAAATAACGCATTTCTAAGAATACTGTGCATAGAAATGATTTTGCAGCTCCTGGATCCCTTAGATAAGCTCATATAAGATCTAAATCCAAAATGAGAGCAAAAACAAATCAGACTAGGTGGGTTAAACAAATCTCCCACAAACTAATCTAGCTGAAAATCGCCCAAAGAGAGGGGCTGCAGCTCTATGCAAAGCACTACTTCAGAAATAACACAGATCCACTGAAGCACATTAGGAGGCTGATATGGAGGATCAGAAATCAGAGGAAAAACAACAAATCAGATGTACATTACAGCCCATACATTGTACAAGAGAAAGAATGAGACAATATAGGAAAAAACCCTCTGAAATGAGGTGCTACAACCATGAGAAAAGACTGTATAACCATGACAACGTTATTTTTAGTGGCTGAAGCAGTAGTTTATTAATCTTTAGATCTAGAGCAGATATGTATATAAAAAATTAGATCTAATACATATCTGTGTACAAGAAATGCTGATCTATACATTCCCCTTGGGCTTTCGTGCAAAACATGAAACACAGAGAGTAAATCTGAGATCTAAGCTTGCAGATTTGCAGAATGATTCAGAAATTTATGAATAATACAATGGTATAGCAGATCAGATCTGAAACTAACATGGATTGGATGGCCAATCCATGGATAACCACAGTGAGAGGAAGAATCCCAACACTGGAGATCTCTCCTCCAAAATGTAGAAAAAACAACCTGCAACTGTAGATTTGCAAATAACACTGTCTAGGGAGAGAAAAAATGATGTAGCCTCTGAGAATGATTTGGCTTGATGCCAAGATGTAGATTTGAAGCGCAATCAGCTAATGAACTCTTCCAGGAGGTTAAAAGACACACTCACTGAGAAGAGCCACTAATATACGCTAGATCTGAACAGATATAGTGTCTTCCACTGCTGCAACTCACAAGGATAGATCAGCCATCAACAGGATCAGCGCTGTAGGTGTAAGGTGAGCTTGGCTTAAAAGCCTGATGTGGAAAAGATAGCACAAGTCTCCTCCAAGAGCTGCTCAAGGAAGGAGGTGGGATTCCTGAACAGGAAGACCCAACAAGGGATGTCTGAGCAGACAATACCTTCAGAAATGATAATCTTCAACAACCCCCTCTTGTTTCTCTCCTCCTCCTTTTATAATATTGGAGTCTTGGAAAAAACCTAAACCACTTCATTATTTTAGCCCTTTTTACATTTAGAATCTCCTTCTAGAACTGCGCTGTCCCTCAAGGAGGTTCAATGAGACTGCGTTGTTGACTTGGTCAAAGGTGACCCATTCTTGTGATTTAGACCCATTCACACCTGCAAGATTTTATTTACATAGCCCAGATATGTCTCTGTTCACATAGGCATTGATTTATTCTTAGTTTTCAGGAGTTTTACATGTCCTCCTTTACAATTTATTCATTAATCATGAAATGCAAAAGTAAAAAAGGCAAAATTAATATTCCTATTAGCTGCAGCTAATTTAGGAATATTACACTCAAGCCATTGAAAGACATCTTGATCAACTTATAGCTCCAAATAATGTGTCTACAAATTTGAATACTGTTCAACACAAACTCAATTTCTTCTCCACTATTGTGATTCTTAATGCTCTGGTACCATGTAGAAATTACACCAATGGATTCAATCCGATCATGCAATGTACTAAAACAAGATACTGAATCCTTCTACAATATTTGGGAAATATAAATCATGATCGCTCAGTCACATGCAAGTAAGAGAAAGAAGTAAACCAATCACACAACACAAGATTTTATTGGGGAAAGAAACTGCTCAAAACCCCTCCATATTTATTGTATAATCAACCAAGGAATCATGAAACAATACAATGCATGTGTTCTCACCACAAACTCAGACACTCTACCAATTGTATCACACTAATCTAGGAAAAATTGGGTCAATACATAGCCAATTTCCTCCCCACCTTCATGCCTCCTTGCTCACGCAATCGATAGGCAAAATAATTACTATTAAATAGGAATTCCAACCTTTCTTGACTGTGCAATCCATCATGGGCTTCCTGTGGCTTTATAACTGAATGTGAGCAGTTCGCTAATAATACAACTGATAGTTTACTTGCCTTTAACCTTTGTATAACCTGGGTTTTCATCAGAATTTACATGCATGCAACTATTAATAGTGAATCATCAGTTACTTGGTAGATCACTACTTGTGAATTAAATATATTTTAACTCACTTTATCTTCCACTAGCTCATCAATCAGTTAAAACTAGTTAAGATGATTTTAACTCAATTAATTTGAGTTAACTGATTTCAATCACACCACACTAGTGATACAACTGCAAATGGACCCTGTAAATAATAGAATCACTCTACATGCCTACTCTTTGACCCTTAAATTAAAATTCTTGAGCTACTAAGTCTATCACACTTAGTTAACTATTACAAGTTGTTATGAGATAAGATTACAATTTATTTTCCATTTTATTTAAAAATTGGGTACCCACATTAGCACTAATGTGTCACTGAATTCCTCACTCATGTGTGAATTGGAATCCCACACTATTATGTGGTGCATTTTCCTGTTGAATTTCAACATACACAACACTCAATCTTCCTTCAAAACATATGTAATTTAGGATGTTATAGGATAATTCATCCCAAGGGTAAGGAAGGATCTCCCTTCTGTAATATCCCAAAATGGAAATAGCAGTAATACAAGACATAATAATGTAAAACATAGAAACTATGAACATATCATAAGAGGTATCAATATGAAACCATAATTTTATTCACATATCAGCAACAATATACAAAATTATCTTGAGGTTCAAGCCACTCAAGAATTAAGAACAAGTCTCCCATGATCATATCAATAAGCACATGAGTTGCTGCTACTATATAGAATGTCAGAAAGTAGTGACAGCTCTGTCTATATCAGTGTAGCTACTGCTGTAAACATACATAGATGTAATGTGGCTGATAGATACAAAATAAATTCCCAGCAAGGAAGATATAGGCTCTAATACATGATTTCTAGCCAACCCATAAAAGATTGCTAGAAATACCAACAAAAATATACAATGTGACAATAACCCTAGGGTTGATATGTCACTGAAAACTGGAACTGAATAGAATGAGGCTATGAAATATTTGAAATGATAATGTTCTCCTCCAATGGTATTTCTCAATAGAAGGATGATCCCTCTATTCAGAAATAGACCCTCCCGATGAGCTCAATGAACCCTCTTAGCAACTGCCACTAAAAATAACATAGATATGGATTGAACTTGCGCTGTGAGGGATGGTAGATGGTTGGCATAATGAAAAAAATATAGAAATATGCTCAAGAGCCCTCTCTGTTGATCCTCCAATGGATAGGCTACCTCTCCACTGAGAAACAAGCCTAGAATTGGCTCTATGTGATCCTCCTTTACTGCACCCTACAACACAACCCAGCTCTAAACAGAAACTATGATGTAGCTGAAGGAGGTAGCTTGGTGAGAATTCCAAAATGAGGAAATTCAGCCCAATGCACCTCTCCTTCCTTGAGGATGAGGTAGGGATTCCCGATCAGGAACACCCTTATGCTAAACAGCACAAAAAACCCCGCTAAACAACTAAAGGATGCAAAGTCTAAACAGACCAATAACAAAATAATAATCTCAAACATGAATAACAATGGCTGCCATCCCCTCCATATATAGTGTGTGAGCCTTCTCACA
The DNA here is from genome assembly GCA_034641835.2 of Pinus albicaulis. Lineage (NCBI taxonomy): Eukaryota > Viridiplantae > Streptophyta > Pinopsida > Pinales > Pinaceae > Pinus > Pinus albicaulis. The sequence goes on along the minus strand of CM076575.1, from coordinate 1,439,938,421 downwards.
TTGGGTCCCATCCATGATTTCCACTAAGCTCATGCAATTTTTCCTCCACTAAATCCGCGCTGTGTCATCATAAATGCCACTCCTCCATGACAACGCTGTTGATTTTGTCAAAGTTGACCTATTCAACATGCATCCACTCCAATTAATACCCAAAGGTGCTTAATACAGTTGCTTATTCTTCCTCCTTTCACATTAGGAGTTTTATTCTTCCTTCTAAGGATATTTATGGGCCTCCCTACCCACTTATTCACCTACCTTGTGATAAAACAAACTATAATATCCATTTAGCTGGAGGCTAAATTTTTGGAATATTACAGTCTTGCCCTCCAAAATGTTGCTTGTCCTCAAGAAACTGCAAGGATATGGAAAAATTATATCTCCTTCCTCTTGTAGCATCCTCATCAAATAGTCCCCACCACTGCTCAAAATAATCTACAACAATTCTGCCCCCCAATGGTTCCTCCCAAATATGCAAAACCAAATGGCTCACACCATGAGAAAATGGAAGGTGTAAGTGGAAACCTTCTTGCTATCTAATGGCCTCCTCAAGGTAAGTGAGAATATGAAATTTGGGGATCTCCACCCCAATAAGAGATTCCCATACCCATGCTATCATCCAAATGAAATGAGCCATCCTAGGTAGCTCATCAAATAAATCCTCAATCCACAGTTCATGCAATGTATTGGGGCTATATGGAGAGATTAGATTTATCCACCCATGTTGTTTCTCTCTCCATTTATGATATGTATGGGGTTGCTGTTGATCTTGGGCTGAAATATTATGGTCTCCAAGAATGACCCAAGTTACCCCACCAAACAAAAAATCCATGAAGTGCCTCTCCCAAGAACTCAAGTTCTCCAAATGGCTCCTCCCATCTAAAGACAAGAGATGTAGTGTGGCAATCATGGTTTGCCCATTTTTTCTCCTGAAACATGCAACATATGAAGTATGGAGAATCATACTTCCAATGGGCACCTCCAACTCTTGTGCCATCCACCCAACAAATCTTCCCATAAGAACAAGAACATCATCAATATATGGAAGAAAAAGCAAATAAAAAAAAGTTTCCATATGACAATCGGAAGGTGGATCATAGTCCCACATGTGGAACCAGTGCATTTCATCCCCTACCTACCTCAAAACAAGGTATAATAAGTGTCCTTTCAGCCACTTGTTTGCTGCCACAATCATCCTACAAGATGGGATCATAAAAGTTAAATTTTGGTGCCAATGGTGCACACCAAGAATCATGTGGCATCTCCCACAAACCACCAATAGAATGGGCAACATCAATTCTGCAAATGGCCTCAAGTACATCACAATAAAATATACAAGAATGAATGATCCTCCTTGGTACAATATGCTGTAAAGGAGTACAAATCATAATGCATGAATGTACCTTCTCTACTATGTACTTTGGTCATTGAGCTGAAATGGCTCAACTGAAAGTTCTCCCTCACCTTCCATGAGTAGGGAAGTGGTTGTGACAACCTCTCCATCATCATCTGGGCTATGAATCTCTCCATATGCTGATACACAACCTACTAGATGCCCTCCTAAGTGAACTCCTCCATCAAGGAATGATATGCATCAAAGTGCATATAAAGAAAGTTCACATGTGTTGCATGTAACAACTTCTCCTTGAGCTTAGAAGCTCTAGTCAAGAAGACTCTACCATAAGAATATATGACCCCATCATCCACCATGTATCTATCATCTCTCTCCAGTTTATCAAGAATCATGCAAGCACCAAGATCCTTGGAGTACTCTACCAAAAGTTGAGACCTCCAATATGGATCAATCCTCCTAAGAGACAGTGCCGAAGATCTGAAATGTGAAGCTCCCCACATGCTGCTGTATTTTCCTATGACATCCCTCATGCCAAAGTCATCCTCCAAAGTGCTACCATGCCCATCATGTAGCTACTCATGCTCAAGTAGAAGTGGTGGCCTTTGGAAGCTAGCCTCCCATGAGAAGCTACCATCCAAAAAGAACCTCCTGATCTTGGCCAATGTAAGCATGAGTGGCCTCCATATGCTCCTATATATGGAGGTTTCCTTCCTCAAAGGAAGTACCCTTCGTTTCTCCAAATCCATGGAGTAGCTTCCTTGCACCATGGTGGTGCCATCCTCCATCATTGCAACAACTTTTGTTAGCGTAGAATATGTAGTGAGAGTGGGTAATGCTAAAAATGGGAGAGTGTATCCCTCCTCCTTGAGTCTATCCTAGACTCTTTGCGCTATACTAGACCCATCCAAGGTATTCACCCCTCCGAGATCTAAGAGTGGTGAACCAAATGGTAAGATGTCCCTCACCAACTCGAGATCTGGTGGCCTCCCAGGTGGAATGCCCCCATGTAGTGAGACATCAAGATCTAAAACAGACTGTATATATGAGTGGACTGATTTTTCCCTCCTTTCACTGCGTAATACAGTCTCCTTATTCTATGCAGAAACCTCCTGAAGTAGATAAGGGTGAATGCTCATCATCCCTTGATGCTGATCCTTCTTTCCTTCTTCTCCTTCCATCTTCCAAGTCTCATAATCCATAAAAACTAATAAATGATGCTTCGGAATTATGCTTTGGTCCACACATGATAGATCATTTAGAACTCCTTGCAAAGACACAAGGGCTCCTCTAATGGAAGAAATGGCTCTCTTTCCACCTCCATGTGGTGATGGATCTTCTCCTGATGGTACAAAAATGTTAGCTCTTCTTTTCTCATCCTCTTCATCAATATTTGAGAATGCCTCATCATCAATGAGAGACCCTAGATCTTGGTCTTCCCTTGAAGGAGGAATCTCCATGTCTTCATCTACAGAAGAGGGCTCTCCAAGAAGTGGGGATATTTCCCTAGGTAAGGTATTATGGATTTTTTTATCCCCTTCAATGTAAATATGGAGTGGAGTTGGTAAAATATATCCCTCCAACTCATGCAAAGGTTTTGAATTTTTTGGGTTCAACAAAAGAAGTTTCACAATGTTTAATATGAAAGCTTTTCACTATATTCTTTGTAAACCTTGCATAAGTATTTACACTTGCATGATGAAATGAAGCAGAAATATAAAACCACCAATCATGGGCCATATCTTTACGGTGCAGCACTACTACTCTAATGGCCTCCTTTTCTGAGACTTGGTGTAGTTGACAATAGGAATCTAGCTCCTTCGCCCAAGCCTTGGCTGTGCACTTTGATGATCCATCAAAGTTAGGCAGAAAGTTTCTATCTCTCTTGCTTCTGTTATGGTTGTTGGATCTTCTGTCTTCCTTGAATTCGAAAAACCCTTGGAATTCCAAGTTCTCTTTGAATCTCCAATATTGAGACTCAGACTCCTGAAGATAGTCACTCAAGGTCTCCTCCTTTGGTGCATCTTCTTCCTCCATTTCTCTTGCAATGAATGTGGGAAATAAATTGTGCTATAGATCTGCATGTGTGGCTGAATGCTCACACCCATCATGTGAATATTTAGGGCTTGCTTCACTTTCAAACCCTCTTGAAAATTTTCTACACCTCTCCCTTTTCATCTCCTTGATATCTTCCTTGATATTTTTCACAGTTTGAAAAAGAAGTTGGGAGAGCCTCTCTTCCTTCATTTCTCCAAATAATGGAGTCATGAAATTGTTTCTTTTGTAAAAATTCTCCTTTCTATGAGAATATTCTTCTCCTAATGGCATAATGTCTTGAATGCAGAGGCTAAGCCAAGATTATGCTCTGATACCACTGTAATATCCCAAAATGGAAATAACAGCAATACAAGACATAATAATGTAAAAAAAAACAACTATGAACATATCATAAGAGGGATCAATATGCAGCCATAATTTTATTCACATATCAGCAACAATATACAAAATTATCTTGAGGGTCAAGCCACTCAAGCAATAAGAACAAGTCTCCCATGATCATATCAATAAGCACATGAAATGCTGCTACTGTATAGAATGCCAGAAAGTAGTGACAACACTGTCTATATTAGTGTAGCTGCTTCTGTAAACATACATAGATGTAATGTGGCTGATAGATACAAAAGAAGTGCCTAGAAAGGAAGATATGGGATCTAATACATGATTTCTAGCCAACCCAGAAAAGATTGCTAGAAATACCAACAAAAATATACAACGTGACAATAAACCTAGGGTTGATATGTCACTGCAAACTAGAACTAAATATAATGAGGCTATGATAGATCTGAAATGATAATGTCCTCCTCCAGTGGTATTTCTCAATAGAAGGTTGATCCATTTGTTCAAAAATAGACCCTCCCGATGAGCTCAATGAACCCTCTCAGCAACTGCCACTAAAAATAACGCAGATCTAGACTGAAACTGGGCTGTGAGGAATGGTAGATGGTTGGAATGATGTCAAAAATATATAAATATTCCCAGGATCCCTATTTTCTAATCTTCCAATGGATAGGCTACCTATCCACTAAAAAACAAGCCCAGAATTGGCTCTATGTGATCCTCCTTTGCTGCACCCTACAACACAATCCAGCTCTAAACAGAAACTGTGCTGTAGCTGAAGGAGGTAGCTTGGCCAGAATGTTGGAATGAGGAAATTCAGCCCAATGAACCTCTCCTTCCTTGAGTATGAGGTAGGGATTCCCGATCAGGAACACCCTTGTGCTAAACAACACAACACACCTCGCTAAAAAGCTAAATGATGCAAAGTATAAACAGAACAATAAAAAATTAATAATCTCAAACATGAATAACAATGGATGCTATCCCCTCCATATATTGTGTGTGAGCCTTCTCACATTTGGTCCCATCCATAACTGCCACTAAGCTCATGCAAGTTGTCCTCCACTAAAACTGCGTTGTCTCATCATAAATTCCGCTCCTCCATGACATCGCTGTTGATTTGGTCAAATTTGACCTATTCAACATGCATCCTCTCCAATTCACACCCAAAGGTGCTTAATCCATCTACTTATTCTTCCTCCTTTCACATTAGGAGTGTTATTATTCCTTCTTAGGAGATTTATGGGCCTCCCTACCCACTTATTCACCTACCTTGTGATAAAACAAACTATAATATTCCATTTAGCTGAAGGCTAAATTTTTGGAATATTACACCTTCTAACTCCATTCTTGTCTTAAACTCGCTTCTCTTCAGGAAGGAAGAAAATTTTCTTGGCTATGATGGTTTTTTTCTATTTTCCTTGCCTCATATAACTCATAAAGATATTGTGGTCACTCTGCTAATGAGATATGCATTCAAATGGTTGGAAAGTCCTCTTACAATAGTGGTGGCACTGTCTCCCCCTTGAGAGAGGAGGGCCATGGAAAATTCATGGGTTATCTCATCATCACACCCCTTTAGTTTTTCAAAGAATCCCATCATTGGTTTCTTATGAATATATCTCTGACAGCAGGGCGTTGATGGATTCTTTTAGTGTATGTGGGTTCCTTTATTGAACCCCTCTCCCATGTTTCTACTATGACTTCCTCAAGTCTCCTCACAAAATCTTCTGTCAATTATTGTTTTCTAAGTGGCTTAGGGTTTCAAAATAGAGATGAGAGGGGTGATGTTTTTCTTCTAGCCATAGGGAGGAGAATTACATTCCAAATACAAATCACATTAGTTCTGCTGCTATCTTGCTTCCTTCACATGAAAAAAACTGTTGGAAAGATAAAAATTCAATATGCAAGGGCTTGCTACAGGATGTATGTACAGGTAGAATTTGGAAAAATTTTCCTACTTTTTGTACATGGAAGGTGAGGAGAATTTTCTACTTACCCTTAGATGAAAAATTCATGATTGTGGGGGTTGGAATGAAAATGATTGTCAATTCACACCCTCTTTCACCTGTCGACCCGATCTTGTATCAATGTTCTGCAATCCTCTAACAATTTCTTGCAATCTTGTAGCAACTGACTCTGATCCTATAACACTTTCTATTCGACCCTATAGCTTCTCTGTAGAACCCTTGGGGACCCCTGTTCACATCTAGGTCAACTATCGACATCTTAGTGGTCCTCTCTTACCGTTTTGGGAATAAGATTCTCATTTCAAATGAAATCAGATCTGTGCTTTTTAATTCTTCTTATGGTAGTGGGATAAACATGATTTATGAGTTTCCCCCCACCTACCATCTACGTATTTCCTCTTTTAGACCGTTTCTCCACTCCTCATAATTATCACCTTCTTATTTTTGAATTTTCCCACATTTCATGGATGTGTGACTTAACTGCACTTTAACTATTTGAGGGTGGCCAAGTTTACTAGCCACAATATTTAAAACTCATTCCTCATTCATTAAAAACATTTTCAAGCTAGCATGAACTTAAAGGAAGAGGTGAGGAGTGTCATACCTGAGCCTAACTGGTGTCTTCGATCTATTTTTGATGCCTTCATGTTGCTTCAAGATAAGTATTTATCTAATAGTCTTTGTAGGTGCTTTATTTCATGATAGTTGTTTCATGAATTGGTATTTCCCCATAATATATATATATATATATATTATCTGGTAGGTTACTGACTGAGTGAGGTCTATTGATGTGTGTTCCTCAAGTGTTGGATCGATATGTTGCTACTGGAGATGATTAGTGGCCATGTAGCATCTCCTCAAGAGTGTTGTGGATTCCTAATATCACAAGGATGGTTCTTCTATGCTTCAAAATGGCCGAGTCTTCACTTTTGTGTTGTCAAATGTCTTTTCTTGTGGTTTTTTAGGGTTTGTGCATGATGCTATAATATTGGGTCCTTTCATGTAGCAATTACACATACCCTTCCAAAATCACAATATACTTCATGAAATGAATTATGATGCTATGATAATTCATGGTGATCCCATTGACAGGAACTAGAAACTTTGGTGGCGGTGAAAGCTGTGGAAGAAGGGGTGGAAATGGAGTTTTTTTCTTGAAAAAATATTAAGCTTTGGATGGAAAAATGGATAAATGGTGTGGATGAGGGATTATGGAGGTGTGGCGGACTTCAATTTTCATTCCCCCAAGGAAAACATGAGATTTTACCCCTCTCCTTATGTTGGTCACAATCTTGTAGCAATTCTGGATAATCCTGTAGTAATTCAGGACAATCCTCTAGCACTGGATGATTGAGGCAGAACTGAGTGAGATGGGCTACCTGATGATGGAGGAATGTAGGGATATGGGTGGAATGATGAAGGACATGTAAGAAGATATCTTGGGGGGTGGAAAAGTGGGATGTGGAGGTTGCTTCCTTTGAATAATGTCCCTTTGACCATGAATGGAACCCTACAAGAAAAATTGTTAGAAAAACTAGTGTGTTGGATGATTTAATTGTGAGTTAAATCCATATCATTTAATTTTCAACCTTGGGTTTGTGAACTTATGAGGTATACATGTACTATATGTACTAGGTGATTATTTCTCAGAATAGATTAATCTAATGCAAGAAACTTGAAACAAATTACAAACTAAATAATGAAAGTAAATTAAAAGCAAGTGCACATGTTATTTCCCAAGCATGTTCTTTTTCAGTGACTTTCTGTCTCAAGGAATACTACCTTCACAAATGAAATCTATAATCCTTGATATTTCTAGTTTGAAATTACTAATGTGCCAATCCAATCTAAACATACAGAAATTAAATCAATCCAAACAGAAATAATGGAATCAAAATAACATAAAAGAAACTAAATTGAACTTTCATAAATGAAATAACATAAATATTTACAACAAAGAAAAAGGTGCGCAAGCTGTGGTTGATGGGGGCCCTCCACTCCTCAACAAGCATATCGAATGCTTATCAAAGCTTGGATATCAAAGCAACAACATGTATTCCATAAAATGAAGTTGGATAAAATCTCCAAATATATTACAATAATTCAGCTCTCTTAATCTCTATCCTCACTTTACAAATTTCCTCTTGGAATTTAACTCTTTATGGGGCTCCTTTGTATGGAGGATGCACTCCTATTTATACAAAAACTTAAGATAACTAATCAATAAATATAGATCCACAAATCTCTGCTAGATCCACATTTATCTCTTATGGTTACAACCAATCACCTAAAAATATGAGATACAAATCCTCTCAAAATTATCTCGTTTTGATAGGAGACACATATCAAAACATCCATGATTCTTCTCCTTTGAATGTTCTTAGTCAATGATCCAAATATTCTACAAATATTCCACAAATCTTCATGAGTTGGAATTGAAATTTGAATTTATGGTTGAGTGGCCAAATAAGGCTCTTATATAATCTTCAAATAGGGCTACAATATCCTACAACCCTTCCCACTTTTAGATATATAAGAAAACTACAATATTATACAACCCTTCCCACTTTTAGATATATAAGAAAACATGTTAATGTCGTAATATTTAATCATAAATTCTCTTAAAATACTTAAATAAATGACTTAGAAAAGAATAATGATAAACCCATATGATCATGAAAATGGTTATTAATGTAGGGTTATGGGGCTACAAAATATGGTAAAGTGTTATGGAATATGGTAAAATGATGGAAATGAGTGTAAAAGAGGATAAAATTTTGGAGGCCCAACATTTCCCCCCAACTAAAGATGTTGCATGTCCTCATGCTACTTTGCATTGATTCCCTTAGTCGTAATTTGATCTTATTTAAATGTTTTGCTTCTATATGAACTTTGGCTTTAGTATTTTTTCTCTTTTTAACTTTTCATAATCATATCATTTGATAACTTTATTCTCTTTGCAAAGTGTACAATGAAAGACATTTGATTGAAACATATTTTTTTATGGTTGGTTCTTGTGTAAAAATACTTTTCTTATTTTTGTTGCATCAAAATAATTGAAAACATTGAGAATTCCTTTTTAAGGCCCGATAGTGGTTTCCAACAATTTAGTGTGCTTATCAATTGGTATTTGCAAAACATATAAAATTTTGGAATCAAAATGAAATAATAGTTGAATGGGAAAAATATGTTGGTTAGGACGAAATGAAATGTGACATGTGACATTAAATGTGAATATTAATTGATATCCCTTCCCCCCAACTAAATATGGTTTATGTTTTTGGAAAATGAGAAAGGGAATATAAATGTGGTGAGGGATTTTCCAAAACCACAATTTTAGAATTTAAGGAATTACATGATTAAATATTAGAAAACTACATACCTTCACCTACCTAAAAAGTGGACAAGACACATATACATATATATATACATCTACATCTACATCTACATCTACATACATACATACATACATACATACATACATATATATATATATATATATATATATATATATATATATATATATATATATATATATGTATATAGAAGAGTGTGGATGTTGCTGTTGGATCATGGGATGTGAAGTAAAAGAATCTGATATAATTTTTCTTTCTCTTGATTGTATGAATAGAGGATGCATCTATTCTAAAATTGGAATCTTTATGGCTATGACTAATGAATTATGGAGTTGAGTCTTGCTGCAAGCTGCTGAAACCATATAGTCTTCATTCAGTCCCACTCAGTGGCATAATTCTTACCTATGTGAATAGATGTGTCGATGCCAAACATAGAAAATAAAATTTTGGATTACTGGATAGTAATGAATGTCATTAACCAACACGAGACTACTCACCATTGATGTCAATGAGAGTCAAGATGCCTAGGTACATATTACTAGGTAGGAGTAGATGTGTTGTAGTCGAGTCACCTAGAATATTCGACAAACAGGGGACATTGATGTATTCCCATTGTTTATTAACGAGAGAACTTGCAATTAAGGCATACAAGCCTCAAGGTACTTGAAAAATATCTAGTATTGATCCTAGATGATGTGTTGGAATCTATGGGTGAAGACTTGTTAGAAGGGAGGCCTTAATGAATCCTCCATCATCTAACACGAGTATAAAATATTAATTTGGAGGACCATAGATGAAATATTTTCATTGAAGCAAGGTTTATATGAAAAAAAGGAAGAGGAAAATGGGGTGACTCAGCTTTGTAAGGGAGATAAATGAATTTATTTTTGGGTTAAGGGTGAGTGAAAATGAGGTAGGAAAGTATGAATATTGCAAAGGGAAAATTATTTTTGAAATCATGGTTTGGAAGTAGGGAGATGGAAATTTATGGATCGATTATATGCTTATAATGAGTATCAACGGTAAAATTGGTATCTGAGAGGTATTTTTTAGTAGCAATGGTGTAATGGATCTGATTTTACATGGAATGAACATGTTCTTCTGCAAGAAGCTTGGTCTTTAAAACACACTCATGCATATAGAGATCTTCTTTCATCGTCCTGGAACCTGTAAAAAAAATAGCAATTTTCTGTAATAAAATGTAAGAATATCAAGAGAGAGAGGTGATTAGTCTCTCTTCATCTGATGCATACATAATAAACTCATAAATAGTACTAAATTCAAAGAAGAAAAATTAAAAGCGCTTTTACCTGTTTGGAAAACAGTACCTTGTACTACCTATTGGTGTTTTGTTGGTAATTTATTTATTTTTTATTGTCTCAAATATTGATTAAAACTATCTCATCATGTAGATCTCATCGAGATATTTCCAACAACATTTGAATCATCGAAAAATAATGTCGTATGAAAGAGTTATGACTGTTTGAATTTTTTATGAAACATGAAAAAATTATGCATGGGTGTCATGTGGCAGCACGAGAAGGTGCCATGTGGCAACATGATGCTGATGGAAAAAATGTAGAATAGTTAACAATATGTCTCTAGACAATTTTTAACTTTAGACATCATCTCTACAAACTTATTACTTCACCAATAGACCACAAGCCAAATTTGCATAAGCTACCGATTTTCCACAATTTTGCAGCTAATGACTAATTTTGTAGCTACCGAATTGCATCGATTATGTAGCTAAGGTTCTATAGGTTCTGAGATTCCTGTTGAAGAGCGGAATGTATGGAAAAATACACCATGCAATGCTGGAACAAGAAGAGATAACAAAGGGCCACCAGAGAATAAGACGCGTGATCTCGATCCCTGCTAAAAAATTCGATTCTCAACCGACCACAAGAACTACGCCAAACAAAACGATGACTCAACTGTGCGACTGAAAAATCGGATCATTGAACCACCTTGCCACTTTACAAATTTCAATTATCATATTGGATGGTGGTTCGTCAATTAACATAGTTGGTTTTTGTAGGTTTTATCAAGGCAAACGACGAGAAAGGATTGGAACGTAAGATTTGAAGCCGTGACTTCTTCAACATTGTGACGCTACACAAACTATGTTCTTGAGCTTTTCTTCCAAAGCTTGACCCTCCATTATACACAAGAGCTCTTGATTTCCATTTTATGTTTTTTAACCTTACAAATTTTTTTAAATGGTTAAAATTTAAAAGAATCTAATTAGGATTTTTAAATTTTTTTTTTTTTTAGAATTTTTAGAGAAAAATCTAATTAGATCTTTTTTTTAAAATTTATTTTTATTTATTGAAAGAAAAAGAAATAATTTTAGAAAATTTTTAGACAGATCCAATTGAAATTTTGAGATTAAATTTTGAGTATTTTTAGAATGAATAACGAATTTAGATCTCCTATCCAATTTTTAGTTCTATGATTTTTATTGCGAAATTTCAAAGCTAACTTTATTCAATTTTCCTTTCTGATCTTCCGGGTCGTATAAGGCACAAGAAGAGAGCATAATCAAGACTTATTTCAACTCTTTATTCTTTTTGGAATCTAAAATTTGAAAAACAAAGTAAAAAGATTCGATCTCAAACCTCCAATTTTAGCTCTCAAAACTCTGTTTGTTCTCCTCTCTTTCTATATTTTCCTGCAAAATGATTAGTAAGTGAGGTGGCTCTTACTGCACCACCAAAAATAAAATTGCAAATAAAATAAAATATTACTTAAAAACTTAAAAACATCACCAAACTTGGTTTTATTTATTGATTTTATCCTACTCTACTGGAAATAGAAAAAATGGTTCAAGTGTATGCATATTTCTAGTGTAGCGATGTGCGTAACAAGGTGATAGATAAACGCATATGCAATCTTGAAAGATACTATTTGATACGTACTAGTATATGAGAGACCAAATGCCTTGATTGAGATGATGTCAGAAGATACCGAAGAATGGAGTACTGGGATTCGAAGACTGTATTGAACCAAGATTCAATGTAATCCTGTCTTCCTTGGCTTCCTACTATCATGCCATGCAAGTCTTCAGAGATGTGATCTACATTCATATAATCTGGTGATAAGCATGCAAGAAACTTTTCAATCTCACATTCCAACAACTATGCTCTTGTCAACATTCATCCATGATTCTTGGACCTTATTTTCTTCTTCTTCTTCTTCTAGTTGTTGTTCCTTAATGCCAGTTGAAGGATCATTTTGCAATACCTCAAAATTATAAGTGGATTGAGGTGTTTTATTATTGGTGATATGAAATTGTTGCGCAGGTAGTTGAGTGGGAATGGATCTTTGGGGTGCTTGTGTTGGTGGTAATGGGAAAGGTTGAATTGAGGTCAACTGAGAGTGAAACTGATGTTGTGGTGGAGGTGAATGGTATGGATAACATTGCTATTGGTATTGAGGAAAGTGAGGAAAAGATTGAGGATATGGTGGATTTCTTCTATAAGGCTCTTTCCAAACTTGTTTCCAAGATTGGTTTTGAGGTTGGGATTGATATGGCCAAGGTTTCCAAGGCAAGGGTGTTTTCCTATTACTTTCAAATTGTTGTACATAACCCTAGAATTGTGAAATAAGATCTTGCATCATACTAGGTTGATGAGGCTGCCATGATATTCTTAGAGCTACATAACATGATTTTTCTAGTGTTTGATTTGCTCCCTGGTAAACTTCCTTTAACCCTGGTAATGATGATAAATATTTAGTAGTATGTAATCTTGCACATATTACACAAATTTTAATGTTTTCAAGTGGACATTAATGCAAAGAATGTTTCTTTCTACATTTAGGGAAAAATATAAATGAAGCGACATTATCAACTTTTTGCTTGTTTTGCATTCTTATCAATTTGTTTATTTAAATTACCAAGAATGTCTAGCAGATTATTAAGTTCAGTTTGAATTACCAATCCTGATGTCAATTTACTTACTCTTGCCATAACTGGATCTTGAGGGTGTCTTCCACACTTTGATTTTCCTCTTTATATGTTTTTGCACAGTTCAAAAATCTCTTGAAATGAGAATTGAGAGACATCTCCTTTTACCGCCACGTTAAGAATATCAATCCATTCATCCCTTATAGCTTCTAGTAGGATATTTTTTAATGTTTCTAATCCTAAATCCTGCAATTTAGATCTTTTGAAATTATAAGTAAAGCTCTCCACTAAATATTCTAGGCTTTCATCCTCTTTTTGGTTCATCTTAAGGTCTTCATTTATAAGGTCATGGTGTATGCAATAATATTTATATTTTTCCAAAAATAATCTTTTCATATCATCCCATGTCATTAGAGAATTTGTTCCTAAATTCATGAATCATCTAAGAGCTTTATCCTTCAATGTTTCCGGAAACAAATCCAATTTTTGAGTGTGTAATGAGTAGCCATAAGATATACAAAGTATTTCAAATTCAAAAAGAAAGGTTTATGGGTCTTCTGATCTCATACCTTTGAAGTTAGGAATTACAGTGGAGGGATTTTATTCATATGAATTTTGATATCACTTTTTTGAGTGGGAAATCCAAAAGGATATTTCTCATTGTCATCATATCCATCCATTTCTTCAACCTCTTTTTTCACCTCTTCTTCTTGAAGTTTTTTTTTTTAAAAAATGAATCTACATTTAGGATGTACTAAAATGTGATTAATATTATGCAACTAAATGGATTCAATATAAGAATGAGATGCAATTGAAATATAACACCTATGTATACCTCCCCAACAACGACATCAAAATGTTGGGTGATTTAATTGTGAGTTAAATCCTTTTCATTTAATTGTTAACCTGGGGCTTGTGAACTGATGATGTATACATGTACTATATGTACTAGGTGATTATTTCTCAGAATATTTTAATATAATGAAAGAAACTTGAAATAATTGCAAAGTAAATAATGAAAGTAAATGAAAGCAAGTGCACATATTCTTTTTCAGTGACTTTCTTTCTCAAGGAATACTACCTTCACAAATGAAATCTATAGTCCTTGATATTATTAGTTTGAAATTAGTAGTGCGAGATTACAAATGTGCCAATCCAATCCAAACATACAGGAATTAAATAAATCCAAACAACATTAATGAAATAAAAATAACATGAAAGAAACTAAACTAAACTTGCATAAATGAAATAAAATAAATATTTACAACAAAGAAAGATGTGTGCAAGCTATGGTTGATGGGGGCCCTCCACTCCTCAGCAAGCATACCAAACGATTATCAAAGCTCAGAGATCAAAGAAACAACATTTATTCCATAAAATTTAGTTGGAGAAAAGCTCCAAAGATATTACAATAATTAAATTCTCTTCATATCTATCCTTGCTTTACGAATTACATCTTGGAATGAAACTCTTGATGGGGCTCATTTGTATGAAGGATGCACTCCTATTTATACCAAAATAGATAACTAATCAAAAAATATATATTCAAAAATATCTCCTAGATATACATTTATCTCTTGTGGTTACAACCAATCACCTAAAAATATGAGATACAAATCCTCTCCTAGTTTTGATAGGAGACACATATCAAAACATCCATGATTCTTCTACTCTAAATGTGCTTGGTCAATGATCCAAATATTCTACAAATATTCCAAAAATATTCATGAGTTGGAATTGAAATTCGAATTTGTGGTTAAGTGGCCAAATAAGGCTCTTCTAGAATCTTCAAATATGCCTACAATATCATAAAACTCATCCCACTTTTACATATATATGAAAACATGTTAATTTCCTAATATTTAATTACAAATTCTCTTAAAATAATTAAAATAATTGACTTGGAAAATAATAATTATAAACCCATATGATCATGAAAATGGTTATTAATGTAGGGTTACGGAGCTACAAAATATGCTAAAGAGTTATGAAATTTGGTAAAATGATGGAAATGAGGGTAAGAGAGGATTACATTTTGGAGGCCCAACATAGTGTAAGGGCTCGTTTGCTTCTATTATTGATTTCTCTTCTATTTTTCAATTTTTTATTTTTTCTGATACCTACAAGCCACCTCTAGAGAGGTTTTCAATTTGCAGGCCTATCACAGGTACCTCAAAGGAAGTTTTCACATGGGGATCTTTTCATTTATTTTTCTCTTTTTTTCTGCTCTTGGGATGCCTCATGGAGGTTTTCAACCCTAGAGTGGGCTACACGTACCTCATGGAGGTTTTCACTTAGGCCTTTTAATTTTTTTCTTATTTTTTCTTCTCTTTTAATTAATTAATTTTATTTTTTATTTTATTTTAATTTTAATATTTCTATTTTCCTTCTTTTGCTGATCAGAGGCTGGATGAATTGAGATTTGTGAGACCCCTAATTACATTTAGCTCCTTACTTATTGATATGGTAAACTCCTCCTTTAATAGATGATGCTTGTACAACTTTAACTGGTAGCAATTAGAAATCAATGTAATTCCTTCCTCATCATTTGTTCTTATTTGGAGAAGTCCATTCTCATAGCATTTTTCTACCAGATAGGGAACCAACCACCATGTCATCAGTTTTCCTTTGAAATCCTTGAACCTGGAATCATACACAAGGGCCCAATAACCCTCTTAGAAGGTTCTTTTCCTAATGTTATTATCATGCCAAATATTCCTATGCAGTTGGACTACTTCAATGTGCATGAGAGCTTGCAATCTAAAATCATCCAAACCATTGAGTTGAAGCAACCTTTCTCGCTGAGCTATAGTGATGTTTAAATCCAACTGTGCTTCCATCCTCAAGATATTGTATTCAAATGCAATGGAAAATAGGGACTTCTTTCCATATACCTACTCAAAAGAAGAGCATCCAGTGGTGGTTTTCCATGTGGTATTTTAGGCCCAAGTGGCCTCTACAAGTTGGTCTGCCCAATCCCTTTTGCTGTCATTGAAAAATTTGGTCAAAATTTCCTTCATGGATCTATTTGTGACCTCCACTTTCCCATTTTCTTGAGGGTGATAGACATGTATTTCCCGTGTTTGATGTGGTGCTACTCCATGATGCCTTCAATCGGATTTGAGGTAAACTGAGCTCCTTGATCAGTGACCAACTCCCTTGGAAACCCAGACTTGTAGAAGCTATTCTCTCTTATAAATTCAACCACTTTCTACTTGGTTTTTGCATTTTATACCTTTTTTCCAACCCACTTTGTTAAGTAATCAGTGCACATAATGATATATCTATTTTTCCTAGATGGGGAATCAATTGGCCCAATGAAATCCATTCCCAATTTCTCAAATGGCTCCAAAGTCACTTTATATTGCAAGGGAATTTCATCCTTTGGTGTAGGCTTTCCCATCCTTTGGCACTCATCACATCTATTATTGTACCTTTTTACATCTTGATGTAGAGTAATCTAGTAATAGCCATCTTGTATAACTTTGAAGGTTGTAATCCTAGTAGAAAAATGGCCCCCAGAGGTTCCATCATGGCATGATAATAGGATTTCAAAGACCTCCTCCTCTCTTACACATATTTTCAAAATATAATCTGGCCCAAAATTGAAGAGATTTCCCCCAATCCTAGTGAAAGGGGCACTTTTTCTAACAATATTGTTCTTCTCCTTGGAGGATAGATTAGGAGGGAACCTCCCATCAACCAAGTAATTTGATACACCAACAAACCAAAAAGATAATACCAAGATGGAAACAAAGGGTTCATATGGAAAATTTTCATCTACCATCTCCTCATTTCCTGTAGGAAAGGTTAGTCTTGACAAAAAATCTGCAACCACATTTTCTTTCCCTAACTTGTCAACAATGTTAGATCAAATTGCTGCAATAATAACAACCATACAATTATTCTAGCATTAACATCAATTTTATTCACCAAATATTTAATGGTTGCATGATAGATATGGAAAAATACTTGATGTGAAATGATATAATGCCTAAACTTATTTAGAGAGTGCACCACAACCAAAAACTCATTTTTAGTAATTGTGTATTTGAGTTCAACTTTCTATATCTTCTTACTGATGAAATATATGACATAGGGAAATTTTTCTTCCACTTGTCCTAAGGCTTATCCTACAAATTTACCTGATGCATCTGTATGGATGTGGAAAGGTAATGCACAATTGGGGCCTCTAAGGATTGGTGCAGTGGTCAACTTCTATTTTAGTTCTTCAAATGCCTCTTAACATCTATCGATCCAACAAAAGTCTGAATCTTTAGCCAACAATCCAAACTTGGGTAAAGGAAAATTACTAAATTACTTAATGAATATTTTGTAATATCCAACCAATACAAGGAAGCTTCTGACATTTTTTTTTGAGGGAAAGGGGCCCTTTTAATGATGGAAACTTTGTTGGGATCAACCTGGATGCCCTCCTTGGATATGAAATGGCCTAGGATAGTCCCTGCATTCATAAAAAAAATAAAATTTCTTGGGAGTTAATGAACGATTCATCTCAATGCATTTAATTAATACTTTACATAGATTAGAAATATCTTTTTGGAAATCACTTCCATAAGGGGTTAAATCATCCATGAATATCTCAACAGTGTCATGAACAAGGTCAATAAAGACACTCAAAACTGCCCTTTGAAAAGGAGCAAGGGCATTATAAAAACTGAATGGAAAGACCCTATAGGCAAAGATCCCCCATGGAAACGTGAATGCAGTCTTATATTAGTCCTCAAGGCTGATATGAATCTGGGTATACCCACTAAATCCATCTAGGAAGGAAAATAATCTCTTCCCTGCTAGGCCATTTAGGACTTGATAAATTAAAGGCAATTGGAAATGGTCCTTATTTGAAGCCTTGTTGAGTTCCCTATAGTTAACCCATAACCTTCAATTTCCATTTTTCTTGGGCACTATGACAAGAGTGGACACCCACTCACTATTTGAAACAGGGTAAATGAACCTTGCATCCAACAACTTTTTCAGTTCATCTTTTACAATATCCTTAAGGGAAAGATTCATCCTCCTCTAGGGTTTGCACACAGGTTTGTATCCTTCCTTGATGTGGATATGATGAGAAAAAAATGAGGGATGCATCCATTTCATTCCATATAGTCATAAGCAAAAGAAGCAAGATGCAGCCTCAACACAATGCATAATTTATCTTCTTGCTAGGATGAAAGCGAAGGGTTGAGTTTTAGTGTTATGGATGGGCCAATTTCCACAACCTTGGCTTGTTATTAGGTTTCTCTAAGGATTCATATACTAGATCATAAATTGGCATGGTATTAGGAGGTTGATTCTGTAAGAAGTGGTCAATAAGGCCATCTTCATCTAACTTCCTACTTCCTACAACAATGTCTAGTGTACAAACTAGGAAGAGATATGACTGATAAATGTATTCTTCTTCCTCATCCTCTATCCATAAGTGTAAGTCATTCTCAACAGAGGGTTGAACAAGGGGATATAATACAAGATTATTTGAGAGATTCCCATTCTTGATGGTCATGTTCCCAACCCTGCAAATAATTTAAGCATCATAAGTGGTCAACCAAGGTCTCCCTATGATGAAAGGGTAACCATTAAACTTGGTTTTGGTCAGGAGGACAAGAAAATATGTGGGATACACCAAAGAGTTAATAGAGACCATATCATCCTCAATAACTCCCTCAGGGGATACTGTGGATGCATCTACAAGTTCTATCACTGTAGTGGTCTTCCTCAAGGCTCCTTGGAGGTTGAGCTTTAGCATTGTTCCTGGGTCATAACATTGATTGCAACCTAAAGATCAATCAAGGTGTTATGGAATACAATGTTATTAACATACACATCCACCATTGGGCTACTTTTTGGAGTTTTATATGTTTATATTAATTCCCTTCACTTTAAAATGCCAACTTAGGTTTGTAAGATTTGAGTTACAACGCATTACGGTTCAAATTTAAATTTATCCTATGTTGTCTTAGTACAAAATTAAGTGCATAATAACCAAAATCTATTCCTAATTTAAAATGGTCACAACAAAATTTGTAGAAGTAAAGAAGCCTATTACACTCTTCAATTTCACACAATCAAAATTGCTAATTTATCTTCAAATATTGTGCATCTAGCTAAAGATTCTTCTAGAAATGAAATTAACTATCATCACAAACCATGTTCTCAATCCAATTTAACAATTCGTTCTATTCACAAATCACTATACAAAACTAATCCCCGGGGTGATAGAAATTAAAAATTAAACTCATCAGTTTTCTTGAAAAATCATTCGCACTACTTTCTATTTAATAAATCCATTCGAAATTAACTAAGAAATTGAGCAAATAACACATGATTGTCTAATTCGAGATTAACTAAGTAATCAAATGCCACACGATTTTATAATTACCCGAGCAAGTGAGAAAATGAATTATAGGTTCGAAATTGATAAATATAACTCAAAATTAACTACGAAATCAAATGGATGACACATTGCTTCATCAAATAACTAACACACTATTCCTAGTAAAATGAATGGAACACTGTTCTTAATCAATCCTCACAACATCACTAAACAACAGATACAAATATTTCTTACCAAAAATATACAGATCCCTGCATAAATAAGTCATTCCATTTAGAACAGAGGATTTGATTTAAAACTGTAAGAACTCATATTTCAGAAATATGTACTAACGGAAGTGTATAACAGGATCTTGAAATCAACCAAAGAAATCGATAACTTGCAGAAGATATTTGTGAGGATGATTTATAAATTCGCAAAAGACTCAACGAACATCTATCCTGCCAACATAACCTTTAGAGTTATAGGAACTTTTAAACAAAATCTAAGTACGATTCTAAGTACATAAATTATGAGAATTACCAATCAAAGGAAGACAAATGTTAAGTGAATTTCTGCTACATAAATTCAAAATACACCTTATACTTCACCAAAAATTGTTACAGAACTTGGCCGAGGTCTGTGGTGGGCCCTAACCATGAAATGGGACAAGTTTAACTACAATAGTAAACTTAATGAATTAATAACACATCAACTCAAGGAACAAAAACTGAAATTATTGTATTAATGGTATTCAATAATACATCTGTAACACAGTTCCAAGCTTGGAATAAAAACAAAATTTTGAAAATGTTCCACAATGACTGTTCTCTCCTCTTTCCTCTCCCTGGTCTCTATCATTTGAGACCTTATTTACACATAAAATTCAATGGGGAAATATAATATCCGATCCCCTTAACTCAGAAAACAAATTTACAATTTTAGAGGAAATTCTTATAATTCTGGTTTTTTTGCAATTTTATACAAATTGGCATTAAAGAACTAACCATATCTTCTAGACCATGATGTATTTTATAAATATGGTTCTATGGAGTCTAATTTTCTATATTATCAACAGAAATTTCTCTTTAAATTTCTTGATTCGATTCCATGGCCTCAGAAATCATGCATGAAGTTGACTGTTTGAGTACTTTTGCCAATCTGGGTTTTGCAAAAAAATTGTACAAAACTACTTCGAAGAACCAGCTATAAATTTGTAATTGTATTGAATGTTTGGAAATAGTTTGATATCCAAATAAATTGATATGTTTTACAAAAACCCATTTTCCATAGTCTCGAGATTCTCCACCAGATGCACAGAAATCAAGGAAAAACATGACAATTTCAAAACTGTTACCTATTTTTTAGCTCTAGCTTAAATCATGTGCTAGGATACCACATGTGAGAAGCGTATATTCCAAGGATTTTACCATATTAATAGGCCCATGTGTTACCTAATTTACCATGCTAGAGAAAAAAAACATATTTTATAATTATGACTTTTCTCTCCATTTGTGCAGGTGCAAAATTATGGACCGAATTGCTGAACTAGTACCAAACTAAGTACTAAACTACAAAATTATTACTAAGTTGGTAGAGAAATATAAATTTTCATATTCGAACTTTATTTTTGGCCACATAACCACATTATTAAACCATAATTGATAAAACCATATTAAAGACGTGTTTAATCATTAAAAAGATAAGAAATCCATCATAATTAACCAGAGGGTAGCAGAGGTTCATTTAGAGGAAGCCGGTGGTATAATGGCTACGAAAAGTATCATAAATGCGTGAATATGGCTCATTAATAGAGACTATATATACTGAATGATATGACATATTCAGTGCCCCACATCTACCAGGATCCAAGTATTTGGGGATATCAACCTCCCAAGCATTAGATCAAATAGCTACCCTACAACATTGATAGTGGGGGAATATCTTTTTCTCCTCCTAGGCCTCTTGAAACATTATTCCCTAATGAGATTGTTGTAAATGGGGACATATTTGATGGCACAGAGAAGGGGTATCTTAACACACAAATTATTCATTTCTCCCAGAAGTTTGACCTCTTATGGTTTATGCTATTTAGGTTGGAACAATCTTTCAGGATAGGGAGGTATATTGGCTTTAGGAGTATTTCATTCCTTCTATTGTTCAATATATTTAGGTGGAGAAGGTGGGTGAGTATCTTTAAGTACCATTAGAGAAATTTTGAGGTCTAAAATGGGCCTCCTAAGGAATATTATAAAATAATAGTGGAAATAATAAAATAAGAATAGATTACATCATCAAATGTTAGAGGGAAAAAAGAAAAAAACTACTTTTTCAACTTATCTCCCTATGATTTTACCCAAATTTTGAGTAATAGCACCCACTGTATGAAAAATTTAATTCCTCATCCCAGGAGTACCCATGTTTCATACTTTCGATGAACCCTGTTATACGAAAAATGAGAAATACATGAAAAAACGTGATTGCAATCACATTTTTCATATATTTCTCATTTTTTGTGTAGAAGGGTCCATGAAAAGTATGCAACATGGGTACTCCTGAGATGAGGAATTAAATTTTATATCCAATGAGTTCTCCCACTCAAAATTTGAGTAAATCCGTAGGGATATAAGTTGAAAATATGTGTTGAAAAATTAGTTTTTATTTTATTTTTTAATCTTTTTACTTTTTTACTCCAAAAATGGTGAATCATCCACCATGGTTGACTTCATCATCTTGAATCCTATTGGTTCTTATAAATTTGATTTTTGTTGTACATTTTGGTTTTGAGTACCATTTTAGACTTCAAAAATTCTCTAATGCTTCCCAGACCGAAGGTTGACCTCTTGGGTTTTCATATCATAAGCAGGATATGATGTATCTCCACTATAGACATGTTGCGCTTGCTTATTGTTTGGGCTCATATTGGATTGGGCAGTAATTTAGGTTTCTCAGGTGGGTTATTGTGGAGTATTTGTGGTTGAGGTGGAGGAGGAGGAATTAAGGTATGAGGTTGGGTTTCCTAAGGCCTCCATCCTTGTGAAGGGTTTCCCCATTGAGGAGGGAGAGGTTGATATGGCTGGAAAGGTGGGTTGATATGCTAAGGATGATACTGAGGAGTATAGGAACAAGGATAGGGAATGTGCCATGGTGGGTGAGCTGGAGGATATCAAGGATGGAAGGGTGCATTATGATTTAGATTGTAAGGAGGATATTTTTCACCCTTCATTCCTTGTTGATGTGGCCGAGGGACTTGTGGCATCCTCTGGTTGATGAAACAAAGTTTCCCCAAGCCATTATATGCCCCTTGGCATATAGAATTTAGGCCTGGAAGAGAGGGAAATTTGTATGTTGCATGTTTATCATCACAAATGGAGCAAAATTCTATGGTGTTCAATGGGTACTCATTTATGGGATGCCTCTTGGTGCATTTGGGGCAAAAGATGGATAATGCCCTTTCTGATTCCTCTTGTTTCCTTTTAATATGAATAATATCCATATACAAGGTAAAATAATGCAACATATCACTCTTAAATTATTCTAGCATACTTCTTATCTCATGTTTGATGGTCGAGGTGGAGGGAGAAAAGTTGACCAAGCCTTGACTAGACTTACCTCTCTTTCTAGAGGCACTAGAATGATTCCTGAATACTGTCTTGGTGTCATCATAGGTTAGATGGTAAATGTATCCTCTAGAAAACATATTGAGGGTCTCCATTACATCCTCCTTGATCCCTCAGAAGAGTACAAGCTTGAGTGGTTTAGGGTCAAGGGTAAAATTATCCTTCCCATAGTTGATTTGGAACCTTTACTTATAATCAGTCTAAGGACTCATCTGACCCTAAGGCCATCCTAAATATTTCTTATTTTGTATCCTTAAACATACAATAATCCCTTTGCTTCTCATTAAAGGCTTTTTGTATTTGTGCCCAACTGCTTCTAGGTAGGCTCATAAACCAGTGCAAGGCTACATCCTAGAGGGTTGGGGGAAACAACTTCAACTTATATTCATCAGAGGTATAGTCATAGGTCCTACAAACAAAAAAAAACTCAAACATGAATGTGTTAGGGTCCTTAGAGGCTAGGCCATGGAAGTGTGAAAGAGAAGTGGGGCTTATATTCTTCATCCTGGCCTCCCCATTGGTCTCTCAGATAGGAAAGAACTATTTTTTCCTGTATTCAACCATGTTTTGGATAGGTAATATAGGCACTTCCTTCCCTATGGGTTCTTCAAAAATTTTAGGTTTCTCACCTAGAGGATTTTCTAGCTCTCTTATGGTTAGAGAGGGAAGTTCGCAGTCACCAAATAAGAGTAATAAGAGTGATGTTTTACTACTTGAAGGGGTGGGGATTTTTGGTAGAAATTTTCCTTGATTATCCCTACTTTTACGAGGCACAAATTTTTTTTTTCTTTTTCTTTGTTTTCTCCTTTTTTTTGAACTCTTACAAATAAAAAAATGATGATATAGAACAAAAGATGAAGAAGAAATACAACTTCTAAGTAGAAAAAAAACCTACTTGGACACCTCCCATACAATAATGCCAAAAAGTGATGAGCCCCAATATCACAACAAGAATGTTGAGACTACCAAGGCTACCAAATTTAATTATTAACCTAGGGTTCATACAAACTTAAGAGGTAATAATGTTATATGCATAGTAGGTCAAGTTCTACTCTTCAAGCAATGGGCCAGATCGATGCATACAAAGACCACTCATTCAACTAACTCAAGGAAGGAAATTTCATGAAAAGAGAGAGTTCTATTCTAATTGCAGAAATAGAAACATTATTCTACTTGTAGAAATGAAAATGCTATTTATCCAAATGTAAAGGCTAACCCTAGTTGTAGGACTCTAAAGACTGTTCTATTTGCATAAATGGAAATACTAATCTACTTGCAGAATGCAAACTCTATGCTACTTTAAAGAACATTAACATTAGTCTAATTACAAAATGTGAAAAGTTGATTTGAAAAGAAATTGAAATTATGTAATAATAACACTTGTAATTGAAACCCTAAAGCATCATAAATTCAAGAAAACATGCATAATCTAATATGCATTGATAAATCGCCCTTTTAATCACCTTTTTCAAAGAAAATTAGCTTTAGTGATAGGTTCCATTTGAATTTTATAAGAAAATCATCATTACTATTAAAATTTGGAAATCTGTCCTCTAACCCTAATTGCAGAATTGTGTTGTAGTGAAGAAAAGGCAAGTCTAAAGTGGTCTTTTGTCCTCATCAATCATGGGTTCAGAGCCCATGGTCCATTATTCAAGCCTGAGGGACAAAATAAAGCTTTTGGAGCAAATATGGTTAAGTTTACACAATGCTACAAGATGCTACGTGATTGGTACATGATTGCTATAAGATGCTATAGGATTGCCCTGTTTTGTTACAGGATTGGATATGTGAGCATACTGAGGGTGGGAAATATGGTTTAAAGGTGTTAAATAGTGGATGAAGGTGTATTAAGGCAATATGGAACTTTTTCCAATCTTGAAACCTCTCATAGGCCCATCTTGCACAAAACAAATGCACACAGTGTCCTTCAATGACCCAGGAATGAAATTTCAGTGGCATAGTTTTGAGGGCACTATGAGATGAAGATGAATAAGCAGATGATGATAGGAGAAATGTAGGAAACCCACTAATATTACCTTCAAACCAAAGAAACAATACTTTTTTTTTTACGCTTGAAAAGAATGCCAATCAAATAACCAAATTGCATCAAAATTTACTAAATAAAAAAGAACAAGTTGAATTTAATTGCATCAAAATAAAATCTCACTTGCATCATTCATCTGACCTAAATCCATGAAAGCTTAAAGAGAAATGTGATTTAACTCATGAGTATGATACAACAGATTGTGTAAAAGAGTATTGATCTAAGATATATCAACTACAAAAGGAAATAACTATATATTTTTGGCTTTCTAATGCACATTCTTCAATGAAACTTCCCGTGGGAGAGGTGGTAACGAGATCTACACCAAAATATTTTTCAAGTAAAATTCTACTAAGAAAGGAAGAAATGCTACTACAAAAAGTAATGCATAGATATGATACAAAAAGAGAGACTAGAGCCTTTGGGTTGGGCCCTAACCTAAGGGGACTCAACCCTAAAAAAAAAACTCAGATTCAAGATAACAATAAGATTCTCTTTGACATAAAATAAAGTTTAAGTGCGTCATGCAAATGAAATGAAAATGATAGTCTCAAGTTCCTAGCACTTAGTGGCTATTATCTCCTCAAAAATTTGAATCTTTTCGAGCCCTTGGGATTTTTTATTCATAAAACTATGATTGAGGGGAAGCCTCCTTGGAAGGAGGATTGCTTCCCTCCAAAATCTTGAAAAACATGGATCTAGCTCCCTTAGATCCTCGCAATCCCTTGAGTGTCTCGGCTGCTAGTAGATCCTCGAGATGTAGATGAGTACTTTTAGGGAACAAGTCGAGTTGTAGGATATTAAATGCAAGGGAAAAGCGTCCTACATCTCCTCTAGATGCCTCCAATGTGCCTCGACATTTAAATTCACTAAAAAAATCTCTTTTATTGAACATTAACCACATTAGGGGACAAAGTATGACAAACATCCTTTAGTCTCCCTATTAAGCACATTATAGCCAAACAAATGTTAATTACTGTGAGAAAAGAGGAAATTATAGGCTGGAGGATAACTAAATGGGCCTTATAATACACTTATTGATGGGACAGATCAAAATCCTCTTCTTATATAATCAAATCAAAATGATACCTTCAAGACCCAAAGACCAAGGCCTCTTCCAAGCACCAAGTGATCCCTATAAAATTCTTCTTTAGTAAAGTCAAAGTTTTCTATGACAAAGACGGTCAAGTTTCACAAAGTCTGATCCAATTCAAAAAAAATTCCATATTCTGAATTTTTTCAATTCGGCCTACAATATTTGGCCCTACAAATTTCTCATAAACCCTAGATCTCTTCACATGTGTGGGTAAAATAGTCCAAGAAATCATATCATCTTTTTCTTCTTTAGGTATCCTCTTCTTCCTATTTTTCGCTCTTCCTTACTTCTGTTAATTGCAGACACTAAACTTCATTGTTGTGTGTTAAATGAGGATGTGGTCTCCTCTATATATAGTCATCCAAGAGAGATAAAAGGTGCCTAGCAGAGGTGACTTATCATGGCAGGGCCGACTTGGTGTTGGAGGAAAAAATGACTTTACATGAATCAAAAACATTTTTTATTTCTTGTTATAAATTTCCCAAATATGTCTTATACATATGAAAAAGACTCTTTTGACTCATTAAACCCTAGGAGCATGAAGAACATTCTTGAACTATACTTGAGCATGAAACGTATGTTTAAATTTTTTTTTTCTTCTTTTACACAAAATGTAAATTGATACAAGTACAAAGATAAATATGAAGATCAAAGCTAGTTACTTTTCCAACACTCCATCTTACATAGGGAGGTATTAATAATGACTCAAATAGTCTATATCAAGTTGAAATATTATCATAAGAAATGATCTAGATTGATAAACATCAATGATCATCATAGCCAACATTGTCACATTACCAAGGCCTTGAAAGGTACACTCTATCTCTCACAAGATCAAATCACAATGCTGGGAGGAATTCCATGGGACACCACATTGCCTCATTGAGGTACATCACCTAGGATACCTAGAGTATATCCTCCATTAAACCATTTACCTTAAGGAAAACTGTCCATCGAACCATTCTTTATCCAAGTCCATGTACTTTACTTAGTATCTCCATCCCAATCCATCACAATACATGACTCAAGAATTTATGTTCAAGATGCTTATCCAATCCACCATTCTCCTTATCCATGTCCATTTAATTGACTTAGGATATCAACCCTAATCCATCTTAGTACCAGACATAGGAGAACCATACTTATTCAATTCATTCTCCCTATTCGTGATGCATCCATTAGACTTATGAAGGTTAGTCTTGGCCTAGTACATGACATAGGGAGAACTAGTGTCCAGCCTTACTCCCTCTCAACTTGAGAGGATAAATCGATGCTCACTCTCTCTCAAATAAGGAGAGTTCATCGACAAGAATTATCTTTTGCTAGAATTACTCATACTTAGCTTAAATCAACTAATTGTTATTATAGAATCCTCAACTGATTTGCATATCACCGAGTTTGCTGATCTATGAACTTCTTGAACTAGGGCTCCAAATTTGGATCCTAAAAGTTCATTATCCTTTAATTGAGGTATTCAACTACTGCATCGTGAAACGTGTCCAACACTACTTCCTGCACTACACTGCTTCCTATATTGAATATAGTCCATCACATAATTCCTTTAACTAGCTAATTATAAAAATATAAGGTTAGCCAATCTATTGTTCATTCAACCTTGAACAAAACTTGGCTGACCTTTCCAATCAATCTCTATTAGCCAATGCAACTCCATAGACTCAAATATTAATTCTACCCTCTAGATACTATTCTCATATTTCCAAAATAACCAATTCTCAGGTCTTCAAATAAACCTTCTTGTCAGTCCTCTAGATACCTCTTAGATTACCATACATATGATTTTTATACACAACCATTCTATTGTCCTATTATTGCTCCAAATTTATAGACCTTAGGACACCAATGGAACTTACTTTCAATAGTGACTTGGCTACTCCAATATTAATATCATAAGGTCTTCCAAGGACAACCCATTTAATAGTGAATGCCCATTTATTCAATGTACAAAGAGTTTCTTCAAGTTTTCCCTCTAAATAATCTCAAATATGAGCCTGAACCATTTGACCCTATCTAGGGGTTCCTTGTACCTAAAAAAAAAAATATAAATCCCTAAGTAAAGAAAATTATTCCAATGTAGTTTCCACAGAGAGATGTGAGCTTGTTTTGGAAGGCCTACTAGGCAACTCAACCTTCAAAAAAGGTCCTTTCCACTTGTAATTATAGATAATTCTCATTCCTTCTTGACTGTGAGAATCCTCATTCTAGACTTCGACCAAATTTCTTATTCAAATTTGTACTTAGGGAATACAAAGAACACCTAATTTCTTCCCTCCTAAAAACCTTAAGATGCTCCAACAATATGTCCAATATTGGACCATCTATCCACTAGCAACACATAAAAAAAAAGAGACAAACATACCTTGTTTTATGCTCCTCTTGTCTTTGGATCCTATTCACTTTTACTGAGTTTTTCTAGCCTTGTTTAAGGCACATGTCAACCCTAATAATTTATTGAAAAAACTCCCTTAAGTACTGCATTTTCTTCCAATCACATGCACTCACACTTATATGTATGTGGCCTAGAGTTTGGGGACTTTCTAGGCCTCTCGACCATCCTTCAAAGAGATTCCTTCCATATGTAGTGCAACAAAATTTCCGTGGCATAATAAGAAATAGAAATACTCATCACATGTTAACTAAACTACCCAAATTTCTCCTCTATACCCTCTACCTGCTCCCTTTCTTACTTGGCCCTGAAAACAATCTAGAAAAGTCACATAATAATACTCCTTCTCTCCTTTTCAGTGGTCCTTCATTTCTGCGGTCAAATAAAAGAAATATTCCTTGATGTGTTGCAACTTTTCGGCCATAAAATAGACACCTACAAGAGCTTAGACTCCTAATAAAGTTTTCAACCTAGGAAGAAATGTCCTTCTGCTTATGTCATCATATCACCGTTGTAGTAGGTCAGATGGATGTTTTATAGAGGGCTCATATACCTCTTATCACAGTAATTTCTTTCTTTTCCATATGTCACAAGTTTCTGGTAACTCTATTTGAATTTGAGGTCACTATTGTTTTCTCGAACTTCTTCACAAAGACATGCTACATAAACTTAGATTATTTTAGATCTTTCTTTCAAGATTTTCTGAAGTACCTTTGGAATTTTTATCTTAGAAGTGAGACTTGAATACTCTTCAACAATTTTACTATATTACAAGTGATCTTGACATACAAATTATAATATCCCTTCCTAATGAATTCTAGAGAATGTGATAGAGATAAAATGCCATAATTTGGACTAATTTTTAATCTTGTTATACTTTGGTCTTGGTCCCTTTCCAATATAAGGTAGTTCTGTTGCAAGGATTCAAACATAGAGTGTTTCATATCATAGGTAGCTTTTCATTTCACAACGAACTATATTATAGTCTTGTGAGGATATAAATCCGAGATCCTTTAACTAAAACTAGAATTATCATTTCAATTAAACACAATAATAAGGAAAATATCATATTTATAGGTCAAAATTTATTTAATTAAAACATACAATTAAAATCCATTTGCAACGTAATTAACTAAGATATTTCATTTTCAATAATTTATATGAGTAATTAATAATTGAAGAATACCTGTATCAATATCTTGGTTGAGATGCCCTTGGATTTATGTTGAGATGCTCCTGTTGCGTTACCTGACTAGATTTACCTCCCAGCCAACTAGGATTTATTTCCTAGCCCAAGGAACCTCCACAGGCTCCCTATCCTTTCCGAGCCTAAGTACAACCAGCTGTAGTGTGTCCAAGTTGGCATAAACACCATCCAATACCAAACAAAGACCAAGGATCATTTCCAATGATAAAAAAGGCCAAGGATCTCCTCCAATGCCAAACAAGACCAAAGGTATCCTCCAATGCCAAACAAGACCAAATATCTCCTCCAATGCCAAACTAGACCAAAGATTTCCTCCAATGCCAAACAAGACCAAAGATCTCCTCCAATGCCAAACAAGACCAAGGATCTCCTCCAATGCCAGACAAGACCAAGGATGTCCTCCCTTCTCCTCTCATCATCCTTCCCTTTTATATCTCTTCCTCTCATCCACCTCAACTACTTACCATTAATTCTATGACTACCCCCTCATCCTTCTAGTTTATTAACCTTGACTTTCTTACCATATATTATCAAAAGTAGATATGAATAAAGATCTTTTATTTAAAAATAAATGAGAGAAGACCAAAATATAGATTTGAGAAGACATATTGGGGGTACAAAATCTAGATGTTTGATTTATAAATAAATGAGAGAAGGCTATACCTTATCTACAAGTTGAATTGATAAGACATATTGGATGTACAAAATCTAGATATTTTATTTAGAAATAAATGAGGGAAGACCATACCTTATCTAATATTTGATTTGAGAAGACATATTAGAAATGAAATAAATAATAAAAGTCATACCAGTAAAAATAAAATAAAATTAAAAATTCATAAGTGTAGATATTACTAAAAAATTATAAGTCATCATTTATAGATTAATTAAACACTAATCAAAATTTTCCTTATGGGATCAAGTGGGGAATTACATACCGCCATCCTTTAGAAAAATTCGTCCCAAATTTAGAGTGAAAATGACACAAGGATTTTGAAAATAAGGCATAACAAAATAGAGATAAATATAGTAGTCAAATTAGGTCAAGCAATGATACCAACTTCCACCAAGAGTCTCCAATATAACTTATAACCTCCTACCCTTCCTAACCTACTTCCGCTCCCATCCTATCCGTCCTCTGCTGCAATATACTATGGCATTGAATATACCGATATAACCACTGATAAAAGTAATATGGTGGAAGCGTCGACTATATTGACCTAACTTCCCCAGCAGGCAACTGATAATTGTCATCACATGTCTAGGGGAGCATGTCCATCACTGCCCTCCCATGATTCCAGGCTTTGAGGTTACATAGTGGAAAATGCCTCCACCCCTCCTCAAAACTAGGGTCAACACCCTAATATGGGCCACACTACAAAGATGGTTGGATACTTTTCATCGAATAATACAATCAGGTAGTATTTTCCCCTGTATCATTTACACTTTACCCATGTCATAATAGTGCATATCAAGTAGATACAAAATGTAATAGAAAAATGTAAATCATACCATTCCTCATCAGATATGTCAACATTTCCCATCAGAAGCATAGATCTTGGTTATCATATAGTTCTTTCCAATATGCAGGTTAGTTCTCATTCATGCATACACATAACAACAAATACATATATAGATAAGTGATCTTAATCCTCATGTTATTAAGTCCAACATCCATGTCTCAATATTTCACTTATAAAAACATACTAGAAATAAATATTACATCAGATAAATCACAATTTTGATAAGTCATTCCTTAGATAAATCATATCCCCTTAAGCCACACATCAAACAACAATAACTCTTAGAAGCCATACACTAGATAAATCATAACCAAGTAAGTCGTACATCATCTAAATCATACATAAAAGAAGGCATACATAAAATATTTTAATCAACAATACCTAATATATATAATGATTTATATAAGTAGTTTCCCCAGTCTAACTAAAATGCAACAATATTACATAGCGTTTATAAATAAAATAACATGGAACTACAAATAATCTTAGCATAGGTAGCTATGTAAGTCAAAATGGGCATACAAAATGCTCAAAAAGTGAGGGGTAGTCATGAAGTATAGTCTCTGCATCCTCCTAGGTAGCAGATCCCGGGCTATACTTGTCCCACTAAAACCTTAACCTGGTCCACCATGCGACATCTGAGATGTCAAACCCTATGGTCCAATATGCATAATGGTTCGACCATTACGGTTCCCATGTTTGAGACCTGCAATTCCATCCAATCTAGTTTGTGAGATTCATTAGAAACATAATGTCATAAAATAGATACATGAAAAACATCATGAGTTTTATGCAAATGGGGTGGAAGTACAAGACAATAGGAAACTGGTCCAATCTTCTCCTTGATTCTAAAAGGTCCTATTAACCAAGGTGAAAACTTTGTCCCTTTCCCAAACCATACGATGCTTCTGTTGGGTCGAATACGAATAAAAAATTGGTCTCCTACCTCATAACTACGACCAGTCCTTTGTGCATCAACATAACTCTTCTATCTATCTTGTGCTTCCTTTAACCTTTCTTGAATATGTCTTACCTATTCCTCCATTTCTTGTACCAACTCCGACCCAACTATTACTCGGTCCTCTAACTTTTCGCAACTCAATGGTGTCCTACATGGCCTCCCATATAGAGCTTGATAAAGAGGCATCCCAATGGAACCGTGGTAACTATTATTATAGGAAAACTCTACCAATGGTAAGTACCTTTCCCACTGAATCTGATTATCTATGACATACATTATGAGCTTGTCTTCCATAACCTGATTTACTCTTTCAGTCTATTCGTCTGTTTCTGGATGATATGCAATGCTCAAAATCAACTGAGTCCCCAATGTTGTCTGCAAAATTTTCCAAAACCTAGATGTAAAACAAGAGTCTCTATCAGAAATGATCTTTGTGGGTAACCCGTGTAGTCGAATAACTTCACTTATAAAAACTCGTGCCACATTAGTAACATCATAAGTATCTCTCACTAGGATGAAATGGGCACTTTTGGTTAATTTATCAACTACAACCAATATAGCATTGTGCCTGTGTGAAGTGAGTGGAAAACCTACAAAAAAATCCATATAAATGACCTCCCATTTAGACATAGTGATGTCATGCGGTTGTAGGAGTCCTTCTGGATGGTGATGATCAACCTTCACTCATTGAAATTCAAGACATTTGGCGACAAACTGGACTATGTCATGCTTAATTCCTTCCCAAAATAAGATTTTATTCATGTCAACATACATCTTCTTCACTCCAGAATGTGCAAAATAGAGTGCTCTATGTGAATCTTCAAGGATGGCTCTTCTTATACTCCCTTCCTTAGGGATGTACATTCTTCCTTGAAATCTCAATAGACCATCTGGTTCAAGGAAATAACCCTTAAACTTTGGTTCTATATGCTTTCCACTATGGAGTGCTGATATAACCTTCAGATACCAACTATTTTCAAATAGTTTTTCCAACACACGTTCCCTCAATTTAACCCTTAAGGGTATTAAAGAGAAGGTTTGTGGCCTCCTTATTAGTGCATAAACCACCACATTCTCCTCTCCCTTAATGTATGAGATCCAAAAATCATACTCAATCATGAATTCACTCTACCGCCTCTTCCTAGCATTCAAATCTCTTTGAGTGAAGAGGTACTTCAAGCTCTGATGACCAGTTATTAACTTAAAGCTTCTCCCAACGAGGTAATGTCTCCAGAGTTTTAAAGCTAATATCACTGCTGCTAATTATAAATCATGTGTAGCATACAATTCTTCATGTTTCTTAAATTTTCTAGATGCGTAAGCTATTACTTTTCCTTCTTACATCAACACTACTCCCAATCCTTTCTTTGAAGCATCTGTGTAGATAATGAAGTCCTTTTCCACGTCAGGCACTCGAAGGATCACTACACTAGTTAGTAACCTTTTTAGTTCGGTGAATGAAATGTCACATTCATATGTCCATTCATACCTAAACCCTTTTCGCTGCTATGTGGTGATGGGTTTTGCAATATTTGAAAACCCTTCCACAAATCTGCGATAATAACCTGCTAGCACCATGAAGCTACACACCTCATGAGCATTTCTTGGCACTGGCCAATCCATTATGGCCTTTACTTTTTCTGGGTCAACTGAAATTCCTTCTCTTGAAATGATGTGCTCGAGATAGTAAATTTTCTTTTGAAAGAAGGAACATTTTGACAATTTTCCATACAATTCATTTTCCCTTAGCAGGTTAGCACAACCCCTAGGTGTTCTTCATGCTCCTTTTCATTCTTGGAATAGACCAGAATATCGTCCAAAAATGCTTGCACAAATTGGCCCAAATATTTCCTGAACACACCATTCATGATAGTCATGAATACTGTTGGTGCATTGGTCAAACCAAATGGTACAACTACGAAGTCGTAGTGCCAAAACCAAGTCCGAAATGAAGTTTTTGGGATGTCACCTTACTTAATCCTCAAGTGGTGGTATCCAGATCATAGATCGATCTTTGAGAAAAATATTGCTCCATTCATTTGGTCAAATATGTCGTCTATTCTAGGTATCAGGTACCTATTATTTATTGTGGCTCGATTCAAGTCCCTATAATATATGCATAGCCTTAAGGACCCATCCTTATTCTTGATGAAAATTACTGGTGCACCCCAAGGTGAAATACTAGGAATAATAAATCCCAAGTCTAAAAGCTCTTTTAACTGCATCTTCAACTCACAAAGATTTGGGGCTGTAATCATGTAGGGTGTCTTGGAGATTGGTTCTGCACCAGGTTTTAAGTCGATTGTGAAATCGATCTCCCTCAAAGTTGGTAACCCAGGAAATTACTTAGGGAAAACATCCTTGAATTCTAAAAAAATGGGTACTGATCTAGGGAGGGTTATTTTTTGTCACTTATAGCCTCAACCACATATATTTTACAACCTTGTTCGAGACAACATTTTACCTTCATTGTGGAGATGAAT
Source organism: Pinus albicaulis (assembly GCA_034641835.2). Classification (NCBI taxonomy): domain Eukaryota; kingdom Viridiplantae; phylum Streptophyta; class Pinopsida; order Pinales; family Pinaceae; genus Pinus; species Pinus albicaulis. Next base: position 1,439,903,768 of record CM076575.1, on the reverse strand, counting down.
CATAGGGACACTCCTCTCTTGATACCACAAATCACAATTGACCTACCTTCATCATCTAAACAAATCACCTTCTTTTTTAAATAGTCTACCAAAGCTCAATGAGCTTCTAGCCAGTCCATTTTGATGATTACATTGTATGTCCCCAATGTTGTGACACATGCCTTCAAATTAGTTATACACACCCCAAGATTCACTTGAAATTGGTTAACACTACGTCCTACTGCTTGTTTTATCCCAGAAGCCATTTTGACTTGTTTAAAGTCATTGTGCTCATAGGATTCCAACCCACATTTTTCTAATGCAACTGGTGAAATGAAACTATCTGTAGCACCATAATCAAACAAAATTTTAACTTTTACATTATTTATCTTACCTGCAGTTTCTACCACAACAGACTGGTGTTCAACTTGATGGCTAACAATTGTTGCATAGATTCGATGGTGGCTGCTTTCTTCCCCCATTGGTGCTTTTCCTTCTCTATGGTTTTTACCTATTTGTAACTCAGGACAATCACATTGGTAATGAGGTCCCCCACATCCCCAACAAGTGATGTGAGGTAGACTCTGAAAAAAATGTTGTGGAGTTCTTTGGAAAGAGATTCTTCCCTTGAGACTCCTACCCTTACTTGTGGTTCCTCTCGCCTGACCCTTATTTGCATGAATCCTCGAAGCTGGTGGTGAAGCTACATTGGAAAACATTGAAATCCCCATTGTCGGCATTCTAGGCACAACCCTATTTCCATATGGCAGTGGCCTCAAAATTCCTCCCCTGGAGAAGGTACGAGGGGCCTTCCCCATAAACCTTGGTTGTTGTGGAAAAATGGTTTTGTTTCCATGTTTTAAGTCTAAGTGCTCTTCAACATAACGAGTATGTTCAACAGATTTTGCAACTGAGGATGGTTTCCACATCCGTACCATTTCCCTAATCTTAGGGTTCAATCCATAAATGAAATAATCTTCTTGGTGCTGATCAATGTCCATGTAGGAGACATACTTGACCAATTCCATGAATCTAATCTCATATTCCTCTACTGTGCGGTTTCCTTGTACCAAAGAATGGAAGGCTCCAACTTGTTGTTCTTCATAAAATTTTGGTAGGTACTTTTCCCTAAATCTCTCCTCAAATAATTCCCAGGTAACTGTGTCAGGAGTGAGGTGTCGTTGATGCTCTAAGTTACCCCACCAATTCAAGGCACTATATCTCAGTTGGAATATCACTATTTTAGCTTTTGAATTGGAAGTATAATATTTAGTGCAAAGCAAATTCTCATTCCCTCTAACCAAGCTTCTGCTCGTTCACTAGCATGACCTCCAACAAACTATGGGAGCTTAATATTTTGGAGCTCCCTAGTAATGCCCTCGATTGGAGGTCCTCTATCTGAGTCTCTTGATCTCTCGAGATTTCCTAACCCTGATGGAGGGTGCTCCACTTCCACCTCAGTTGTTTGGTGCCCTCTTAAAGTCTCATTAATTGCTTCTAGGGAGCGTAAGATAAGAGCCACCTCTAGCGATGGGAATGAGTTATTTGTATGAGGTCCTTGCATTGATCTTCCTTGACCTCGATTTCCTCACATCTTCACCATTTTCAAATTTTCAATTATCTATTCCATACGATACTTATTAATACAACTTAAGACTTGTCTATTCTTAGTCGACTCACGCGCATATATAAAATTATAGGCATACATTTATTTTATTAATTAGTTATTACTATTATTGTAAACGAGCATTACTAATACTGAGGAGATCCTCGAGGATATATTAAATCCTCTCTTGTGTGAGCTCTACATAGCCTACAATTTTCTCTTAATACTAGCTAGGTTACTAGTGTAATGTACCTGCCAGTCACACTCTGATGTTTTCTTAACACCAAATCACTCTCTTTAGTAACCTTAATTATTATTATAAAATATATTTATATAATTCATATTAAAGTGAATTATGAAATGTTTTAACATATTCAAATAATCAAATACTAATTTGAATAATACCCTTTTAGTCACACCTTTCTTCTATGGGCATTGGTTGCTCCTTCCCACCTTTATAATATGTTTTAAATTCATTTATGTCCATTTTATGAATCTTAGGATCTCCTAGAGGACATATAAACTATTGGTCTCCCTTATTGATGAAGCAGTGTCCTTGAAGCAAGGTTTAATAATTAACTATGAATTCATGTTGTATTTGTATCCATCACTTGACATAATATATCAACACCAAGTGACCATTTCAAATTACACTGCTCTAACTCAGCCACCCTTTCATATCCCAATAATTCCTAAATGATGATAATTATTATTGTAAAAATTATACAACAAGCATGTATATCATGGATTCAATCCAGTCTAACAATGTGCTAAATCTAGATACTGGATCACTTCTACAAATCAATTGCGGAATTAAAAACACAATCGATAATCACATGAAGCAAAGAAGAATCAATCAAACCACAACACAGATAATTTCCCGGGGAAAGCTTGCTGCTCAAATCCCCACTATCTTCTATTGTATATTCAACATGGATACATGAAACAATTACATACAAATATTCTCACAAGAGCCCTACTGTACTCAAATAATTGTCTCACACTCTCCTGGACAAAACTGATCAACACTGAGCCAATTCTCAGCCTCTAAACAGTCTGCCTTGCTTGCACAATTCATGTGGAATGCAATCCCTATTCTTTAGGAATTTTGGTTTTCCTTGACCGCGCAAGGATCATGGGAAATCCAGTGGGTGTTTGGTTGCATGGGTGTAACCCAATAATCCTATAACTGATAGTCAAAATCCCTTTCACCTAGATCTCAAATGGGTCTCCACTAGAACTGACATGCATGCAGCTAATAATAGTAAATCCTCAGTTGCATGTGAGATAATTGATTGTGAATTAAATAATATTTAATTCACTTGATCTCTCACTAGTGTATCTTACAGTTACAACTAACACAACTGACTTTAACTCACTTAACTGAGTTAAGAAGATTACAACCTGCATTAACTAATGCACCACTACACTTCAAACTTTGTTACAACTAGAATGACTCTGCATGCCTCACCAACTACCCTCAACACGAAATTCCTGACTTAAATGAGTTTATCACACTCAATTAACTATTACAAGTTATTTTTTAATAAGATTACATTTTATTGTCCATCTTAATTAAGGGATAACTAAAATATACATGCACCAAATTTAGCCCACACCAGTGTAGGTGCTGCTATGATTTGTGATCCCACACTAGTGTAGGTGCTGCTTGGACCTCTTGGTCCCACACTAGTGTAAGTGCTGCACTTTCTTGTTGGACTTCAACAATTATTATTATTATCTAATTTTAAGGTCCTGGTTTTTTTATTATTATAAAAAAAATTAATCATATTCTTACTAAATTTCTCTAGATGGTATATGACTAGAAACAATTTTATGTCTATTGAAATATTGATTAGGCAAATGATCTTCTCATATCATCATAAAGTTATCTCATAATTGAATATTGATTACAAAAAAATAATATGTCTATTATGTCTTATGGCTTTTATTTAATTTTAATTTTTATTTTTATAACATCTATATTCTTATGTTAAAACCCTTAAATCATTGCTTCCTCCTTAATATACACATTCTAAAAGCAATTTCAACTGAGATTAAAATATTGTATAATTCAAAGCATATTGTTCAAGTGATGAATACCATGGGTCAACACCATGACTTCTCATAAACATGGAGCTCAAAAACCACTAATAAGTTCACCAGGTCAAATTTAGCTGATCAAATTTACTAGGTAGAAATAATTTTAATTTTCTTTATTTTATTTTGACCAAGTAAAAATGTTTAAAATAAGATTATTTTTATTATTTTCTTTAATTAATAAATATAACTATTAATTGTTCAATTTTGTTTTATTTTTATTGCTATATTTATTTCAAATTTCTCTAAGTAGCCATGTTATGCATCTCTATTTCTAAATAAAAATTCGGAAGCTTCTTATTTATATAATTGTTAAACATAAAACTCACATTAAATTTGGAAGCTTCTTATTTCTAAAAAGAAAATAAATAATTAAATTGAGAAGCTTCTTATTTTTGTAATTGTTAACATGTTATATGACAGGTTATTTTAGGAAAATTTGTTTATATTTAACATAACCAGAGCTTTATATATATATATATATATATATATATATATATATATATATATATATATATATATATATATTTATTTATTTATTTTAAAGTTACACAAGGAATATAAAGGGCCATCAATTATTTCTAAATTTTTTGGTCATTTGTAAAAGAAAAAAATACATGGAAGGCACACTTTAGTAGCTTTGTTGAAAGAGAAACATTTTAATTGAATTAGAAAGGAAAAAAAAATCAATTGGTTGAAAGAAAAAAATTTAATTGAATTAGAAAGAAAAAAAAATTCAATTGGTTGAAAGAGAAACATTTTAATTGAATTAGAAAGAAAAAAAATTTCAATTCCGAACATCATTTTGAGCACTGGAATGTTACCTGCATGTAGCCACTTCTAATGCTCTGAACTTTTATTTATAGCTATGTATGATTAGACGAAGGGTTTCTTGTATAGAGTAACAATGGATTAAAATTTGAATGAACTTTGAAAATTCAAATATAAACATATGCCAAGAGATGTTTTAATATTACTTTTATTTTTCTATATTTTAGACAACCATCATACACAAAACCATATTTTTTTTTGAATGTGGTTGAGCATAAGCTTTGAAGAATTCTATGTTGAATATGTAATCTGATGCATCTTTTTTTATTAGAGGTTGTTCAGCTTGTTTCTGTAATTGATGAAGCCAAGGGGAGTGTTATCACTCTAGTAATTCTCAAGTTGTGAGATTTTGGTTTAATGTCTAAGAAAACTAGAGGTAACCACAAACCTACTTTTAAACTCTAGGATCTAGCCTTTCTAGGGTTCAGAGAGGGCTCTCTCTGTAAGATTTAACTTGGTTTTGATTATAAGATATTAGGCTAGTTATGATTGTGCAATTTGGTTTGGTTTGGTGGGAAAAATCACTTGATGAGATGGATAGTGGGAAATCCGTTTTTCCATTGGGCTAAGGAGTCAAAAGTCAAGTAGACAAAAATAGGATCAAGGTCAAAAAGTCAAATGTTTTTAGGGCAAGATAGATAAGTCTTTGAAGATCTTGGAAGGCTTTTTTGGTGAAGTGGTTTGATCGGGATAAAGAGAAATGAAGAGTTCTTTGAACGGAAAAAGGAAGGAGTAGACAGAGGTCAATCAAAAGAGGGAGAAATTAAGGGTTCCCTACTCTGGAAATCAACAGAAAACATAGAAATGATAAACAATAAAGACAAGGTTCTTTTAACAAATCCTAAAATAATAGTCCTGTTTATTCATTCAAATCTAGAATACATAATAGATGCATGAAAACATGAGAAGATAAACAATGACAAGTAGAAAGTACTTCACTTCAATGGCTTATCACATGAATCCTGAAATATGATGCTAGTTGATTTGATCCAGTCTACTACTCAAAATTTGCAACAAAAAGCTTCCAAGTCCAAAAAAAATGACTACAGAAATAATCAGCAATTTATTCCACAATAATACTTCAAAGAGTGAAGTATTTATACAATTTTTTTTACAAAATATCCTAGAATTCTTATAGGAATTATCTAAGGGAAAATAAAATATATTTACAACAAAATAGTGACAACTGCTTAACAAATCAACAAGCTGTCCTATTTATCCAAATAAAATAGAAAACTATTTTTGGATTAGGTGCAACTGGCTGCCTTGGTGTCCTCTTTGCTGGCATAGATATTTAAAATCTGTTTTGAAATATAATTTCTTTATCTTATACTCTTTCACTCTGATACTCTTTATCCTATGATACTCTTTAACTCAGATACTCTTTAATCTCTGTAAATTGCCTTACTACTGTAATTTTCTGTTTTGACTGTAAAAATTAGCAAACTATTTTTGTCTTTCTTTCTGCACTTTGAATCTTACAGTAAGTCAGTGAGTGAATTCCAAGCTTCATCATTAGGAATTTGTATCTTTTTCAGCCTCCTGAAATTTTCAGCTGCCTCAGTATATCTAGAAAATGTTTGTTTTATGACGAATACATGTCTTATCTCATGCTGCAGATAAAATAAGTCTTCGAAAATTCTGAGTAAGACCTTCCCTGTAGGAATACCTTGTCCATCTGTCTTGTCCACCTGATCTTTTGCATACTCTCTGATTTTCTTATTGTAGTCCTCCTGTGGCATGAGTTTGTCATTAATTACCAAAATGTTAGGAAAACTTCTTTGCCTCAAATTTTCAAATTTAACCATAAACTTGGTTATGGCTATGTTCATGTTTTCACATTTCTCTTCAAGTTGTTTCATCAGATTCTTCTTTGAAATAACTTTCTTTATTTCAAGGATTGTCTTTGTCCTATCAATGATTTGTATTTCTTCCAATTCCTACCTGTTTTTACTGTTGAGAAACTTTATCAATTCTATTGCTTGCTCAGGTTTGTCACCTAGCTCATCTTTTGTTTTCTGAATCTCTGCTTGTGTTGCCTTTAGTAAATCACTCTACTCATATATTACCTAGATATATGGCCAAACATCATTTATGGCTTCAATGATTTTACTCCATAAGTGATTCATTACATAAGAAATTGGCTCTTTCAATGTCAAATCTTTTGTAGATTTTTTAACTTAGTATTTAACTTGTTAGCCCTTTGCTCATGAGTTTTAGAATTTATTTGAGCTAGCTTTTTGGTGTCTTCAAGATTATCAATCATCTTTTTCAATCTTTTTATCTCATTTGTTTGAAGTGACATTTCTTCCATGGATTTTACTAGTTTACTAGCCTCATCTGTTGGCTAAACTGTTGATGTAGAAGACTATGTGGCTGAAGTTGTGGATGATGTCACTAGCACTGCAGTAGCCAGTGTTTCTTTTGGTGCCAAATCTTCTGCCAGATTTGAAGGCACAATAGTAGTAACCATGGGAATTACTGTAGGAGTTTCCTGTGTTTTTATAGTTTCTCTTTCATGGACTAGTTTGTCCATTTGAATTTCCATTTCTTTGATCTGTCCCGTTAACTGAAAAATTAAGTTCATCATGTCATCCTTTTGAGTTTTTTCTTGTACAATTTATTTGGCTTGAAGATGTTCAGTTGATGGCATCTTGAGTTTTTTCCTAAATACTGCAATGTCCTCATTCTTCTTCTTCACTAACTGTTCTGCTGCTTTAACATTTGCAGGATCATATCCTACTTGGATAACCAACTCTTCTAGAGACTTAATTCTAAAATTTTTGGCATATGATCAGGCCTTGTCAACCATCATTTGATCTCTCATGTTTATGATTGTATTCTGAAGCTTTTTGATACTCATAGCCTTGGTGGTTATAGTAGAATATAACATATTTGAACTTTGTCTATGAATCTCAATCTTATCTAGTGCATGAATGCTTTCTGTTGGCACTTCTAGACCAATTTTCTTGTAGTTTGCAATTGTCTTAGGAATCTCGACTGTTGGTTGTAGCACTGACATAATAAAATTTTTATTTGAATAGTCAAAAGCTGATACAAGTCTGTTTTGAATGCCTGGTGTTTGCTTCAAATATTGAGAATAAATCTCATTCTTGATTTCTTTATTCTTTGTCTTAATTTGATTGTATCTTTCTCTGATATCAATATCTTTTTCTTCTGCTGTCTGTGAGGAAGATGCCTCCAAATTCTTCTGTTTCTCTATGACCTGTGTATTTGAATTATCAAGTTGTCCTTCATTTAGAATTTCTATAACTAGCTTATTTGTATAGACTGTAGCAGCATCTTTATTTGTCACTGGAACATCTGTGTCTTCCACCTCTATAGTCACTTTTCCTTTATCAAATGAATTTAATTTAGGCCTTTTATTGTATCTAATTTTAAACTTGTTTCAGTTGTTGTCTCAGTAGTGTATGTTCCTTCTTCTCTAACTCTCTTAGTAGTTTTTTCTCCTTGATTTACAGTTTGCAAGGTGTGACTAGTATCACCTTGCTTAACTGCATCTACCAAAGTGTTTTCTAGCCACTCAGCTTGATTGAAATACTATTCAATCTCTGGTTTTTTCTCATGAATATAGGGTATTATTTTACACTTAACCCTCATTTTTCTTAATATTCCTTGTGAATCATAGTTCCATGAAAAGCTTTCTTCAAATATGTACTCAAGTAATTGCTTTGCTGCTTCTTGTTCTGCATCTCTGTGATTACAAATAAATGGCCCCACCTGATTGTTCAACTTAAATTGGGTCTTTTTCTTGGCTGCTACAAAGTTAATAGAGTCAGAATTTAAGATTTTCCTGTTATACTCCAAGGCAAAGAATCTCATTGGTACATATTTAGGTAGTTTGTAGGGTAACATATTGGACCCAAAAACTCTAATTTTAGTATGTTTCTCATATAACTACCAATCACCAGTTCTAGTGTGCTATGATAGATGTAACACTTTTCTCATTTCATCACTGATCCTTGGATATTTTGTGTTGGTCAACATATTTATCAATGGCTGGACAAAGTTATTTGTAAACTTTGCAAAAGTGAACTCTATGGACTCTTTTTTTATCAAAGAAGTCCAAAAGATGACTGAAAGTGGATTTTCTTCTATATGAAGCTTCTGGAGGGTTATAGGAAACTTGTCTACTTGAAAATACAAGAACATATGGAAGAGAAAGGATTTATATCTAAATACTCCTTCAGTTGGCAATTTGACTAGCTGATCATGGATATTGTCAGCTATATACTCAACATAATTGAAAATTACAGAGGGGGGTTTTCCTGGTGCAAAAGTATATAGAAACCCTAGGATGGATTCATTAGTATGATCATTTGTAAAGTATCCTAGGATAAATGACAGAATGAAAATGACATGCCTAGACCCTTCTGGAAAATTTGAAGTAGAATATGGAGGGTTGATTTTTGAAATTTCAACATGTAAAGGCATGAACACTTGAAAAATCTGAAACCTTTTGGGAAAATCAAGACCAATGTACAACTTTGTAAGTGCTTTTATTGACAAAGGAACAGATTTGGGATCATGTTTGACTTGTAACATTTTTTTATGGATTCAACAGTAATTGTAAACAATACCTCATTGTTTGCATTCATCATTTCTCTATTTTCAGGTGAATAATAACTCTGACACAATGTAATAACTTCTGGGCATTGATGAGTGACTACAACAACATATTTGTGTAGGTTTGATTCTCAAATTTGGACTTCTTCAACCTAATCTAAGTACTTTTCATAGCTCCAGCAGTGGAGGTCTAATAGATTAAATTCAACAACTGGATCTGCTATCTTATATTCTAAATCTGCTAAAGGTGTGTGTTCAATGTCTACAACAGAAAGTTGTAGAGGATTCACAACGATTGCAGTCTTGGATGACATAGTTGGATTGGATTTTGACATTTTTTGGGCTTGGATAATTGAAACTCTATTTTTAGGGCTTCTTGAATTCTTTTGTAAGATTAAATGGTTTACAGAAGTGTTTCTTGACTTTGACAGAGGTTCTTGGATGAAAATGGGTACAACTTGGTTCTTTCTTTGGATTTTAACCTTCAATTTTGGTTTTCAAATTGTATTACAGACTCTCACATATTTATAAAACAAGAAACAAGGGTTTATTGTACCTTTTCAATAAATATTGGGCTAAACATTGTTTCAAATTGGGCACAGAGGGTCGGGTTTACCTGCAGAGGATTTCTCAGCATTTTAGGATTCTTTTAAGTCTGCAAAAGCTAAATAAACTCGATGTTATCCTTTTAAAACTGAATGCAGTATTAAAATAGGGGTTTTTAATCAAATTTTGACATGAATTTGACTCTTTTCGGGAAAATAAAAGCTTTCTTAGGGAAAATAGGCTTTTACTGTATTCAATTCCTTTAGCAATGTCTTTTCAAATGATAACAGGCTCGTTTTTCTTGGAAAACACCTGTTTGCGTAGGTATAGGTCTTTGTAACTGTTCTTTGGGCATTTGACAGGTTTCTGGTAGATTTCTGGTCTTTAGCAACAGTCTGGGATCTTTCTGAAGTCTTTTGGTAGCAACTGGGTGTCTTTTTTGGCTGGTTCTGGGTTTGAATCAATGTACATGCTTCGTTTTCTGAGTCGGGAGGATGAATATAGTGAAATAATGCAAGAAAGGTTTGAATGGTGCATTATAGGAGTTTATTTTAGTCCTATAATAGCCTGCAATAAATGGCGGTCACGTCGGGTCAAATGATGGTTTTCGGGCTTTCAAAGGCAAAAACCGCAAGTGGTTATCATGCAAGAAATAGGTGGTAAGTGGTATTAGTTGGATCAGATGCGATCCAATAAAGCTCGGCCACGTGGAGGAGAGAGGAAAATATGAAACCACCTATTTCCCGTGGTTAGGAAAGTGTTATGTTCGCACAACTAAAAATGCGATATCATCTTTTAATCGTCGGATTAAATGATCGGGATGCAAACGAATGCGATTTGTTGGGGGAGTTGCGGGGCATTAGGGTATGGGGCCCAGGGTTTGTTAATGTGGTGGCGTAATTTTAAACCTTATAAACCTATATTTATAATGTTAAAAAACCTTATTTATATGATTGGCGGAGGGGGGTAATGTTATATGTTTCAAAGTAAAATATTAATGAATGTTTTAATAACATTGGCACGGGAATGGTAATAACGTTACAAATGGGTATTTATAATGTAAAAGCCTTGCTTTATTTGATTGGTAGCATATATAATATATGGTAAATAAAACGTTTTTACGTGTTTTAAAACCATAAGGTGAGGGATTATAATATAGATATGTTTAAACCTATGGGAAAAAGGGCGGGTTTATTATTAACATATGGGATAAATAAACATAGGTTTAACTTAAAATAAGTGGGTTTGGGGATATTAATATATAAAGAAATTAATATATACGGGAAGGGTTGCTTATAAGGATTTAATACTTAGGTTAGAAATTAATATGAAATGGATAATGTAATGAAATGATTTAAAATACATAATTTTAAACTAAGTGAAGTGTAAATAGGTCATTTAAGCATAATTTGTCCCATTTTGATTTTTTACAAATAGACCTAGGATAAAATGCATTTTGTATGTTCTTTGAGTGTTTTTGAATGAAAATGAAATTAATTAAGTAGGGTTTTTACTTTCACTAAGAAAAAAATTGTGTTTTACTTAGGAAAAGGTATCATAGTTTTGGAAAAGGGTGAATATGCTGATGAAATGGGTTTTATGTAGGAAATCCAATATTTTTAACCTATCAGCCATTAAGCCTTGGGTCCGGTCCCAACAGAAGTAAGAGAAATTCTCTAAGCCTCATTAACTGAAGGTTTAGAATACTGGATCTTTTGTGGGGGAGGGGAAATTAGTAATTTTTTCCCGATGACGCTTTATTACATTTTTTTCATAACTGATTTCTACCTACCCATCTTTATTCTAACATTTTTTACTTCATTTTCATGGGTGAATTTAAGCTTACAACCCTAAATCTATTTTTATTTTAAAGCAATAAATATATCCAATTCTAACCTTATTTCATCTGAGGGCTCAGATTAAACTATTGAGCTCCTCATTTATTCTCTAACTATCTACTGATTTGTCAAGTTTAAATTGTTTGAAATATATTTATTCTCTATCTAAAACATGAAATTCAAAGCATGAAAAGTTAGGATTAAACTGTTTAACTGATCATGAATTATGGCATTTTGGACAATCTGCACATAATCATTATTTTTGCAGTAAAAGTAAATAGTAGTGGCATTTTAACTTGCTCACTTTCAGGTATTATTTTTATTTCTTTTTTCTTTTGGGGTTTATTTTTTCTAAGTCCTTTGATCTTTCTTTTAGGAATTTTACCCTCTTTTCATTTTTTATTATTTTCAACATATGGGAAAACAACTTACAAAAAGCAAGGTATATACATATTTACAAGAATATCAAAGTCAATTCAAAAATTATGAGTCCTATTATTATAGGACCCTAATAGTGGCTCCACATGGGGATGGCATTTCCTGGTGAAATGTCAAGAACTTTTAAGACTAGTAGCCTTTGAATTTTGATTGTGATGACCCTGTAAATGTCTTCTGATATCTGTAATTATTCATACTTTATGATATTATACCTCTCAAATCTTAGGGCCTTCACTCCGGGTTCAACTTTGTTTGGAAAACATCCAATCCGATCTAAAATCTTCAATGTATATGTACAATGGTCAAAGTAAATGAAACTAACTATTTTTTATCTCTCAGGAGTAGTAGTGCTTCAACATTCTGCCATTTACTGGTCCATCTAACATATTTGATCCATCCATTACTTTCAGATAGAAAGAATTGTTACCTCTGTAACCATAAATAAGATAAGTTACTTTCCATAGAAAATCAAATTTTCCATGTTTACCTTTGTCTTATCTTCTTGAATCCCACTTTAACACTTTGTCTCTAATGTAAAAATAATCTTATTTACTCTTTTTGTCAAAAAGTTTCTTTATCTTATCCTGGATAACTTGAGACTTAAAATAAACCTCTTCTCTTGTTTGTTGCAAGTGAATGGTTTGATTTATCCTTCTTTGAATGTCATTTGGTTCAATTTGTAATTCTTGGATAATTTTCATTACTGGTACTCCTAAGGAAGATGGAAAAACAACATCCATTCCATACAATAGATTTTTTGGTTGTAAGTCTATTTTTCCATAAGGCATTAACTAACTTTTTGTTCCAAGTCTTTTTGTTATCTTCAAGTAAATTTTTCATGATGTTTACAAGGATCTTATTTGAAGATTCAGCTAGACCATTACCTTGTGGGTAATATGCAGTAGAATGGCCTAGGGTAATGTGATATGTTGGAGAAGGGTCTCCAACACTGATGAAAGCTGGTCCAATTTTGTATTATTTTGATTATATTTAGTCTAGCACAGGGGTGATAGGGCAGATAAAAGCCCCAATACACTGTAAGCGGGTAAATAGGTAAAACCAAGAGTCTGCAAACCACGGTTTGCAGACCATGGTAAGTCTAGGCTAAATTGGTATAAATAGTAAGTCTTTTTGAGTCGATAGGTAGAAGAGAAATAGAAGTGAATGCTAAGTGCGGATTTTTAGTCTGGGTTTCAGGTGTTTGGGTCAGAATCCTACTGGCTGTGTGCACGAAGATCCTTTGTCCTGTTGTGTGCGAACCCTGCTGGCTGTGTGCGCATGTGGGATTTGGAGTTATGTAAGAATCTACTTATAATATATGAGAAGTATTGCTGGTATTTGGTTCTAGATCTATCTGTTATATGAATCTGCGCTCTGTGTTAAATCTGTGATAAGGTACGAATGATCTGTGTTATCTGCTGTGTTTATCTATAATATATGCTATCTGGTTTGTTGCTGGTCGAATGCATGTGGATGCGGACCTAAGATCTAGATCTGTAATACTGTGTACAATGGTTATCTATTTAAGCCTGCAAACTAGCTCTGTTTCCATAGATCTGTGCGTTGTGCATGGTTTGGCTTACTTGCTCTCTTTCTGGGTGTGGAAAACTGGTTCTAGCACCCTCCCATACTGCTTCGGGTGAGACTTTGACCTGTGCAAGTAGGTCACTACTGAAAGGGCCAGTAGTATAAGGGTTTGTTGGAAAACCTTAACGTGCGAACCTAGGTCTGGACCCCTAAATCCAACAAATGGTTCCATTGTCGGGACCAGGATATTTTTGAAAGAGCAGTCAGGTAACACCAGAACACCAAAAAGAAGGTAGATATGGCTGCGAATTTAAAAATAACTACCTTCAAGGGTGCGGGTGATGAGGATATGGATAGGTTTTGGTTTGTTGCTGAATCAATATGGATGGCGCAAAACATCACAAGTGATTCGGTGAAGCAGGCCCAACTATCTCTGGCTTTCGAAGAAAGAGCTCTGGATTGGTATATGGGATATGTTGGACAACATGCAAACACAAATATTTATGAGATCAAAACGACACTGAAGCAACAGTTCAAAAGACCTAAATCCTATTCGCAGATAGTCAATGAACTAAAAGACATCAAGCAAGGACCATCTAAATCTATATGGAAATCAGATTAGAGGTTAAAGAAAGCAATCAGGGAAGGCGGATTCCAGTATGATGACCAGAAACACACAGAATGGTTCATCGCTATGCTGCTACCTCATTTACGAGTACCTATGGGACAACAATCTATTGAAACATAGGAGAAAGCACTGGAAATAGCTATGAAACTAGAAGCTGCCCCAAGGGATGACACCCAGTTGGGGGTGCAGCAAATACAAGGCCAGCTAGAGGCGATGCATATAGAAATTCATAATCCACGCAAAGAGCAAGGGCCAGAAGCCAGCCCCGAGAAATGGTGCATCCAGTGTCGAGTAAATGGTCACACCAAAGATAACTGCCCATTACTAGCTGCGTATGTACGAACAGGAGAGCCTAGCCCTTTACGACCTAGGGAGGCCATGGGATCTAGTAGAGCAATGATATGGTGTGAGGATTTCCGTGTTGCTAGGCTACATGACACTAGCCACTGCCCTCACGCTACCACATATGGTCAAGAAGTTAACCAACAATGGTTTCGGTTCTACAGAACAGTTGGCCATGATGAGCAAACGTATCACACATATGACTTACTAACTAACCGGGGAAACATATTTAGGGTTCGGTCCGATCCAGCCTCGCCCAGGTCCCCCGTAGGAATAGGAGGATCCCTAGCACAAGGAAGGGGAGGAGGCCGAGGAGGCAGTGCAGGCCGAGGATGAGGTCAACTGATTTGCTACAATTGTGGGGAAGTAAGCCATTTTGTGCGAGATTGTATAAACCCAACTCGGCAAACATGTCGATATTTTAGATAGTTGGATCATTCTATTGAGGAGTGCCCAATTCTATTGGAAAGGGTTTAGGAAAAGAACCCTACGAAAAATGTGCAGAGGGTGAAAATATAACCCTGGGGGGCAGCACTGACAACTGCCTTAATCCAAAAGGGGTCGATGGAAGTTGCTGTGGAAGAAGAGGGATACCCCTCAAAAGAACTCGGCCCTAGCATGAGTAATGATTACAGAAAAATAAGAGCACCTAACACGAAGTGGGGAAACGAGGTCAAACCATTATTACAGGCATGTTTAAATTTGCTGCGCAACCAAAAAGCTATGGAGAGTCTTCAGGAACTAATCAATGGGTGCACAGAGAAGACCTGTGCACAAACTATACAAACAGAAGAAGCAAACATGTCGAGAAATGTGGCTAACGACGTAGATTGGGGATTTTGAGATGGAGCAAGTTGTTCTTGACTTAGGATCCGATGCGAACGTGCTCCCTCAATAAAATTGGTAGTGCATGGGAGAACCTAAGCTTGAATGGTCCGCTATACAGCTACACATGGATAATCAAAAAAATATAGTGCCACTAGGAAAACTATCAAACATAGTTGTGAACATTGCTGGGGTCAGGATACGAGCTGAATTTGAAGTTATCAAAACAGTGGAAGATGCAGACCCCTACCCAACACTTCTAGGATTGGATTGGGCGATTGAAATGGGAGGCATCATCAAGCTGAAGAAGAGGAGTATGATATTTGAGAACAATGGAATACGAGTAATTATCCCTTTAGACCCTACAGAAGGACAAGGATATATCGAGACAGTGCAAGGAAGCGAAGAGGGAGATTACTTATATAGGGTATCCACACAGAAGGATAGTACGTCTTTTGATAAAGAAAGTAATAATGGGTACCTCTCTGACTCAGAGGAGGAGTTATAACTCTGGCAACATCGGTTGCAGAGCGCATCCACACTATGATGCCTCCGCATTACCAGAGATATTAGATGTATGACGATGGAGGTAAGAGAGCTGCCAGGAGGTGTGGAGGAAGCCCTGCGAAGCACCGATCATGTGACATGGGGTCCCTCATAATTGACCGTAGCACCTAACATGCCTACCAGCTTCCAAGACACCGCTCTAGAGAACAAGCCTGTGTTGGGGGAGGACGC
The DNA here is from genome assembly GCA_034641835.2 of Pinus albicaulis. NCBI lineage: Eukaryota > Viridiplantae > Streptophyta > Pinopsida > Pinales > Pinaceae > Pinus > Pinus albicaulis. Next base: position 1,439,887,783 of record CM076575.1, on the reverse strand, counting down.
ACCTCCTCTCAGGATGATTGAGTCAGATATGGCAGAAGTACCAAATGCACTTGGGGTTCGAAAAGTAGCCATTGGCATCGACATGTCTAGTAAAAAGCAGAAGTTACCATTGTTACGGACGATTAAACGAAAATTAATGAAGCAAATCTTGCGGATTCTTATCCTTTTTTCGGATGGTAAGTTCCACATAAGATCTACTTAACCATTGAATAATCATGGAGGCTATAAAACAGCTGGGCTAACTTAGCTTACAGTCCCTTCTTACTCACACTCCATAAATGTGACTTATCTCTACGCTGCAACCCCCATGTATGGGCAAACCACCCCTCCTCCTGCAAATTACCCCCAGAAACTAAATTCATATTCCGAGCATGAACAATGACTCCTAGCCCTTCTGAACATTTTGCACCAGCAGGTCATGAGGAAGAAGATATAATGGAAATTGAATCCAAGGGAGAATACGTACCTGTAACCCTGCTTACAAGGAAGGGAAAGAAACTAGCCCAAGGATCAGGACAACCCTTGCCGGATGCCAGAGGGGTTTCAGGAAAAATTAGAACATCCCCGTAGATGCTAAAGTCGCCCTAATATCTATATGCACCAGAAGAAGCCCAATCGGCTAACCCCATCGACTGGCTACCTCTAGTCGTTCGACCATGCGAAACATCAACGTGCACACTAGAAAACCTGAATGGTCTGGAAGCATATTTGCAATCTCCCCTGACTCCCAGAGATGTCCCTATGATTGTCAACCTTTGCGACAGCCTCCGGGGATTCAAATTTCTTGATCACGACTTGGAAAATCTTGAAATTTTTCCTGTATTGACCCTGGCATTATACTGTGACACAATCAGCACACATGAAGGAGTGACGGTCATCCCCCAGCACTGGGTGGAGGGCCTAGCTGGATCCAGAATCTTGAATCTCGTGCGCATGCCCCACTTTGGCCATTACACTATCACGGGTTGGGTGGCCTGCCAATTTCTTGCACTAATTCACGATGGCTGTTTATGGATTTGAGAAAGATTTCCCATTGATCCTACGCTAATCAACTGGATTACGGGCCTCCCTATGACCGATACGCACCCTATGGAAAAGGTAGGCAAGAAATACGAAGTAGAAAAAACCATCGAGGTGTGCCAGGACTACTGCGTGCTCAGGAATACGAGGGGGTTCGTCGTCGAATCCGTCAATGATAATGCTACACGATTAGGCACCAAGATACTGGCCTATAAATTAATGCATAAGTGCTAGCTCGCAACGGTTCGTGCATATGTCATCCAGTTATCTGGTCAATGTGAAAAGGGGGTTTGCTACAACTGGGCATAGCACTTGCGTGATGAATTCTTGATCAATTTTTACGACTCTCAGGTTCTCAGAAAACATTTTCATTTTTCCTAGCTACTACTTCTTATAGCCCTCGTCACCTCGAAAACCCCTGAGGGAGCAGTCCTCCCTGAGCTCAAACCTGATATGTGTGAAGGAGCTCGGTATGCCCATTTGTGGGATTCCAAAGATGTGCAGCACTTAGAAGACAACCAAGTATTTTGGGTCCTTTTCCAGAGTAGCTTGGCAGAAGCAATAAAATCGCGACCCTGGCTATCCACCATCATATATGACAAATAAAAAGGGATCACCAAATTCCAAGCTATGATGAGCCACATTCAACTCTGCAGTTGTATGGATAACACCTGGATGACGCTTCCATTTATGGTATTAGATGAAGACGTCAAACATGTGATTACATAATGGCCACCTTCTTGGAAGCTGGGCTTCGAACACTCCCCAAGGAACGTTGAAGCGCTTGGTAGCACCTTGGGAAAATCTACGGGCACAGCCGCAACTGAGAACACTCCACCAACCCAGCACCCAAACAGAGCCACTACAAGCACTATGGTTACACCTCCAGGTATCATTGTATGAAGTACCAAATGAACAAGCGAGCCTGTAAAAGGAGCACAAAAAAAGCACCGGGCTCAACGCCAAGAAAGAGACGAGACGATCACCTTAATGGAAGGCAATCTTGAACAAATAGCAGACGCGGTTACATTGGCCACAGAGGAGAGATGGGCAGCTCTTGCAGAGCAACAAAATCTTGCAGTCGATACCATTTAGCTTGAGCTTCGCGCTCTACAAAGTAAGATAGATGACGCACAGACTCGTGTCGCTCGTGGCCGAGACCCCTTGCCTTTGAGCGAACTAGCGTTAGTTACGGGGGAAAAGCACCTCTGCCAAATCCACAACGGTGCCTTTATCATGGAAGATCAAAACCCAACAACATAGATCCCAGCAGGAACAAGAGTACAACTAAATCTCACCTAGCTTTCACACGAAGCAGTACAGGATCTTCATACAGGGGTTTATCACGAGATCCACCATCGGAACCAACACGTAAGTCAGCAACTTGCCTTGGCTGAGCAGAAAATCGCACAACAGAATACTGCAGTGCTTCTCGCAGCATCCCAACAAGCAGAGTTATAGATGGTTATACATCAGCTCTACAAGTAGAAGTGGAACCTTCCCTGGAGCCACACCCTGGGTAAAGATAGACGCATTGGCAGCAACACTGGCGGATTCCAGAATAGAGATGTAGACCCTAAAGACACAGACGGAGTAGCAAATTAGTAATCTCCAGGCCCAGTTACAGCCTGAGATTCCTCTATAATTTCGCGCCCAGCGAGCTACGATTGTCACTGTGGCCACCCACACCATTACGGGACAAATTGATCAGGGTGAGCAGTTATTGGAGACTAATTTGCAACTCTGGACAACAATTCAAAATGATCCAATCATGCGAAAAATTAAGCAGGAGCTCCGCCAAAAAGAGGAAGAGTTTAAACACATTGGGGCTACCATCTCAACTCTGGTAACAGCTCAACGCCTCACCCATCTACGAACCAGCGAATCCCTCCGCACTGATATTGAGGCACTTCGACACAAGAAAGACGTCATTGGAAAAATATTGAAGCCATGGGCAAGTACTACCCTCAAATTGTCCCAGGACGCAGATGCTGCGGTCAAAAGACTCACTCAGACATTGGAGAGTGTCACCGTTGCAACAGAATGTCCAACATCACAAAAGTTAGTATATATTGCGCAGAATGCTGCGGCGCAGAGCCTAGAAGTCTTGGCCCCACTGGTTTCAGCTGTTGAGGCATTACGCATGCGGGTGGAGGCTCCACCACCGCAGTGACTCGGGACGAGTCACAAGATTGTGTTGGGGGACTGTTGGAGCAGGGTCTCCCACACTGATGAAAGCTAGTCCAATTTTGTATTATTTCGATTATATTTAGACTAGTGCAAGGGTGATAGGGCGGATAAAAGCCCCAATACATTGTAAGCAGGTAAATAGGTAAAACCAAGAGTTCGCAAATCACGATTTGTAAACCATGGTAATTCTAGGCTAAATTGGTATAAATAGTAAGTATTTTTGAGTTGATAGGTAGAAGAGAAATAGAAGTGAATTCTAAGTGCGGATTGTTAGTTTGGGTTCCGGGTGTTTGGGTCAGACTCCTGCTGGCTGTGTGTGCGGAGATCCTTTGTCCTGCTGTGTGCAGACCCTGCTGGCTGTGTTTGCAGGTGGGATTTGGGGTTATGTAAGAATCTGCTGATAATATATGAGAAGTATTGCTGGTATTTGGTTCTAGATCTATCTGTTATATGAATCTATGCTCTGTGTTAAATCTTTGATAAGGTACGAATGATCTGTGTTATATCCTGTGTTTATCTATAATATATGCTATCTAGTCTTCTGCGTGTACTATAATTTATATCTTTACTGGTAGAACGCACGTGGATGTGGACCTAAGATCTAGATCTGTAATAATGTGTACATCGATTATCTATTTAAGCCTGCGAACTAGCTCTGTTTCTGTAGATCTGTGCACTGTGCATGGTTTGGCTTACCTGCTCTCTTTCTGGGTGTGGAAACCTGGTTATAGCACCCTCCCATACTGCTTCGCGTGAGAATTTGACCTGCGCAAGCAGATCACTACCGAAAGGGCCAGTAGTATAGGGGTTTGTTGGCAAACCTTAACGTGCAAACCTGGGCCAGGACCCGTAAAGCCAACATGATATTTATGGCAAAATTAAATGCAGCTACATTGTCATTAATAATATTTTGGGGACATCCAAATCTTGAAAGTATGTTGCTTTCTAAAAAGGAGATAATGACAGTGTCTGTGGCTTGCCTAGAGGGTATGGCTTCAATCCACTTGGTAAAATTATCAGTGGATGTTAGAATCCACTTATGTTGGGCTGATGATGGTGGGTGAATTTCTCCAATGAAGTCAAGACTCCATTGTTGAAATGATATTTTAGTTGAAATCGGGTTTAAGGGAAGGGGTAACAACTTTTTCTTACCCTCAAATATTTGACACTTGTGACAGGAGGTCACATACCTTTTAACATCTGCAAACACAGTTGGCCACTAAAAACTAGCTCTCAAATTTTTTTCTGCAGTAGTCTTCTAGTAGAGATGTCCTCCACAATCACCTGCATGAAATTCTTGTAATAATTTGTCAGATTCTTATTTTAACAAACAATTTAACAAAATCCCACTATGATCTTTCCAAAAATGTACATTGTCTAATATACAAAATCTTATTGTCTTTAGTTTTAAGAATCTAGCTTTTGTTCTTGATAATCCAAGAGGAGCTTGTAAGTTTAGTAATACAAATATGATAATTGCATACCATGGTGAGTCTGAAAAGGATTCACTGATCTCTTGAGCCGCCATCTCTTCCTGATCATCTACTTGGGAAATAAAATTTATGTCTAAGGCATGACAATTTGATTCAGCCATAAGTTTCGTGTTGTGAAACCAGCTCCAGAAATACAAGAAAAGAGATATAAACGCCTTAGAAATAAGCCACTTCGAGGGGGAAACCTCCAATACATTACATGAATGAACAATTCTTGGATGATACAAATTACAAAACCTCCTTTCTATATATAGGAGTCCATAGGGCTATAATGTGATCCTAGTGGGGCCACAATGTAATCCTAGCCGACCTAACAAAAATAATTCAAGGGCACAATAATAACAATATGGGGGTTACAAGGGTACAATAATAACAATAAAGGGGTTACACTAACAAAAATAAGGGACTATACTAGTAATATAGGGACCTAACATGCCCCTCTCCTTCAAAAAAGTGTTGTCCTCAACACTTGAGTAGCTCTGGGTGCTTCTGTATAAAATTCTCATCCTCCCATGTAGAATCTTCAGTGGGTAAGTTCTTCCACTCGATGAGATACTCTAAAATTGATCGATTTCGTAGTTGTCGAGTTCTTGTTTCCATGACCGCTTCTGGTTCCAATATGATTTTTCCTTCCTCATCAAGTTCTGGCAATATTGTTTGAACTCGAAGATTTTCTCCTATAACCTTCTTTAAGCATGAAACATGGAAAACTGGATGTACTCGCGAAGAAGCAGGAAGCTCCAATTTGTATGCCATAGTACCAATCTTTTGCAACACCTTGTAAGGACCATAGTACTTTGGTGATAATTTATTATCCTTCTTAGCTTGCTTGAGGGACATTTGTTCGTATGGTTGTAGCCGTAAAAATACCCAATCTCCTACGTCAAAACTTCTCTCGCTGCGATGTTGATCTGCCTGTTGTTTCATTCGATTTTGTGCCAAATTCAGGTTATCCTTTAAGAGTTGGAGAACTTCTTGCTGATGCTCGATGTGATCTTCCACTGCTTGAACCTTCGAATTTTCCCTTAACGATGATGTGATGGATGGTGGATGATATCCATAAAGTGCCATAAATGGGGTCATTTTTGCTGCAGTATGGAAGGAAGTGTTATACCACCATTCAGCGAGAGGTAACCACTTTACCCATTGTGTTTGTTTATCAGATACAAAACAACGAAGATATCCTTCCAAACATTTATTTACTATCTCGGTTTGACCATCAGATTGAGGATGATAAGATGAGCTATGAGCTAATTGAGTACCCAAACAAGAAAATAACTCCGTCCAAAAATTTCCAGTAAAAATGGGATCTCTGTCGCTCACAATAACCCTTGGGTTTCCGTGTAGCTTTTGAATTGTGTCCATAAATGTAGTAGCAACTGTACTTGCTTTAAATGGATGAGATAATGCACAAAAGTGTGCATACTTGGTAAGTCTATCAACTACCACCATGATGACACTCTTTCCTTCGTACTTAGGTAAACCTGTGATAAAATCCATTGAAATATCCTCCCAACGTTGACTTGGAATGGATAAAGGTTGTAGAAGTCCCAGGGTCTTAATTGTTTCCACTTTATTCTGTTGGCAAACCAAACATTCCGCCACAAACTTTTCAATATCAGATTTAAGGCCATCCCAAAAAAATTCTTTCTTCACCCTGTGGTAAGTTTTTAAAAATCCTGAGTGTCCTCCTAAAGGAGAAGTGTGCAATTCCAAAAGAATCTTTTGTTTTAGTTGGGAATTCTTACAAAGACATAAGCAATCTTTGTACCATAAGGAATCATTTTTCCAACTAAATGTATCAGATGTACTAGGATCTTGCTGCAACTTTTGAATGAGTTTCCACAATTATTCGTCATTCTTCCATTCATCTCTTGCTTCGGTTATCCAATCTACTTCGTCATTCTTCCATTCATCTCTTGCTTCGGTTATCCAATCTGGTTGGATAATATAAATGGCACAAAGAAATGCTTCCACCTCTTCATTATTTCTTGAGAGTTCATCTGCAACAACATTTAGCTTCCCATTTTGGTAGATTATTTCAAAGTCATAACCCAACATCTTTGTGACCCATTTTTGCTGCTCTTCTGAAGATAGTTTTTGTTCCAAAAAGTGTTTAAGACTACCTGATCAGTTTTTACCTTGAAGTGTCTTCCCATTAGGTAAGTTCTCCATTTCTTTAGTGCATGCAATATTGCTAACATTTCCTTCTCATAAATAGGTTTATGTAAATACTTTCCTTTGATTAGACGGCTTTCAAAAGAAATAGGTCTTCCTTCTTGCATTAAAAAAGCATCGATTCCATTTCCCGAGGCATCACATTCCACAATAAAGGTTTTTGTGAAGTCTGGCATAGATAAGACCGGTGCTAGGCACATTGCCTCTTTAAGATGTTCAAAGGCCTTAGTTGCTTCAGGAGTCCATGAAAATGCATCTTTCTTCAATAGTGTTGTTAGAGGTGCTGCTATTCTCCCATAATTATTAACAAAATTTCAATAATACCCTGTTAACCTGAGAAATCCTCGCAACTACTTTATGGTTGTGGGGACTTTCCATTCCTTAATGGCTTTAATTTTGTTAGGGTCTACCTTAACACCCTCATGAGACACAATATGACCTAGATATTCCACCTCTTGTACTCCAAAGAAACATTTTAATGTTTTTGCATATAATTGTTTCTCCTCCAATAGTTTGAGTACCCTGTCAACATGTTGAACATGATCCTTCCAAGACCTACTGTAGATTAGTATATCATCAAAAAATACTAGCACAGATTTTGTAAGGAAGGGTTTGAAAATGGAATTCATCAAACCTTGAAATTTAGAAGGTGCATTGGTAAGGCCAAAAGGCATGACCAAAAATTCATAATGACCCTCAAGAGTTCGAAATTCCGTTTTCGGAATATCTTCAGTCTTCATTCTAATTTGATGATATCCTGAAAGAATATCCAACTTGGTAAAATAAATTGCTCCATGTAATTCATCCAATAATTCATCAATCACAGGAATGGGAAATTTATCTTTAATGGTGAGCTTATTGAGCTCCCTATAATCAGGACACATGCACCATGATCCATCCTTCTTGTGTACCAATACTAAAGGAGCAGAGAAAGAACTTTGGCTAGGTTGAATTATACCAGCCTCTAACATTTCTGCAATCATACGTTCAATTTCACTCTTTTGGACATAAGGATATCTGTAAGGTCGGATGTTTGGAGGAACACTTCCTGGAATCAAATGGATAGCATGATCACGATCATGAATAGGTGGGAGTCCTTTGGGAGTATCAAACACATTGGAATGATTGTCCAAGAATCTTTGGAGATCTGGAGAAATAGATGATTTTGATGTTGGAACTTCTAGTGAGCATAATTGTGAAATTACACCTCTTTCTTATTTCTTTAGAAGCTTTGTCATGACGTTAGAGCTTATTATCTTTCCTGGCTTCCCTGTGACACCCCGTAATTCGATTTCCTTTCCTTCTAAAAAAAATTTCAAGAAAAGTTCTTGAAAATTAAAAGCTACCGTCCCCAAAGATTGTAACCATTGTACTCCTAGTACGACATAAACACCTCCCATTGGGATGGAAAGCATTGGAATATTCAATACATATTCCCCCATGGATAGCTTGATATTATGGAATTTTCCACAGCAATTTATAGTTCCTCCATTTGCAACCGTTACTTGACATTCTAGTGCTGGGTATATGAAACAATTCAATTCCTTGGCTACCTTATAATGAATAAAATTATGGGTACTACCTGAATCAATCAACACTATTACCTTTTTCTTCTTGATATGTCCTTCTATCTTGAGAGTTTGAGGAGTGGTAATTCCTGCCAATGCATTGCATGCTATTTTCATACTCATTTCTTCTTCTTCTAGGGTTGGTTCCTAGTGTATATCCTCTTCTTGTTCATTTTCTTCTTCCTCTTAACAATCTATGTAAAATAATTTCTTCTCGGCACACTTATGACCTTTAGTGTATTTTCTATCACAACTGTAGCAAAGCCCTTTTGCTCCTTTTTCTTCCAATTTTTGTGGTGTCAACCTTGTACGTTGTTGAAATCTAGGAGTAGCAACACTTCCCTCTTTATAGAAATGAGTGGTAGGCTTCCTTGTCGCCATAATTTTACATTCAATTTTTCTTGCCAACCTAAATGCCTTCTCCAATGAATCAGGTTCCAAAACGCGAACTTCATGTTGGATGTTATCCTTTGAAGTACTTATGAAGAGATCAATCCTCTGTTACTTTGGAATATCAGTTACCCTTATATTAAATTTTTGGAAGTCCTCAATGTGCTCCCCCACTAAACCCTTTTGTTTGAGATTTATCAATTAGCTAAAGAAGGTGTTTCTCTTTGTATCCTCATAATGTGCTATCATTTCCTCCGTAAAAATTAACCAAGTGACAATTTTTTTACAGGAGAAAAGCCATCGATACCATACAAATGTATTTTGTTCTAGATGTAAAGTTGCAATGCGTACCTTTTGTGTGTTTTGCACATTATTGAGATCAAAATATTTCTCCATCTGTAGTATCCATGTTATGAGATCCTTGCCATCAAAATTACTCATATCCATATTTGGAATATGGTGGTTCTTCCTGCCAAAATTAGAGTTTATGAAATCACGATTATCATTTATTTTGTTCTCATCATTAGTTTCCTCGACTATCTTTTCACCATTAGGAAACATTTGTTGTATCAACTTTGTCAAACCTTCAATGTTTGCTTTTAGATCATTCTTCATGTTTTCCATTTTAGCTTCCATTTCATCCATCTTAGCTTCCATGCCAAATTCCATGCCATCCATCTTAGCTTCCAAATCATTCATCTTAGCTTCCACACCTTTCTTCAAACCATCCATTTCATTTTTTATTGCTCTTTGCGATAACGAAATTTGGTGCACTTGCTCATGGACTTTTGATATCTCATGTTGCATTTCTTCGTCTTCATGAGCCATAGTAGAGCCTTATGAAGGCTTAATGGGTGTTGAATTCTTTTTAGGAGGCATTTTAGAACCAAATACTGATAGCTATGCTCAATAGGCCTTTGGAATCAACTAGAACTGATTTTTCAAACAAGACTTATGCAATTTGAAGTAAAATACACACCTTTTTCTTGATTTTGAGGAGCTCGATATTGAAACTGAATTATCTCTGTGATTTAGGATCTTCAATATCTAAAATTTGGCCCTGAAGTCACCCTCTAAATCTTCTTTTGAATGCTAGAGGTTTGACCTGATTTGGATTCTTCAAGGCAAATTTATGTCCAATCTCCCATAATGACCCAATTATGGACTGGTTCAGTATAACGCACTTGTACGACTTGCCACATGTTACTATTTCCTCCTTTGGCTCTAAAATTGATGGAAAAGAAACTAGAGTCCGTGTACTTGTGGCCACTTTTTACAACATTCCAATCCGATGCTCAGAGAGAGATTTATGAAGGTTTTCCCACGATAACCTCTTTGAGATGAAATTCGGGAGCCTGAAAAAGACCTAACTTCCATAGATCATATCTCCGAAAATAATATGAACCAAACTCTGAAATTTTGCGACGATGTTCCTCAATATTTCTGCTTCGCTCTCTAAAAATGTCAGCTTCTGAAACTTCGTAGAACAAAAGTTATAGCAGAAATTCCGTGATGACATGTTTAGGTTAAATTCAGAAGCCTACAAAAGGCCCTAACTTCCACAGATCATATCTCTGAAAATGTTGTGAACCAAGCTCTGAAATTTTGTGACGATGTTCCTCAAGATTTGGGCTTCACACTCTAAAAATTTCAGCTTTTGAACCTTTGTAGAACAAAAGTTATAGCGAAAATTCCACGATGACCTTTTTGGGGCTGCGAAACCCTATAATCCAAAGCTTTGATACCAAATGTTGTGAAACCAACTCCAGAAATAGAAGAAAAGAGATATCAACGCCTTATAAATAAGCCACTTTGAGGGGGAAACCTCCAATACATTACATGAATGAACAATTATTGGATGATACAAATTACAAAACCTCCTTTCTATATATAGGAGTCCATAGGGCCACAATGTAATCCTAGCCGACCTAACAATAATAATTTAAGGGCACACTAATAACAATATGGGGGTTACAAGGGTACAATAATAACAATAAGGAGGTTACACTAACAACAATAAGGGACTATACTAGTAATATAGGGATCTAACATTTGGCTAAACCTTGACCTTTTATCAATTTAGTGGGTTTTATCTCTATGTCATATTCTAAAATTGTGGCAATCCACTTACCTCTTCTACCATCAGGACCATCCTGAGTTAGAATGTATTTTACTACTGCATATGGGACATAGGCAATGATGTGAGAATAGAGTATGTAAATTCTGAAATATATAATGGCCTTTTCCAAATTTAGGGCCTTTTTTTTCATGATATTGTATTTCAAAGTTGCATCTCTAAGTGTTCTGCTAAAGAAAGCTATGGGCTGTTCATAACCTTGGTCATTTTTCTACAGTAAAACTGCAGCAATTCTGTGTTCTGAAGCAAATGAAAAAATGATGAAATCCTTTTTAAAGTCACGACTTATAAGGACTGGGGTTTTGGTTAAGGCCTGTTTGATAGATTCAAATGATTTTTTGGCCTCAATAGTCCATTTAAGATTTGAATATTTTTTAAGCATGTTGTTTAATTCTCTAATTATATCAGCTAAATTGGAAATTAATCTTCTTAAAAAGTTAGTTTTTCCTAGAAAAGCTTGTAACTATATTATTTTTCTTGGAGGACTAATGTTAAGAATTGCTTCTATTTTGTTAGGGTATATTATAATTCCTTCCTTAGATATTATGTGTCCTAGTAACTTGGCTTCTTCTAGTTAAAATAAGGTTTTCTTAGGGTTTAATGAGATGCCAAACTTTCTGCAGTGAATAAAGACTTGTCTAAGATGATCCAAATGTTCATAATCAGTCTTAGAAAATATAGTTAAGTAAATCACTAAAAATTCATGAATTTCCTTTGCAAAGGCTATATCCATAACTCTTTGAAAGGTATCCCCCTGCATTCATTAAACCAAAAGGAATTTTTACATACACAAAATTTCCCCAAGGAGTAGTAAAATCTGTTTTGGCTTGATCCTCTGGTTGGACTAAGATTTGGTTGTATTATGAAAATCCATCTAAAAGAGAAATCCTAGAAGAACCAACTACCATTTGTAAAATGTGATCCATCTTTGGTAAAGGATAATTATCTTTTAAGGATATTTTGTTTAGATTCATAAAATTAACACATAATCTAATTTCCCCTGTCTTTTTTCTGGTTGGAACTAAATTAGAAACCCAATCAGAATATCTGATTGGTGCAATTATATGTGCATCGTACATTCTTTTTACTTATTTTCAATAAAAGGCATCAACTCAAGGTTGATCCTTCTTAAATTTTGTTTAAAAAGTTTTTGATCTTCATTTATAGGGATTTTATGCTGAATTATGTTGGTGTCATAGGATTTTAAGTCCTCATAACTCCAAGCAAAAACATCTTGAAATTCCTTGAAAAGAGCAATATATTTTTCTTTTTCTTGTTGAGGTAAGGCTTTAGAAATTTTGATCATCTTGGGTTTTAACTCTATGCCTATGTTGCATTCCTCAATGTCAGATCTAAGTGGCTCCATTTTGGGTTTTCTAGCAACATCATTTGAGTCAATTAAATCTTCTAAAGGAGTTAAACCTTTTGGTAAGAAATTATCTTTGAGATTTAATATTTCAGATTCATCATCAATTATCTCATCAGTTTCTACTCTCTCTAAGTTATCTATATCTGATTGACTAAAATTAGTTTGTTTAGAAAATTTTACTTTTACATCTATATTATTCAAATCTATTTCATTATTTGAATCCTAATCTAATGTACAATCAGTGTCTATTTTATAGTTCTGAAATTCACCTTCATTATTCATAAAATGGTAAATTTGTTGGTCTTGTGAAAAAAATTTCCAATATTTGAGGTTATCTGGAATTATTGGTCTATGTTTTACTTCTGCAGTATATTTATGATTGGGTTGAAAAGGTAAATTACAAGTACTAGAAAACTTTTCTAAATAATGTGCTTGTAAATTTTGCTTTCTTGGTATTGCAAAGAAATTACGTTCCAACAAATCATCAATCAAATCTAATACAGTCTCTCTATATCGGCCTAGTCTAGGATTGTAAACATAATATTCACCATTAATTTGTTTTACAATCAACTCTGAGTCTCCCATTATTGCTATTCTTTTACCTCCTAAGTTTTTGATAATATGGAGTCCTAAAATGAGGGCTTCATACTCAAGCATATTGTTGGTGCATTTAAAATTCAGTCTGAAAGCATGGCCTCCTGCATGACTCTTTTCAATATTAGTTATCCAAACTCCTGCTCCTACTCCTAACTTGTTTACTGAGCCATCAAAATATAAATGCCACAAAGATTCATGAAAGATATTGTCATTATTTTGTATTTTCATTTTGTCCTTTAGTTCAGTTTTGATTTCATTATCAGTTTCAAAGTTACATAAGATGAAGGAATCTAGGTCAGTAGGTGTAGCATAAATTGGGTAATTTATTGATCTTGCTGCACTAATTACCATATATTTCATCAATGTTTCCCTATAGAGTTTCTTTGGTTGACCAAAAACTGATATAGTAGCATATGACATGTCCAATTACAGAGATCCCTATAATTTTTCTCCCCATGAGCGAGATAGTAATATTCCATATTTGGGTGGGATATCGGCTACTACAATGTCCATGAGTATACTTTTACCTAGATATTGAACTAATGTAACACACAAATCTTTAATTAAACATAAGAATTTAACTTTTCTTGAATCAAATGAAAATAAATCTCTGTAAGGCCTTGTAATCTCTAAATTCAGAGTTTCCATTATTGCTTTGGGCATTAGATTGTGTGAAGCTCCTGAATCTATATATTGCATTGTGTAAAATTTGGTCATGTATAGTTAAACTAATGTAAAATGGAGGAAATGCTCCATCTTGATGCCATTAGGGGAATTTTGAGGTCTAAAATGGGCCTCCTAAGAAAAATGTACAACAAAAATAAAATTTATAAGAACCAATAAGATTCAAGATGATGATTTCAACCATGGGGGATGATCCACCATTTTTTAATTAAAAGGGTAAAAAGATTAAAAAATAATAAAATAATAAAAATATTTTTTCAACTTGTATTTTCAACTTATCTCCCAAATGTTTTACTCAAATTTCGAGCGGGAGTACTTGTTGGATGCAAAATTTAATTCCTTATCCAAGGAGTACCCATTTTGCATACTTTCAATGGACCCTACTACACAAAAAATGAGAAATACAAAAAAACGTGTGATTACAATCACGTTTTTCACGTATTTCTCATTTTTCGTGTAGCAACACCCATCAAAAGTATGTAACATGGGTACTTCTTGGATGAGGAATTAAATTTTGCATCCAACTAGTATTATCGCTCGAAATTTGAGTGAAACATTTGGGAGATAAGTTGAAAAAATATTTTTTTCTTTTTTCCCTCTAAAATTTGATGATGTAATCAAATCTTATTCTATTATTTCCACTATTATTTTATAATTTCCTTAAGAGGCTCATTTTATACCTTAAAATTACCCTAATGTTTCCATTCACATCAAGGCCAAAAATCAACTCTAGTTGATCATCATTTAAGTTTACAGAGTCTTCGCCATCATTCATGTTTAGTGTTTCTGTGATAGTTGTTTTATACAAATTATGTTTTACCAATTCTGTCAAAGGAATTGGTATTTTTAACTTTGCAATTTCAGTTTGTATATTGAATGAAGGTTGTGATTTACTAATTTGAATTAACTCTTCCTTAGTAACTGTAGTTTGAGTGGGTTTATCTTATTTTTCTACAGTTATGTTTTCATTTTCTGTTTGAGTTTTTTTGTGTCTTATTTCTCCTAGTTTTCTTTTCAGGAATGGTTTGAGAAGCAGTAGATGTTTTTTTTTTCAGATTTTGAGTTGTCAGAAGTTGTTTTTTCAGTGGTAGCTTTTGGATCTGCTGATTTTGGATCAGCAGTGGATGTTTTGGCCTCTAAGTTTGCTTTTTTAGCAGAATTAGTTGTTTTAACAGCAACAGATTTTTGTGAATCTTTTGTTGTTTGATCAACTTCATCTGTTATGTCAACAATATTTGGACTTGGTGAAATTTTAGAGTTGGAAACTTTTTGGGAAGAACTAGAGTTTTGCTTATTTTCCCTAGGGAGAATTTGCAGAACTTTTGTTGTTGGCGCTTCTACTGTTTTCTTATTTTTAGTTTGAGAAGATTTCTTAGTAGAAGGTTCAGTGTTTTTCTTACTTCTAAGGTTATATTTCTTATGTACTTCGTTTATAGCAAAATCATAACCTTGTTTGTAGTCAAATGATTCACCGAATCTAATTGAAGTTGTTGCATTTCAAATAACTCTTGGTCTTCCTAAGTGAAAGAATCTGTTATCTTCATTTTTATACCCATTAGATTTGTAATTATCTTTATATTTGTTATTTTGAGAACTTTCATCTTAGTTCTCCTGAAATGAGAGGTCTTATTGTCTAATCTGGAGTTGATTCTTTTGATTTTCCTGAATTTATGAATGTCCCTAAAATTAGGATTGCAGTTCTTTGTTGATTATCCCATTTAGGTCTCCTTTCTATCATGTCTCTTCTCCATCATTCTCTAAAGTCTTAGCTAAACTGATCCATTTTCCTCTGAATTAGCTTCTTCTTTCATGGTTACTCTCCTCCCATTCCTCAATCTAGCTTTTCTTGCTAAAAATATTTACTTCTACCAAAGAATGCGTTTGCATTCTTTCTAAGGTTTCAACATTTCTTTCCCTCATTGATAAGCCATATGTATTGTCCAAATCCATCATGTAATTTGAGTAGGACAGAGTCAGGAGTGGGTTTAAGATTGTTGAGACTGAATTGTAAACACTGTTATATCTAGTTCAGTAGTCTTGGACTGTTTCATTGGGATCTCTTTTCATTGCATCAAATTCAGATAATATTTGGAGTCGATTTTTCTTATTTTCCCATTTATTTAAAAATACTCTATGAAAAATTGCTAAGTCAGCTATACTACCAACAGTAAGACCTTTAAACCATTTTTTGATTTCCCCTGTTAATGTTTGTGCAAACAGTCTCATTTGTACATCATAATCATCTATTTCATGGAGTTCAAAGTAATCTGTCATTTTATTTATGTGCTACTGAGCAGTGTTCTTAGTAGTAGCATCAAATTGTGGTATCTTACTTTGGTAATCCTGAGGCATGTCATGTAGTGGTGCTGGAAGAACTAGGGGAGCATACCTAGTAGCCATAGCTTGAATTTTAGCTTGGCTAGGAGGTAGATTTGAAGTGCTTGGGGCTGAACTAGTAGTATTAGCTGATGTGATAACATAAGTAACTGATGAAATTGGAACATAACGAATTAGAACATAAGTAACATAAGGAATTCTATGCAATTGTTCAGGCACTGAAGAAATGGAGACATTACTTGATGTCCAGGGAATTTGTATTGTATTCTGACAATCATGCTTTGCAGTACATTGTACAACAGCCCAAGTTGAAACATAAACATGCTAAATGGTTTGAGTATCTCCAAAGTTTTATTTTTGTTTTGAAACATATAAGTGGCCAAGCCAATAAAGTAGCTGATGGTTTGAGTAGGAGGCACATGCTTGTTTAAGATTTTTTTTTTGAAGTTGTAGGGTTTGATTTTCTGAAAGAATTGTATAAAACAGATCCAGATTTTAGAGAAGCATTTGAGGCATGTAGTAACCCTGTTTTAACAGATAGAAGCCAGTGGCTGGATTATTTCCTGTAGGAGGACTTACTATTCAGAAGAAGCCAAATGTGTGTACCAAAATGTTCCATGAGAGAGAATTTGATCAAAGAGAAACACAGTGGAGGACTTGCTCGACACTTTGGTACTGATAAGACTTACGAGCAGCTGAGTCACTTTTATTTCTGGCCCAAGATGAGGACAGAAGTGGATAAGTTTGTGAAGAACTGCAAAATCTGTCAATATGCAAAAGGAAGGATCCAGAATGCAGGATTGTACACTCCCTTGCCTATTCCAGACAGGCCTTGGGACATGGTGAGCATGGATTTTGTTCTAGGATTGCCCAAGACTCAGAGAGGGAATGATGCAGTCTTTGTTGTGGTGGATAGATTCTCCAAAATGACACATTTTATTCCATGTTATAAAACTATTGATGCCACCCATGTTGCTAACTTGTTCTTCAAAGAAGTTGTTAGATTGCATGGGCTGCCCAGGAGTATTGTTTCGGACAGAGACACCATATTTGTGGGGCACTTTTGGAGGACACCGTGGAAGAAATTTGGTACCAAACTAAGTTTCAACTCAGCTTATCATCCTCAGACTGATGGACAAACTGAGGTAGTGAATAGGAGTCTAGGAAATTTTTTGAGATGTCTTGCAGGAGAACATCCCAAGCAGTGGGATCATATTTTTCCCCAGGAAGAATATGCATATAATGACTCACCAAATAGGAGCACAGAGAAGAGTCCATTTCATATTGTTTATGGAATGCACCCCAGAGGAATATCAGAGTTGAGAAATCTAGGAAAGGCAGAGCTAAGGAGTGCAGATGGTGAGGAATTTGCTTCAGAGATCCAGGCTTTACATGAATAATTGAAACAACAAATACAAGGCAGCAGCATCAGATACAAAAGCAGAGAAGACTTGAGCAGAAAATAAGTTCATTTTGAAGTAGGAGATTAGGTCTTGGCACACTTAAGAAAGGAGAGATTCCCAAAGAAGCAGTACAAAAAATTGAAGTTTAAAAATATTGGGCCATGCAAGATACTTAGGAAGTTTTCTGCAAATGCTTATGAGATTGAATTACCTCTTGATGTTGGAATATCTCCCATTTTTAATGTTGCAGATTTGTACAAGTATGAGGATGATGGTGCAGAAGAAAGAGCAGTAGACAAGGAACAGATTGAGTGGAGAGAGCAACTACCTCCAGCACAACCATTGCTACCAGAGAAGATATTGGATAAAAGACCATTCAGAAGAACAAGAGGACAAGAGTACTTCCAGTACTTGATCAAATGGAAGGATAAGCCAAAGGAAGATGCCACTTGGATGACTGAAGAAATGTTGCAGAAGATAGGCAGATCAATGGGAGAGCTCATGGACAGGAGCCCATGAAGAAAATTTCCCTCGGGAGTCTGATGTAGGGGAATTAGACACTAGCCAGCAATGTAGGAGTTTTTTCCACATGTTGTGGCTAGGAGGGTTTGGAAATAGTCGAATTGTTACAGCTAGGTGTCAATACCTTAGTTGATTTTATTATTAGATCAGTTAGATTTGTAGAAGTCGAATAACTCAGTTAGTCTAGCTATCATATTCCAGTTAGTTGAATTATTTTAATTAGACTGTTGATTTCCTAAAACGGTCCTCTCAGAGGAACCGAAGAGTCATAAGTTTAGGTATATAATTGTATTCCCTCGGATGTAGAGGGGGAGAGAAAGAGATATTTCTGCAATAAACTCTGTGTATTGAGCAATTGCTTCCGATTGAATAAAATTCAAGTTCTGTTGATTTCCAAACTGCTTGTATTTATAATTGTGAAGAATTGGCTAATTGCGAGGCAATTGTGTAATGGTAATTCCGTTCTCTGTTCTTGAATTACCTTAATTTATCCGAATAAACCTTGTTAAATCCATGCTACCCGCACGCGGGTCTGTGCAGAAGAAGTGTGGCCGTGGAAACTGTTTAATTTGGTATATTTCCCGCTTTATAAAGAAATAGAGGTGTTGCTTTCGAACTGGAACCGTAGTCTGGACGCGAACTGAATGAACAAAGGAATAACGTAACCCTGAATTTACCCTGGTCAATCACTGTAGCAAAACCGCGAGTGGTTTTGAAAAGTGGGTTGCCCATATCGCAACACTTTTGGTGAAAAGGCGGTATTTTCTAAATTGGAGCGATTCCACAGAGCCTTCGACGCGTGGCACCGGACGGAAGTACAAAACTGCCTTTCCGTATTCTCATCGCGTGTTAAAATCCGACGTTGGGAGCCGAGCGATATCGACGAGAGCCGTCGATCTAGCGCAGGATCATTGGACGGTGGTCGAGCAACGAAGATGCATGGAATTTAACCTAAGGTACGGGCAAACATTTGATTGGCTATTGGACGTAGAGGTGGGCCCGGAGTGAGAGTTTTATGGTAAAGTTTTATTTACAAAGCGTGGAGTATTAATATAAGTTTGAAGATCAATATAAGGTTTCGAAAGGCATACCTTAAGGTTCGGGAATATAAATGAAAGTTTAAACACCATGGATAATATTATTTATCAAATTCTACGAATTTGATAATTAATGAAAAGAAATAGACCACGTGGGGCAAGGGAAAAATTGACAGAGCCACGTCATCGTGGACTAGCTCTCCGTAGGTAGACCTTTCAGCGTTGTTGCGTCAATTCATGAAAGATATTGTCATTATTTTGTATTTTCATTTTGTCCTTTAGTTCAGTTTTGATTTCATTATCAGTTTCAAAGTTACATAAGATGAAGGAATCTAGGTCAGTAGGTGTAGCATAAATTGGGTAATTTATTGATCTTGCTGCACTAATTACCATATATTTCATCAATGTTTCCCTATAGATTTTCTTTGGTTGACCAAAAACTGATATAGTAGCATATGACATGTCCAATTGCAGAGATCCCTATAATTTTTCTCCCCATGAGCGAGATAGTAATATTCCATATTTGGGTGGGATATCGGCTACTACAATGTCCATGAGTATACTTTTATCTAGATATTGAACTAATGTAACACACAAATATTTAATTAAACCTAAGAATTTAACTTTTCTTGAATCAAATGAAAATAAATCTTTGTAAGGCCTTGTAATGTCTAAATTCAGAGTTTCCATTATTGCTTTGGGCATTAGATTGTGTGAAGCTCCTGAATCTATATATTGCATTGTGTAAAATTTGGTCATGTATAGTTAAACTAATGTAAAATGGAGGAAATGCTCCATCTTGATGCCATTAGGGGAATTTTGAGGTCTAAAATGGGCCTCCTAAGAAAAATGTACAACAAAAACAAAATTTATAAGAACCAATCTGATTCAAGATGATGATGTCAACCATGGGGGATGATCCACCATTTTTTAATTAAAATGGTAAAAAGATTAAAAAATAATAAAATAATAAAACTACTTTTTCAACTTGTATTTTCAACTTATCTCTCAAATGTTTTACTCAAATTTCGAGCGGGAGTACTCGTTGGATGCAAAATTTAATTCCTTATCCAAGGAGTACCCATTTTTCATACTTTCGATGGACCCTACTACACAAAAAATAAGAAATACAAAAAAACTTGTGATTACAATCACGTTTTTCATGTATTTCTCATTTTTCGTGTAGTAGGACCCATCAAAAGTATGTAACATGGGTACTCCTTGGATGAGGAATTAAATTTTGCATCCAACTAGTACTATTGCTCGAAATTTGAGTGAAACATTTGGGAGATAAGTTGAAAAAATAGTTTTTCCTTTTTTCCCTCTAAAATTTGATAATGTAATCAAATCTTATTCTATTATTTCCACTATTATTTTATAATTTCCTTAGGAGGCCCATTTTATACCTTAAAATTACCCTAATGTTTCCATTCACATCAGGGCCAAAAATCAACTCTAGTTGATCATCATTTAAGTTTACAGAGTCTTCTCCATCATTCATGTTTAATGTTTCTGTGATAGTTGTTTTATACAAATTATGTTTTACCAATTATGTCAAAGGAATTGGTATTTTTAACTTTGCAGTTTCAGTTTGTATATTGAATGAAGGTTGTGATTTACTAATTTGAATTAACTCTTCCTTAGTAACTGTAGTTTGAGTGGGTTTATCTTATTTTTCTACAGTTATGTTTTCATTTTCTGTTTGAGTTTTTTTGTGTCTTATTTCTCTTAGTTTTCTTTTTAGGAATGGTTTGAGAAGCAGTAGATGTTTTTTTTCTTTCAGATTTTGAGTTGTCAGAAGCTGTTTTTTCAGTGGCAGCTTTTGGATCTTCTGATTTTGGATCAGCAGTGGATGTTTTGGCCTCTAAGTTTGCTGTTTTAGCAGAATTAGTTGTTTTAACAACAACAGATTTTTGTGAATCTTTTGTTGTTTGATCAACTTCATCTGTGATGTCAACAATTTTTGGACTTGCTGAAATTTTAGAGTTGGAAACTTTTTGGGAAGAACTAGAGTTTTGCTTATTTTCCCTAGGGAGAATTTGCAAAACTTTTGTTGTTGGCGCTTCTACTACTTTCTTATTTTTAGTTTGAGAAGATTTCTTAGTAGAAGGTTTAGTGTTTTTCTTACTTCTAAGGTTATATTTCTTATGTACTTCGTTTATAGCAAAATCATAACCTTGTTTGTAGTCAAATGATTCACCGAATCTAATTGAAGTTGTTGCATTTCAAATAACTCTTGGTCTTCCTAAGTGAGAATTATAGTGCTATATTCATTTATACCCATTAGATTTATGGTATCTTCATCATTTACATTGTTTTGAGAACTTTCATCATAGTTCTCCTGAAATGGGGGTCTTATTGTCTAATTTGGAGTTGATTCTTTTGATTGTCCTGAATTTATATTTGTCCTAAAATTGAGATTTTTGATTTGCTGTTGATTATCCCATTGAGGTCTCCTTTCTATGTTGTCTAATATATCCATCATTCTCTCTAAATTCTTAGCTAACTGATCTATTTTTCCATCTGAATTAGAAGCTTCTTCTTTCATGGTTACTCTCCTCTCATTCCTCAATCTAGCTTTTCTTGCTAAAATATTTACTTCTACACCAAAAGCATCTGTTTGCATTCTTTCTAAGGTTTCAACATTTCTTTCCCTCAACTGATAAGCCATGTCTGTGTCAAATCCATCATAGAATTTGAATAGGACAGAGTCAAGAGTGGGTTTAAGATTGCTCAGACTGAATTGTAAACACTGTTATATCTAGTGCAGTAGTCTTGGACTGATTCATTGGGATCTCTTTTCATTGCATCAAATTCAGAGAGTATTTGGAGTCGATTTTTCTTCTTTTCCCATTTATTTAAAAATAATCTATGAAAAATTGCTAAGTTAGCTATACTACCAGCAATAAGACCTTTAAACCGTTTTTTGACTTCCCTTGTTAATGTTTGTGCAAACATTCTCATTTGTACATCATAATCATCTATTTCATGGAGTTCAAAGTAATCTGTCATTTTATTTATGTGCTGCTGAGCAGTGCACTGAGTAGTAGCATCAAATTGTGGTATCTTACTTTGGTAATCCTGAGGCATGTCATGTAGCGGTGCTGGAAGAACTAGGGGAGCATACCTAGTAGCCATAGCTTGAATTTTAGCTTGGCTAGGAGGTAGATTTGAAGTGCTTGGGGCTGAATTAGTAGTACTAGTTGATGCAGTAACATAAGTAACTGATGAAAATGGAACATAGGATTGTGAACTAGAAAAAGTAGTAGATGAAATAAAGGATGAAGTGGAGGTACTGGGAAATGAAACTGGAATATATAAGGAACTATTAGGAAATGAGAATGTTGTGTTTGAAATAGTAGAAGGTAAACTAGTGGATGATGGAAATAATATTCTAGGTTGTAAGGGTTGTCTAGGGATAAATGGATCTGTAGATTGGATGGTAGCTGAAGCTATATATGATGTAGTGGTATCTAAATGAGAAATAGAAGGTTTAGATGTTTAAGCTAACAATTGGGCTAATTCAATAGCTTCATCTATTTATTTGAGAATAGTAACATTTATCTCTTCAAGTTTATCCTGATTTTTAACTTTCTTTAATTTAGAATCTACTGCAATATTTTCGTGTTTTGTCTCAAAAAATGAAATAAAAACAGGGCCTATAACAACAGTACTTAAATTACTTTCAGATTTGCTCCTGAATAAAGAATGTTCAAATTTCAAATCAAACTGTATATCTTGTAAACTTACTAATTCTTGTGGTAACGAATTGGCTCTAATTAATGAAACTTTAGCATCTAAATCTTCTGTTTGTTTATTATTTTTTCAAATTTTGTTCGGATTGTCTTCTATAACAGCAGGTTTAGGATTTGGGTTAGACTTGGTATAGTAAATTTTTCTAGAAGCCATAATTACAATTTTTTATAAAATGATACTCACAACTTTTTAAAACAGTATTAAAGGAAAAAAGATAATGAAAAATATTTCCTTAAGACCTATTTTAAGATTGAGGATTGGTTAGTCCCTAGTATGGTCTCCAGTATGTTATCACTCTAGTAATTCTCAAGTTATGAGATTTTGGTTTAAAGTCTAAGAACACTAGAGGTAACCAAAAAACTACTTTTAAACTCTAGGATCTAGCTTTCCTAGGGTTCAGAGAGGGCTATATTTGTAAGATTTAACTTTGTTTTGATTATAAGATATTAGGCTAGTTATGATTGTGAAATTTGGTTTTGATTTGGTTTGGTTTGATGGGAAAAATCATTTAATGAGATAGATAGTGGGAAATATGTTTGTCCATTGGGCTAAGGAGTCAAAAGTCAAGCATACAAAACTAGGATCAAGGTCAAAAATTCAAATGTTTTCAGGGCAAGATAGATAAGTCTTTGAAGATCTTGGAAGGCTGTTTTGGTGAAGTGGTTTGATCGGGATAAAGAGAAATGAAGGGTTCTTTGATCCGGAAAAAGGAAGGAGTAGACAGAGGTCAATCGAAAGAGGGAGCAATCAAGGGTTCCCTACTTTGGAAATCAATAAAAAACATAGAAATGATAAACAGTAAAGACAGGGTGCTTTTAACAAATCCTGAAATAATACTCCTGTTTATTCATTCAAATTTAGAATACATAATGGATGCATGAAAACATGAGAAGATAAATAATGACAGGTATAAAGTATTTCAATTCAATGGCTCATCACATGAATCTTGAAATATGATGCTAGTTGATTTGATCCAGTCTGCTACTCAAAATTTGCAACAAAAAGCTTCCAAGCCCAATAAAAATGACTATAGAAATCTTCAGCAATTTATTCCACAATAATACTTCAAAGAGTGAAGTATTTATACAAAATTGTTTACAAAATATTCTAGAATGCTTCTAGGAATTATCTAAGGGAAAATAAAATATCTTTACAACAAAATAGTGACAGCTGCTTAACAAATCAACAAGCTATCCTATTTATCCAAATAAAGTAGAGAATTGTTTTTGGATTAGGTGCAGCTGGCTGCCTTGGTGTCCTCTTTGCTGGCACATATATTTAAAATCTGTTTTGAAATATAATCTCTTTATCTTATACTCTTTCACCCTGATACTCTTTATCCTATGATACTCTTTAACTCGGATACTCTTTAATTTCTGTAAAAACAACCTTACTGCTGTAATTTTCTATTTTGACTGTAAAAATCAGCAAACTGTTTTTGTCTTTCTTTCTGCACTTTGACTCTTACAGTAAGTCAGTGAGTGACTTCCAAGCTTCATCATTAGGAATTTGTATCTTTTTCAGCCTCCTGAAATTTTCATCTACCTCAGTATATCTAGCAAATGTTGGTTTTATGACGAAAATAAGTCTTCAAAACTTCAGATAAAATAAGTCTTGAAAACTTCTGAGTAAGACCTTCCATGTAGGAATACCTTGTCCATCTGTCTTGCCCACCTGCTCTTTTGCATACTCTCTGATTTTATTATTGTAGTCCTGCTGTGGCATGAATTTTTCATTAATTACCAAAATGTTAAGCAAACTTCTTTGCCTCAAATTTTCAAATTTAACCATAAACTTGGTTATGGCTTTGTTCATGTTTTCATGTTTTTCTTCAAGTTGTTTCATCAGATTCTTCTTTGAAATGACTTTCCTTATTTCAAGGATTGTCTCTGTCCTATCATTGATTTGTATTTCTTCCTATTCTTGCCTTTTTTTTACTGTTGAGAAACTTTATCAATTGTATTGCATGCTCAGATTTGTCACCTAGCTCATCTTTTGTTTTTTGAATCTCTACTTATGCCGCCTTCGGTAAATCCCTTTGCTCATATATTACTTGGATAGATGACCAAACATCATTTATGGCTTCAATGATTTTACTCCATAAGTGATTCTTTACATAAGAAATTGGCTCTTTCAATGTCAAATCTTTTTGTATATTTTTTAACTCGGTATTTAACTTATTAGCCCTTTTCTCATGAGTTTTAGCATTTATTTGAGCTAGCTTTTTGGTGTCTTCAAGATTATAAATCATCTTTTTCAATCTGTTTATCTCATTTGTTTGAAGTGACATTTCTTCCATGGCTTTTACTAGTTTACTAGCCTCATCTATTGGCTGAACTGTTGACGTAGAAGACTCTGTGGCTGAAGTTGTTGATTATGTCACTGGCACTGCAGTAGCCAATGGTTCTTTTGGTGCCAAATCTTCTGCCAGAGTTGAAGGCACAAAAATAGTAACTATGGGAATTGTTGTAGGAGTTTCCTATGTTTTTATAGTTTCTCTTTCATGGACCAGCTTGTCCATTTTAATTTCCTTTTATTTGATATGTCCTGTTAACTGAAAAATTAAGTTCATCATGTCATCCTTTTGAGTCTATTCTTGTACAAATTATTTGGCTTGAGGATGTTCAGTTGATGATATCTTGAGCTATTTCCTCAATGCTGAAATTTCCTCATTCTTCTTCTTCATTAACTTTTCTGCTTCTTTAACATTTGTAGGATCATATCCTACTTGGATAACCAACTCTTCTAGAGATTTAATTCTAAGATCTTTGGCATATGATGAGGCCTTGTTAACCTTCATTTGATCTCTCATGTTTATGATTGTATTATGAAGCTTTTTGATACTCATAGCCTTGGTGGTTATAGTAGAATATAAGATCTCTGAACTTTGCCTATGAAACTCAATCTTATCTAGTGCATGAATGCTTTCTGTTGGCACTTCTAGATCAATTTTCTTGTAGTCTGCAGCTGTCTTAGGAATGTTGACTGTTGGTTTTAGCACTAACATAATCAACTTTTTATTTGAATAGTCAAAAGATGATAAAATTTTGCTCTGAATGCCTGGTGTTTGCTTCAAATATTGAGAATAAATCTCATTCTTGATTTCTTCATTCTTTGTCTTAATTTTCTTGTATTTTTCTCTAATATCAAGATCTTTTTCTTCTGCTGTCTGTGAGGAAGATGCCTCCAAATTCTACTATTTCTCTATGAACTATGTATTTGAATTATCAAGCCGTCCTTCATTTAGAATTTCTGTAATTGACTCATTTTTATTGACTGTAGCACAATCTTTATTTTTCACTGGAACATCTGTGTCTTCCACATCTATAGTCACTTTTCCTTTATCAACTAAATTTTCTTTAGGATTTTTATTGTATTTAATTTTAAACCTTGTTTCGGTTGTTGTCTCAATAATGTATGTTCCTTCTTCTCTAACTCTCTTATTAGATTTTTCTCCTTGATTTGCAGTTTGCAAGGTTTGACTAGTATCACCGTGCTTAACTGCATCTACCAAAGTGTTTTCTAGCCACTCAGCTTGATTGACACACTGTTCAATCTCTGATTTTTTCTCATGAATATAGGGTGTTAGTTTACAGTGAACCCTTATTTTTCTTAATATTCCTTGTGGATCATAGTTCCATGAAAAGCTTTCTTCAAATATGTACTCAAGTAATTGCTTTGTTGCTTCTTGTTTTGCATCTCTGTGATTACAAATAAATGGCCCCACCTAATTCTTCAACTTAAATTGGGTCTTTTTCTTGGCTACTAGGAAGTTAATAGAGTCAGAATTTAAGATTTACCTGATATACTCCAAGGAAAAGACTCTCATTGGTACATATTTAGGTAGTTTGTAGGGTAACAGATTAGACCCAAAAAATCTAATTTCAGTATGTTTCTCATATAAGTACCAATCACCAGTTCTAGTGTGCTCTAATAGCTGTAGCACTTTCTTCATTTCATCACTGATTCTTGGTTGTTCTATGTTGGTCAACATATTTATCAATGGGTGGACAAAGTTATCTGTAAACTCTGCAAAAGTGAACTCTGTGGATTCTTTTCTGATCAAAGAAGTCCAAAAGATGACTGAAAGTGGATTTTCTTCTATATCTAGCTTTTGGAGGGTTATAGGAAACTTGTTTGCTTGAAAATACAAGAACATATGGAAGAGAAATGATGTATGTATAAATAATCCTTCAGTTGGAAATTTGACTAGCTAATCATGGATATTGTCAGCTATATACTCAGCATAATTGAAAATTACAGAGGGGGGTTGTCCTGGTGCAAAAGTAGATAGAAACCCTAGGATGGACTCATTAGTGTGCTCATCTGTAAAGTATCCTAGGATAAATGACAACATGGAAATGACATGCCTAGACCCTTCTGGAAATTTTGAAGTAGAATATGGAGGGTTTATTTGTGGAATTTCAACATGTAAAGGCATGAACACTTGAAAAATATGAAACCTTTTGGGAAAATCAAGACCAATGTCAACTTTGTAAGTGCTTCTATTGAAAAAGGAACAACTTTGGGATCGTGTTTGAGTTGTAACATCTGGTTTATGGATTCAACAATAACTGTAAACAATACCTCATTTTTTTCATTCATCATTGCTCTATTTTCAGGTGAATAATAACTCTGACACAATGTAATAACTTATGGGCATTGATGAGTGGCTGGAACAACATATTTGGGTAGGTTTGATTCCCAAATTTGGACTTCTTCAACCTGATTTAATGACTTTTCATAGCTCCAGCAGTGGAGTTCTAACAGATTAAATTCAACAACTGGATCTGCTATCTTATAGTCTACATCTGCTAAAGGTGTGTGTTCAATGTCTACAACATGAGGTTATAGAGGATTCACAACGATTGCAGTCTTGGATGAAATAGTTGGATTGGATTTTGACATTTTTTAGGCTTGGATAACTGAAACTTTGTTTTTAGGGCTTTTTGAATTCTTCTATAAGATTAAATGGTTTACAAAAGTGTTTCTTGAATTTCACAGAGGTTCTTGGATGAAAATGGGTACAACTTGGTTCTTTCCTTCGATTTTAACCTTCAATTTTGGTTTTCAAACTGTATTACAGACTCTCACAGATTTATTAAATAAGAAACAGGGATTTCTTGTACCTTTTTAGTAAATATTGGGCTAAAAATTGTTTCGAATTGAGCACAGAGGGTTGGCTTTACCTGCATAGGATTTCTCAACAATTTAGGATTCTTTTAAGTCTGCAAAAGCTAAATAAACTCGATATTATCCTTTTAAAACTGAATGAAGTATTAAAACAGGGGTTTTTAATCAAATTTTGACATGCATTTGACTCTTTTCAGGCAAATAGAAGCTTTCTTAGGGAAAATAGGCTTTTACTTTATTCAATTCCTTTAGCAATGTCTTTTCAAATGATAACAGGCTCGTTTTTCTTGGAAAATACCTATTTGCACATGTATAGGTATTTGTAACTGTTCTTTGGGAGTTTGACAGGTTTATGGTAGCTTTTTGGGCTTTAGAAACATCCTGGGATCTTTCTGAAGTCTTTTGGCAGCAACTGGGTGTCTTTTTTTGCTGGTTCTAGGCTTGAATCAGTGTACATGCTTCGTTTTCTGAGTCAGGAGGACGAATATAGTGAAATAATGAAAGAAAGGTTTGAATGGCACATTTTAGGAGTTTATTGAATGTTTAAGGTCTAGAATAGCCTGCAATAAATGGCAGTCAAGTCGGGTCAAATGGTGGTTTTCGAGCTTTCAAAGGTGAAAACCGCAAGTGGTTATCGTGCAAGAAATAGGTGGTAAGTGGTATTAGTTGGATTGGATGTGATCCAATAAAGCTCGGCCACGTGGAGGAGAGAGGAAAAGATGAAACCATCTATTTCGTGTGGTTAGGAAAGTGTTATGTTTGCGCAACTAAAAATGCGATATCGTCTTTTGATCGTCGGATTGAATGATCGGGATGCGAAGGGTTGCGATTTGCTGGGGGAGTTGTGCGGCATTAGGGTATGGGGCCCAGGTATGTTAATGTGGCAGGGTAATTTTAAACCTTATAAATATATATTTATAATGTTAAAAAACCTTATTTATATGATTGACAGAGGGGGGTAATGTTATATGTTTCAAATTAAAACATTAACGAATGTTTTAATAACATTGGCGCGGGAATGGCAATAACGTTACAAATGGGTATTTATAACATAAAATCCTTGCTTTATTTGATTGGTAGCATATATAATATATGGTAAATAAAATGTTTTTACGTGTTTTAAAACCATAAGGCGAGGGATTATAATATAGATATGTTTAAACCTATGGGAAAAAAGGCGAGTTTATTATTGACATGTGGGATAAATAAACATAGGTTTAAATTAAAATAAGTGGGTTTGAGGATATTAATATATAAATAAATTAATATATAAGTGAAGAGTTGTTTATAAGGATTTAATACTTAGGTTAGAAATTAATATGAAATGGAAAATGTAATGAAATCATTTAAAATAAATAATTTTAAACTAAGTGTAAATAGGTCATTTAAGCATAATTTGTCTCATTTTTATTTTTTACACATAGGCCAAGGATAAAATGCATTTTGTATGTTTTTTTGAGTGTTTTTGAATGAAAATGAGATTAATTAAGTAGGGTTTTTATTTTCACCAAACAAAAAATGTGTTTTACTTAGGAAAATGGATCATAGTTTTGGAAAAGGGTGAATATGCTGATGAAATGGGTTTTATGTAGGGAATCCAATATTTTTAACCTATTAGCCATTAAGCCTTGGGTCGGGTCCCAACAGAAGTCAGATAAATGCTCTGAGCTTCATTAAATGAAGGTTTAGAACACTGACTCTTTTGTGGAGGAGGAGAAATTAGTAGTTTTTTCCCGATGATGCTTTATTACATGTTTTGCAAAACTGCTTTCTACCTACCCATATTTATTATAACTGTTGAGCTCCTCATTTATTCTCTAACTATCCACTGATTTGTCAAGTTTAAATTGTTTGGCATATCTTTATTCTCTATCTAAAAAATGAAATTAAAAGCATGAAAATTTAAGATTAAACTATTTAACTAATCATGGATTATGACATTTTGGACAATTTGCACATAATCATTATTCCTGCAATAAAAGTAAATAGTAGTGGAATTTTGACTTGCTCACTTTTAGGTCTTATTTTTATTTCTTTTTTCTTTTGGGTTCTATTTTTTCTAAGTCCTTTGATTTTCTTTTAGGACTTTTACTCTCTTTTCATTTTTTATTATTTTCAAAATATGAAAAAACAACTTGCATAAAGCAAGGTATATACATATATATAAAACTATCAAAGTCAATTCAAAAATTATGAATCTTATTATTATAAGACCCTAACAGAGAGTACACAAATTGAAGTCACAAACTTGGAGAGAATATTACCCCAACTACTTTTGGATTTCTGAAATGAAACTTGGAAATTTGATTCAAATTTGTAAAATACGAGTTAAATTTCAAAAGTAATTTCTTTGCATACATATATTTTTGGCTAATGATAGAAGTCACCGAGATAAAAAAAAATAAAAAATCATAGTTCACTGGAGTTGGACCCTAAGTCGTAGTATTCAGAACCAACAAAAATTACTTTCGGGAATGGTTTGGACGTAGAGAGTTGGAAATATGTGTAGAATTTAAATGAAAAGAATGATAAAATAAAATTACTGGAATCTCTTGAGTTGGACTGATATTTAATTGTGTTACAATGTCAGTGCCAAATCTGAGGAGATCAAAAGAGAACACGTGGACAAGAATCATTTTCTTGGTATAACATATGCAGGGAATGGGAAGACAAGGATCTCTGAAAATCCATGCTTGGTTCGTCCAATAAGAGTTGCAAAAGTACATATTAGTAAGATGATAGACCCTGCGGTGCTGGGAAAATGTCTACAATCAATTGCTTGACTGGAATTACTCCATTCACTGCATGTGACACACTAATCTATGGGAATTATATCAAAAGAATGAGTGGAATGTCCAACATTCGAAGTCTAATTGGAGTTTGCCTTCAAAGTTTGCCTTCGGTTTGATATTCGCATGCCAAAACTTGACATTAAATTTAGAAGCAGCTCATATGTAGCCGGAAAATACAGTGGAGGAATGTAGCGGTGTCTTAGTGTTGCAATAGCTCTTATAGGGATCCTAAACCATATTTCTTTGATGAACTGCAAGATAGACAAAACGAGCTAAGGATTTCAGACATTTAGTCGAGTCTTTCAATTCTTCAAGGCAAAAGTTGAGACTGTAGTTTCTAAAGGAAAATTAGACTTAATTTATCATAAAATGGTTATAAATATAGAAGCATGAGATCCAACCCGCTATTAAAAGTGAGAAGAAATATGTTGAACGCATTTTCAACATAACAAGAACATGTACATATACATTACAATGCTGCTCGTTGCCAAGAATTTAAAACTTAATTGATCCAAACATAAAGATGTTGCACTTCTTAGAAAGCTGAAAACTAGCGAAGATCTTAAATTTTTCTTGCTATATAAATGAGAGAATTCAAATTCAATATATATATATATATATATATATATATATATATATATATATATTTTATTCTAACATTCAGAAAATGCCTGAAATGTAGAATTCCAGTCTCCAAGTAGATCTCCCTTCAAACCGAACAAGGACAACACAAAATCAATACAACTCCCACCTTATGCACAACACTAGCCTGCAATGAAATCGACCTTCTACACACCACTAACCTGCAATATATGAGGATGATATTTTTAATTATCACAACATAGATGTTGATTTTTTATTTTTGATATATTTTTTTCGTTAAAGAAATGGATAAATTTAAAACTAAATGCTTAAATACAATAAGAAATTTATATGGGAAGTGACAAGGAAGCTTTATATTCTCAATATAGAGCTGGAGTCGGTTTTTTTTATTTTTTAGAAAATAGATACAAGTTATTTAATTATAATTTCAATTAAACACAATAATAAGGAATATAGCATATTTATAGGTCAACATTTATTTGATTAAAACATACAATTAAAATCCATTTGCAACATAATTAACTAAGAGATTTCATTTTCAATAATTTATATGAGTAATTAATAATCAAAGAATGCTTGTATCAATAGCTTGGTTGACATTCCCTTGGATTTATATTGAGATGCTCCTTCTGCGTTACCCGATTGGATTTACCTCCCAGCCAACTAGGATTGATTTCCTAGCCCAAGAAACTTCCACAAGCTCCCTAGCCCTTCGAGCCCAAGTCCAACCATATGTAGTGTGTTCAAGTTGGAATCAACACCCTCCAATACCAAACAAAGACCAAGTATTGTTTCCAATGCAAAATAAGAACAAGGATCTCCTCCAATGCCAAACAAGACCAAGGATATCCTCCCTTCTCCTCTCATCCTCCTTCCCTTTTATATCTCTTCCTTTCATCCACCTCAACTACTTACCATTAATTCCATGACTACCCCTCATCCTTCTAATTTGTTAACTTTTAATTTCTTACCACATCTTATGAATATAGATATTTTATTCAAAAATAAATGGGAGAAGACCAAAATGTAGATTTGAGAAGACATATTGGAGGTACAAAATTTAGATATTTGATTTAGAAATAAATGAGAGAAGACCATACCTTATCTACAAGTTGAATTGAGAAGAAATATTGAGTGTAAAATATATAGATATTTGATTTAGAAATAAATGAGGGAAGGCCATACCTTATCTAAGATTTGATTTGAGAAGACATATTAGAAATGAAATAAATAATAAAATTCATACCGGTAAAAATAAAATAAAATTACAAATTCACAAGTGTAGATATTACTCAAAAATTATAAGTCATCATTTACAGATTAATTAAACACTAATCAAAATTTTCCTTATGGGATAAAGTGGGGCATTACAAGGCTTCATGATTGTATTAAATAAGGAGAGCTTTCAATAATTTATTTTAGATTGTTATTATGATGGTCTTCAATCTTGCTTGCTTTTGTTTCGATGGAGGAATATATAACTGTTGCATTAGAAACTTCAAGTATGCCAACAAGTTGTGATGTTCAAGCTATATTCCATTCACCTTATCTCTGAAACCATGTTGGAAAATCAAGGTCTTTGTAGATTAATGTTTGTATCCCTTACTTGATAATTACTTGTGATGTTTGTTGGATTTTTATTATTAAGTTTTACTTATTCATCAAGAAATTACCAAAACATAAAGAACACAAGATATAGGCTCCAAGCCAGGGTAAAACCCTATAATTGGGGAAAACCTGAAAAATCCTCCTCTTATAGAATCATATCAAAATGATACCTTCAAGACCCAAAGACCAAGACCTATTCCAAGCACCACGTAAGCCCTCCAAAAGTATTCTTCAGTCAAGTCAAAGTTTGCCAAGACAAATATGGTCAAGCTTCACAAAGTCTGCTACAAGTTAAAATTTCTTCCATCTTCTTCAGTTCTTCAATTTTTCCTGCAATATTTAGCCCTGAAACTTGTACAAAAAGCCTAACTCTCTTCACATGTGTGGGTAGAGTAGTCCAAGAACTTAGGTTATATTTTTCTTCTTTAGGTCTCCCCTTCTTCCTGTTTTTTTCTCTCCCTTACTTCTATTAATTACAGACTTCGAATTTCATTATTGTGTGTTAAATGAGGATGAGGTCTCCTCTATATATAGTCATCCAAGAGAGCTAAAAGGTTCCCATGAGAGCTGACTTATCATGGCAGGGTCGACTTGGTGTTGGAGGACAAAATGACTTTACATGACTAAAAAATCATTTTTCTTTCTTGTTATAAATTTCCCAAATAGGTATTATAAATACATATGACAAAGGCTCTTTTGACTCATTAAACCCTATAATCATGAAGAACATGCTTGACCTAGACTTGATCTTGAAGCCCATGCTTAAATAAATTTCTTTTTCTTCTTTTACATAAAATTAAAATTGATACAAAGTGACAAAGATAAAGATGAAGACCAAACCTAGTTACTTTTCCAACATAAGGAAATGATATTAATTAGTTAATTAGTTCATTTGTGGCATTTTGTGCAAAAAATAAAAATATTTAACCCCATTTTGTTGCTGGAAATAGAGAGAAATCTTGTAGCTGCTAGGCGGGAAGATTATTGTACCACTGAGATATTATCAATGGGTGGAAAACTTGGTACCTGTCAAGAAAAAGAATGGTGATATCAGATTATGCATTGATTTAAAAAATTTGAATAAATTCTCCCTGAAGGACAATTATCCACTACCCAAGATGGATCATCTAATGTAGAAAGTGATAGGAGACTCAAGAATATCAATGATGGATGGTTCCTCAGGATACAATAAGATAGCAATGCACTAAGGTGACAAGGATAAGACTGATTTCACAACACCATGGTGCAAATTTATGTGTGATAAAATTTCTTTTGGACTGATGAACACATGAGAAATATTTCAAAGGGAAATGAACTCGATTTGTCGGTGAGAAGGATAAGCTCATAGTCATATACATGGATGAAAATATTGTATTCTCAAAATTAGATGAAGAAAATTTAGAGCACTTGTGACAAAATTTTATGAAGTGTAGAAAGTTCGGCCTTTCATTGAATCCTAAGAAATCATTCTTCATGATATAGGAAGGAAAGTTGTTGGGGCATATATTCTTTAAGTGTAGTGTCCCTTCTTGGTTAGTTATTTTTGGTGACACCTAGAGGGTAATTTTGATGGAGTGTATAAATATTATATATGTCAAACTTATTTATATGATTGTACACTATAGACCTACTTTGGGTCACATGGTTGTTACATTATTATGATGATATCTATTGTTGAGTGTATAACACTGATTTTCGTTAAGTGCATATTAATGATGTTTGTTTTTTTGGCATTCTATATTGACTTTGGTGCATGAAATGAGTGATTGTCTATGATTGTGACACAAGAATAAAAGATACTATGTGCAGTAGTTAATGAACCATAATCTTGTTGATGATTTATGATGTGTATGATTATACATGCTTAACCTTGTATTTAGCAGGATTTTGCAGGGAACTTAGTTACTGTCAATAAGGATGCTCAAATGACTATGGAAGTCATGTATACATTTGGGTAAAATGTGATTGAATTAAATTCATTATGAATTTTCTTGATGCTTTTAATCTATGAGGTTATGGTGTGCAAGTACGGGGAAACAAATCCTTGCCAACATATCATCAAATTCATATGAGCTCACAATCAGTACCTTGAGGAAAACCATGTAGCTTCAAAGAGGAATAGATGAGAATATATGGGAAATATTAGGGCACAGAGTCCTAAGTTTTGAAAGATAAAGGCATGAAGTCTTGGATCTTTGGAATAGATCAAGGCATGGAGTCTTGATTCTACTAGGATGTGGAGTCCTAGACATAGGGACAAGGGCGCCAAGTCCTAACAAGTCAAGAGAGGTGCATAATAGGGGTGTGGATCTCTATTCTCTTACTTTAAAACACCACTTAAGGGCTTACATCATCATGAATTAATATAAGTTAAAATTTTAGTTGAATTAACTCCAATTTACCCACTTTAGAGGGTCATTTAAAATAAAATTTATTTTAATACAAAAATATTAATTACATATTTTTGAAAAATCAATAATAGAAAGTTTTCTATAAAGGACACATGGGGGGATGAATATTAGATAATTAAAGTAATTAAATAATTAAGAAAAAAATGAGAGGTTTCCACCTGAGGGTGGTGAATAATATGAATTATAATAAATTAAAAATTGGTTAATTTTTGCATGAAGGGATGAGGTGTCACTCCACTCCATGCTTATAAATATGGAAGGATTTTTCCCCATGAGGGGATACAAAGAATAGGGAAATGTTGCCAAAATGACTATCCAATTTCTAAATTAAAATCCTAATAATTTATCCTTGTTGATTGAGCTAAGTGGTGTGAGAGGAAGATATGATATCTTCCTTAGTTTGCCCCTAATTTCTCACTATTGTTGAAGTTGGTACTGTTTAGAGCTCAAGGGTTCCAAGCAAAGAAGTTTACATTGGATATGGTTGGATTGGTGTGTTAGAGTTCGCTAAAATAGTTCTTGTTGTTCTAAAAAATCTAATCATAGACAATGGTTTACCATTTATTTCTTTGGTTATACATATGTCGAAATCACAAAACTGCAAGAATATGTTTTTGTTTTATCTGACTGGTGAATAGCTTCTCCAATTATTAATTATTCATTTAAATGGGTTGGGAGCGGACAACATGATAGTGTTAATGGTAGTCTCTATATCTTCTATTCATTATAAGTGTAACTTTATTATTTTCAATTTTGGGATCTCAGTTTTATTGTACATTTATGTTTATGAAAGCAAACATTTCTATTTATGAAAGCATATGTTGAAGAAGAGTTACTATTATGTTAATTTTTGTTGGGAATAAAAAAAAGAGGATTATAATAATTCACCTCAGTAAAAAAACAAACCATTTAATGTAAAATATAATTGAAAGGTATGATGTTCATATTCCTACCTATTATATAATATCCTCCTTAGCTTAGTTGGTTTCCTTTAAGGGTATATATTTATCTTCATCTAATAATAGTTTTATGCAAAAGTCTTGTTGCAGTCATTGTTTTAAAATATAAGGGTTATTCTTTTTGCAGGAAAGAAATTTCTCTTGAAATATAACATTTATTCTTTTTGCAGAAAAGAAAGTCAAATATAATGCTTATTCATTTTGCAAAAAAGAAAAAAATATATATCTATCCTTAATTTATTGAGTATTAATGTCAATGTGCTAATTTAGAGCATTGTATCTTTAAATCCAAATGGGGATAATGCTTTTAGCTTGATGGGATTATATATTGGTGTGTTACATTTACTTTGGTTAATGCATGAGATAAATTAGTGTGTTAATCTTTTGTAACTTTTACTATAAAAACTTACCAGATAAATTAGTGTGGTAATCCTTTGTAAATTTTACTATATATATTCTTGGAAAATATGAGTTTATGATTCCTCCCTTTTCACTATGTAGTTTGAAGTTTTCATTATTTCCAAAAGTACTGGTCTCTAATAGTTTCTCAAAGGGGTTAAACTTGGTAATATTTTATAACATTGGCAATCTTTTATAACCTTGGTAATATTTATATGAATTCTTGGAAAATGAGATTTTATGATTTATCCATTTGCATTATGAAGTTTAAATCCTTTGTAACTTTTACTATATATATTTTTGGAAAATATGAGTTTATGATTCCTCCCTTTTCACTTTGTAGTTTGAAGTTTTCATTATTTCCAAAAGTATTGGTCTCTAATAGTTTCTCAACCGGGTTAAACTTGGTAATATTTTATACATTGGCAATCTTTTATAACCTTGGTAATATTTATATGAATTCTTGGAAAATGAGATTTTATGATTTATCCATTTGCATTATGAAGTTTAAAGTTTTTATTTTTGTAAAAATATTAGTCTGGAATAATTTTTGAAAGCAGACGTTTACCAATAGTTGATTTTGGAATGAGAGGAGTAATTTTTTAGATAGTGTGAAAGAACACTCTGTTTTGTTTGTTTGGACTGTTGTTGAAAATAATACTTGGGAATTTTGTTCAAAATAATACTTGAGTCTTTCTGTAGGTTGGAAAGATATAATTTCATTTTGTTTCATGCAATATGCAATGGTAAAAATAAAATGTTTAGTTCATTTATAGACATCATACTCTCGTATCCTTCATTGACAGGGATGTTATTCAAATATTAAATTGACTTTATTTTACTAAGCTTGAGATTCAATGACATCGTTATCCTATTATTAGGCAGTTGAAATTGTATGTAATTTATTAAGTATTGGAAATTGCATCGTATGTTTTAAAAATTGAAATATAATTATGTCGTATTTTTCCTTTTCAGATATATATAAATTCCCTTGGAATATTTCGCATTTAAAGCTATGGTATTGACTAATATTCTCAGTACATAAAGAGATTAAGTTTAGTTGTTTGGGGTAAATAAGATAACTAATTTGGAAGTAAGATAAATGGATTTGGAATTAGCATGTTTATTCAAGTTATAGTATCAAAGATTTAAAAGAAAATTATTCTAGTGGGGTCAACAATATATGAGCCAAAAGAAAAGGAAGATTAATTTCCATAGCTAGTAAGAATATATAAAGTCATTAAATAAGTTATAGAGAAGAGGAAATGGAAATGAATCCTAATATTGTGATCAATGGTATCAAATATTTCTAAAATGGAAGAATTTTATGTTTAAAATATAGGGTATTGTTTCAAAGAAATATTCTTCAAATAAATGGATCAAATGTTAACATGAAATTTATTTTACTTGGAATGAATGTCCTAGGATATGATGAGTTCTTATTCATTTTTGGAAGAATTATAATTTATGTGATGATTAATGTGTTTTTTTTTCATGTACTATGAAAGGCCAAAAGCATGATAAAAAATCTCTGTAAAATATTGTTAACATATAGAAATAATATAGATCTATTTTCAATGTCTGTATGAAACATGGACGGGCTATATATATATATATATATATATATATATATATATATATATATATATATATATATATATATATATATATATATATATAACACCTATTTTGGGTAACTTGAGTTACATACCTTGTTGGTAGTCTAGGGATATTACACTAAGGAAGGCATTAATATTGGTCCAAAAGAGTGGAAGATATATAAAAAATCAGCCTACCTTGAAATAAAAATGCAGTCTACTAATTCTTGGGAAAAATAAACTTTGTACGCAGATTTATCATAAACTCTACAAAATTCCTCAAATACATATGGGCTAGCTAAAAAATAAACAGTGAAGTGATATGGACACCTAAGGTCCATGCATCCTTTGAGAAGATCAAGAAGGACATAATGGAAGCCACAATCCTGGCTAGTCCATATTTTCGAAAGGAGTTCCAGAACTTTTCGTTTTCTTTTGAACACACTATTGCCATACTCCTTATGTAGAAGAATGAAGAGGGGCATGGAAAAACCATAGCATTTTTTTTCCGTGCATTGAGAGATGCAAAGCTAAAATACATTATTATAGAAAAGACAACATATTCTATTGTAAATACATTTAAGGCATTTCAAGAATAAGTGTTGTATTCCAAAGTAGTATTATATGTGACATCATCGGGAGAAAAAGAGATACTAACAAAACCTGATAGTGATGATAGATGAGGAAATGGTTAGGAAAGCTCCAAGAATATGATATGGAAATCAGACTGAAGAAGCTTGTGAAGGTTCAAGGCCTCACAAAATTACTCAGAAAATATAATCATGTGGCATTGGAAATGCGCACTAATGAATATATTTGTAACATCCATGGAGAGGAGAATCCACAAGAACCTCCTTCTTTAGACGATGGGAATCCACAAGAAAATCTTCATCCTGGTAGAGAGAATCCACAAGAAACTCTCATTCCAATAGGAAGGAATCCACAAGAACCCTTCCCACTGGATGGAAGGAGTCCACAAGAACCCTTCTAGAAATACCTTTGAAAGTTTCAAGACTCCATATGGTGTCATGATATCATATTTTTCTTGCAGAATTTACAATGCTTTCCCGAACTTCCTAAGGCCAAATGTAGATCTCTCAAATTAAAATCAATCAATTACTACATTGTAGATAGAGGCTTGTATTTAAAGGATCATATAGACATATTGCTAACTTGAGTTATTGAAGATCAAGCACATGATGTCATCATAGAATTTCATCGAGGAGTATGTAGTGGAAATCGGGCATGGATTGTCACAACTTATAAAATTTAGAGAGCAATATATTATTGGCCTTTCCTTTCAAAGAAATAAATTCTACTATCAAGGCTTATCTAGAGTGTCAAATATTCACACTAAAACATAAGATTAAATATCTACCATTGAATCCAATCAAATTTCAAGCTCCATTCCAACATCGGGGACTAGATTTCATTAGAGAGATACACCTAAACTCAAGTGGTCAACACAAATACATTGTAACAACCACTGGCTATTTCACTAAGTGTGTGTAAGCCATTCTGACTTGCAGGGTTAACGAGAAGTTCATTATTGCTTTCTTAGAAGACACCATTCTCTTTAGATTTGGATATTCCGAAAGGTTGATCATAGACAATTCCCATACCTTCAAGTATTTTAAGATGATGCAATTATGTCAGGATTATAGCATAAAACTAGTGCATTCCACAACATACTATCCTCAAGGAAATGGATTAGCATAATCATCAAATAAAAACTTGATGAGAATCATCAAGAGAATGTTGGAAAATAATAAAAAAGAGATGGAATGAAAATATGAAATATGCACTTTGGGTAGACACGATCAATACCAAAAGTGTTATGAAACCAACTCACAAAATAGAAGAAAAGAGAAATCAACGACTTAGAAATCAACCTCTTCGAGGGGGAAGCCTCCTTTACATTACATAAATGAAAAATTCATGGATGATACAAATTAAAAAACCTCCTTTCTATATATAGGAGTCCATGGGGTCACAATATAATCCTAGACGACCTAAAAATAATAATGTAAGAGCACAACAATAATAATAATAGTGGGCTTTTATGGGGCACAATAATAACAATATGGGGACTACAGGGGTACAACAATAACAATAAGGGGGATACACTAATAACAATAAAGGACTACACTAGTAATATAGGGACCTAACATGCCCCTATCCTTCAAAAGAGTGTTTTCCTCAATGCTTGAGTAATTTTGGATGCTTCTGTATAAAATTCTCATCCTCCCAAGTGGAATATTCAGTGGGTAAGTTCTTCCACTTGATGAGATACTCTGAAATTGGTTGATTTCATAGATGTCAAGTTCTTGTTTCCATGACTGCTTTAGGTTTTAATATTATTTTTCCCTCCTCATCAGTTTCTGGAAATATTGTTTGTACTGGAAGCTTGTCAGCTATAACCTTCTTTAAGCATGAAATATGGAAAACTGGGTGCACTTAGGAAGAAGCAGGAAGATCCAATTTGTATTCCATAATACCAATCTTTTGCAATGCCTCGTACTGACCATAGTAATTTGGTGATAATTTATTATCCTTCTTAGCTTTATTGAGGGGCATTTGTTTGTATGGTTGTAGCCATAAAAATAACCAGTCTCCTACATCAAAACCTCTCTCATTGTGATGTTGATATGACTGTTGTTTCATTCGATTTTGTGACAAATTTAGGTTATCCTTTAAGAGTTTGAGAACTTTTTGTTGATGGTCGATGTGATCTTACACTACTTGAACCTTAGAATTTTTATTAAAGATGATGTGATCGACGGTGGATGATATCCATAAAGTGCCATAAATGGGGTCATTTTTGCTATAGTATGGAAGGAAGTCTTATACCACCATTCAGCCAAAGGTAACCACTTGGACCATTGTGTTTGTTTATCATATACAAAAGAATGGATATATCCTTCCAAACATTTGTTCACTATCTCAGTTTTCCCATCAGATTGAGGATGATAAGATAAGCTATGAGCTAGTTGAGTACCAAAACAAGAAAATAATTCCGTCCAAAAATTTCTAGTGAAAATGGGATCTCTGTCACTTACAATAATCTTTGGGTTTCCATGTAGCTTTTGAGTTGTTTCCATAAATGAAGTAGCAACTGTACTTGCTTTAAATGGATGATATAATGCAAAAAAGTATGCATACTTCGTAAGTCTATCAACTACCACCATGATGACACTCTTTCATTCGGAATTAGGTAAACATGTGATAAAATCCATTGAAACCTCCTCCCAACGTTGACTTGGAATGAATAAAGGATGTAGCAGACCAGGGGTATTAATTGTATCAACTTTATTTTGCTGGAAAACTAAACATTCCACCACAAAATTTTGAACATCAAATTTAAGGCCATCCAAAAAAATTATCTCTTCACCCTGTGGTAAGTTTTTAAAAATCCCGAGTCTCTTAAAGGAGAGGTGTGCAATTCCAAAAAAATATTTTGTTTTATTTGGAAATTCTTACAAAGATATAAGAGATCTTTGTACAATAAGGAATCATTTTTCCAACTAAATGTATCAGATGTACTGGGATATTGCTGCAAATTTTTAATGAGTGTCCACACTTCTTCGTCATTCTTCCATTCCTCCATTAATTCAGTTATCCAATATGGTTGGATAATAGAGATGCACAAAGTAATGCTTCCACCTCCTCATCCTTTCTTGAGAGTGCATCTGCAACAAAATTTAGCTTCCCTTTTTTGTAGATGATTTCAAAGTCATAACCCAACATCTTTGTGACCCATTTTTGATACTCTTCTGATGATAGTCTTTGTTCCAAAAAGTATTTAAGACTATCATGATCAATTTTCACCTTGAAGTGTCTTCCCATTAGATAAGGTCTCCATTTCTTTAGTGCATGTACACTTGCCAACATTTCCTTCTCATAAATAGCTTTTTGTAAATACTTTCCTTTGATTGGAAGACTTTTAAAAGAAATGGGTCTTCCTTTTTGCATTAAAAAATCACCAATTCCATTTCATGAGGCATCACATTCCACAATAAAGGTTTTTGTGAAGTTTGGCGTAGCTAAGACCAGTGCTTGGCATATTGCCTCTTTAAGATGTTCAAAGGCCTTATTTGCTTCAAGAGTCCATGAAAATTCATATTTATTCAACAATGTTGTTAGAGGTGCCTCTATTCTCCCATAATTCTTAAAAAAATTTGATAATACCCTGTTAACATGAGAAATCGTCGCAACTGCTTTATGGTTGTGGGGGCTTTTCATTCCTTAATGGCTTTAATTTTATTAGGGTCTACCTTAACACCGTATTGAGATACAATATGACCCAGATATTCCACTTCTTGCATTCCAAAGAAACATTTGGAGGTTTTTACATATAATTGTTTCTCCTCCAATAGTTTGATCACCCTGTCAACATGTTGAACATGATCCTTCCAAGACCTGCTGTAGATTAGTATATCATAAAAAAATACTAACACAAATTTTCTAAGGAAGGGTTTGAAAATGGAATTCATCAACTCTTGAAATGTAGGAGGTGCATTGGTAAGACCAGAAGGCATGGCCAAAAATTCATAATGACCCTCATGAGTTCGAAATACTGTTTTCAGAATATCTTCAATCTTCATTCTAATTTGATGATATCGTGAACGTAGATCCAACTTGGTAAAATAAATTTCTCTGTGTAATTCATCCAATAATTCATCAATCACAAGAATATGAAATTTATCTTTAATAGTGGTCTTATTGAGATCCCTATAACCCAGACACATGCACCATGATCCATCCTTCTTATGCACCAATACTACTAGAGCAAAGAAAGAACTTTGACTAGGTTGAATTATACCAGCCTCTAACATTTATGCAATCATACGTTCAATTTTTCTCTTTTGGACATAAGGATATATATAAGGCCTGATGTTTGGATGAAAACTTTTGGAATCAAATGAATAGCATGATCATGATCACGAATAGGTGGAAGTCCTTTGGGAGTTTCAAACACCTTGGAATGATTATCTAAGACTTTTTGGAGATCTGGAGAAATAGATGATTTTGATGTTGGAACTTCTAGTGAGCATAATTATGAAATTACGCCTTGTTATTCTTTCTTCAGAAGCTTTTTCATGACATTAGAGCCTATTATCTTTCCTGGCTTCCCTGTGATACCCTGTAATTCAACTTCCTTTCCTTTTGAAAAAAAATTCAAGAAAATATATTGAAAATTAAAATCTACCCCCAACAAAGATTGTAACCAGTGTACTCCTAGTATAACATCAACACCTCCCATTGGAATGGAAAGCATTGGACTATTCAATACATATTCCACCATGGTTATCTTGATATTATGACACTTTCTAGAGAAATTTATAGTTCCTCTATTTGCAACCATCACTTGACACTCTGGAGCTGGGTATAGGAAGTAATTCAATTCCTTGGCTACCTTAGAATGAATAAAATTATGGGTACTACCAGAATCAATGAACACTATCACATTTTTCTTCTTGATATGTCCTTCTATATTGAGAGTTTGAGGAGTGGTAATTCCTTCCAATGCATTATAGGATATGGTCGGACTCATTTCTCTTTCTCTAGGGTTGGTTCCTGGTGTATATCCTCTTCCTTTGAAGTTTCTTGTTAATTTTCTTCGTCCTCTTCACAATCTATGTAAAATAATTTATTCTCACCCCACTTATAACCTTTGGTTTATTTTGTATCACAACTATAGCAAATCCCTTTTGCTCCTTTTTCTTCCAATTTTTGTGGTGTCAACCTTGTAGGTTATGGAAGTCTAGGAGTAGCAACACTTCCATATTTATAGATGTGAGTGGTAGGTTTCCTTGTCGCCATAATTTTCAATTTTTCTTGTCAAACTGAATGTCTTCTCCAATGAATCAGGTTACCAAAGGCGAACCTCATGTTGGATTGTAGCCTTTAAAGTCCCTATGAAGACATCAATCCTGTGTTCCTTTGGAATATCAATTACTCTTATATTCAAATTTTGGAAGTCCTCAATGTGCTCCACCATTGAACCCTTTTGTTTGAGATTTATCAATTGGCTAAAGAAGGTGTTGCTCTTTGTATCCTCATAATGTGCTATCATTTTCTCCGTAAAAATTGACCAAGTGACATTTTTTTTACGAGAGAAAATCCATCAATACCATACAAATGTATTTTGTTCTAAATATAAAGTTATTATGCACACCTTTTGTGTGTTTTTCACATTATGGAGATCAAAATATTGCTCCATATGTAGTATCCATGTTACGGGATCCTTGCCAT
The DNA here is from genome assembly GCA_034641835.2 of Pinus albicaulis. Lineage (NCBI taxonomy): Eukaryota > Viridiplantae > Streptophyta > Pinopsida > Pinales > Pinaceae > Pinus > Pinus albicaulis. The sequence goes on along the minus strand of CM076575.1, from coordinate 1,439,843,344 downwards.
CAAACTTACTCATATCGGTCTTTGGGATATGGTGGGTCTTCAATCCAACATTAGAGTTTATGAAATCACTATTAACATTTATTTTGTGCTCATAATGAGTTTCCTATACTACCTTTTCACCATTAGGAATAATTTCTTGTATCAACTTTGTCAAACCTTCCTTCAAACCTTCCATGTCCGCTTTGTAATATTCCCACTTTAGCACACCGCTAAATGGAATATTAAATTTTGATGTTTACACATAGGAGGTAAATAAATGGGTAAGGAGGCCTATACATTGCATAAGAATGAATAAAATCCCTCATAGTATGAAAGGGGATATTCATAAGAGCGGGATTTCACATCCTCAAGTGTGAAAGAGGGAATTTGCATGGAGACAAGGTCAAGTTTGACCAAGTCAACAATGCTGGGATAGGAGGTGGAGATCAACACAGTATGAATGGGAAGAGGGTTATTTGGTGAAGGAAAACCCTAATGAGTGGGACCCATGGAGAGAGGGCTTTCACTTGTTTAAAGGAGGGAAAGGTAGCTGTTGTTATGCATGCTATGTATTATTTATTTCTTGGTCTGTTTAGACTTTGTGCATTCTCCTGCTGTTTAGCAGAGTTGCACTGCTGCTTAGCACAATGATTTCCTTTTTATGAATTCCTTCTCCTTTTAAGAGAGGAATTTTGAAGGAGCTTGCACTTCATTTCTCCACATTCAGGCTTGAGGCCAAGCTTCCTCCTTCAGCTACAGCGTTATTCCTGTAGCAGGAAATGTTGTGTTGCAGGGTGTTGCAGTGGAGGGTTGACAACAACACTTCCAGGGCTTATTTTACAAAGGAGAAAGATTTCTTCCCTTTGAAAAACCTGTGAGGAAGATTCTAGAGCTTATTGCAGATTTTGGCACTTGGCCAACACATTCCCTTTCACCTACAGTGCAGTCCCTTCTCTAGACTGTGTTATTGTCAGTGTGAAATTGCAGTGAGGGCTTGCAGGATTATTGGAGGGTGAGATCTTCAGTGATAGGATCAACCTTTCACTTGGGAGATAATTGGAGGAGGTTTATTTATATGATGCAACATCTTCAGTCATCTCCATATATTTCTAGTTCTTGAGTTGCAACTGCTATTTTGCAACTCCGACATTTCTGCAGTTTTGCATATTTCATCCAATCCTTCCAGGATTGACTTGAAATAGTCTTTGGGAGCAAATATATTCTCTCCCACTATTGTATGAGCCATATGTATGCAGATCTATGATGTTTTTTATTTCCTGTAGCAGTGCTCTATCCATGACTGCGCAGTTTTGATCCATAGACACTTTTCTATGTAGCAACATTCCATCTTTTGGCATATGTATTCATGGGAGGCTCATTTGCCTTGCTTATTTGAGTTATGCACACTTCTATTGAACTAATTTTCTGTTGATATGTATAATAAAATGGCTCCATGGTTTCCATACATTTTTGTATGATGTTGTTCACTGCTATTTCTAGTTTGTGTTTACATATTGCTGGATCTCCAATTTAGGAATACTATAACATATTCCTAACATTGTAGATTTTCCCTATTTTGGGATATTACAGTGGTATCAAAGCATAATCTTGGCTCAGCCTATGGAACTAAGCCATGATGCTATCAAGAAAAGAGAAGATGAAGACTCCATTCTTTGGAGGAAAGAAGGAGGATAGGCTTTCAAAGCTTCTTCCTAAATATGTACATAACATTCATGAAGATTTAAAAAAGATAAGAAGGGAGATGTATACAGAATCTCAAAGAGGGTTTGATACTGAGTCAAACTCTATATTTTCTTATGGGAAGGGTGAGCATGTAGCCACACCCTATGATGCACAGTGCAGTCACATGCCCAATTTTTCCATGAGAGAGAGGGAGGAAGAAGGAATTCTTAAGAGGGGAACTCTTAGTGGTTTCTTGCATGAATATGAATCTCAAACTCAGAAGTTTAGAGATCATATCACTTTCCCCAGATTTTTTCAAGATCAAGGTGAGGAGGAGCAAGCAGCTTAATGTGGATAGATTTCTTCTATATACCTTTAATGGTTCACCTACATATTCAGCCAGGGCTTGGGTGGAAGAGCTAGACACCTTTTTACAACAGCATCAAATTTCTGAAGATGAAGCCATCAGAGTAGCAGTGCTGCATTTTGGAGGTTAGGCCTATGCATGGTGGATATTTGAGTCTTTTTCCTTAAATAATTCAAATACTTTTTCCTATGCAAGGTTTATTAGAGCATTGGTGGAAATATTTGATAAGAAAATTTCTGAAACACATGTGGTGAGGCAAAACAAATCTAAACAAACAAAGACCTTGCATGTGATGGAGGAAACCATAAAGCAAAAACCACTTCAGAAAACCATGGAAGAGGCTAATATCATGCATTATACTTTGCTGGAGGCAAGACCTTCATCTTGTATTTTGGCACAAGAAGGCAAGAATATCCCTTTTCCAAAATAGGATCCAATCATTGGAGTGTTGCCCTTTCATGTTGAGGAGGCTAAGGGCAGCAGTGCTATCAGATCTGGAGTTGATCTAGCACCTCATGTAGAGGAAGGAGGAGCTCTCGCTCCAACTAGAGGGATTCTTGTATCTTTACAAGGAAGTCCCCAGGATCTCATATGTGGAGATCAAGGCACAACTCATGTTTTACATGTGCCATTGATGATGACGTGTGGAACTATGGAGTTACAAGGAGGGGATAAGGAGGATAACCAACATCATGTGATGAGGAGCACACACCCCTGTCTATTTCATGAGGTTGATGCACTTAAGAGGGAGACTGGATTGTGCAGTGAAAGTAGGGGCAAGTCTATCCATTCATATATGCAGTCTACTCTTGATGATGATGTCTCATTGCATGGAGACATTTCACCAAGGAGACCACCAGATCAGCAGATGATGAGAGATGCTTCACATTTTGAGGCACCATTCATTGATTTCAGAGGAGTGGAGACCTTGGGAGGTCATTGTACAATGCTGAGAGTCTTGGGTAGACTCAAGGAGGAGAGAGGCATTCTCTCAACATCATCTTTACCCACTCTCATTTCAGATTCTGCTTTGTGGCAGAAGCAGCAGGGGAAGGATAGCAGTCTTCCAACTTGCATCTTTGGCATGGGAGATGTCAAAGAGGAGGATGACCATATGAAAAATATTCTTCATGAGAGATCATCAGTGCTGTCACTATGGAGGATAGATCCATATTGGAACTCCCGGCTGTTGGTGGAGTATTCCATGGATCTTTTCACTTGCATGATATTGGATGACCAGTTGCATGAGGAGGGATATTCAGTCAGAGATGGGTTCATCTAATATCATGGTAGGATTTTCTTATCTGGAGCTTCCAAGCTCAAGGAGAAGTTGCTACAAGCAACTCATGAGGGTTTCCTTTTCAGCCACACTTTTTCTATGAGAGCATACCACACCATCATGGAGGGGTATTTTTGGAAGGGTTTTGAGGAGGAGATATATCAACATATGAGGAGATGCATGGATCATATGGAGATGGAGAAATTTTCACAACCAACTCTTTTCTCTTTGAGTATGAGAGGAGACACCACTCCATTTGTATGAGCAAGAAATATGGTAAGGGTATTGTTGATTTGCATAGTAATTTGTATATATGTATGCATCTCTTAACCATATATGTGCAGGAATTTTCTCAAAGGAGGAATATTATTCCTTCTAGATTTCATGGTATACTTAAGGCCACTATAGATGATCACTCCCTAGGAGGATTTGGGGAGGATATTTCTTGTGGAGAACATACTCACCTTGCACAATACATCATTCACTTTCTCCAAACACATGAGGAGAATGGGGTAGCAATCAAGTGGTTGAGAAACCACACTCTTTGTCATTCTCTATTGCAGTTGAGGGTCAAGCTGTGCTGGTTTCATTTGAGGGACCATTTTCCTTCTCCATTACTACATATGGCAACAAGCATGATTCTCATTATGGTTCCCTTTATTGCTATTGCTATTTCTTTTCTTGGGAGCATAATTGGGGGAGAGACACATTGGGTGGATGTGTCCTTTGAGGGAGAAGTTCCCCACACTTTTTGCATTACACGTTCTAAGGGGAGCATGGGAGATGGTATGGCCACCATAGAGAAAAAATTGTTTCCTTATGAGGTGAGCCATATGATTGATGTGATGCCATATGATGAATTTCCAACTCATCATATATGGGGATATTTGGGCCAACATGATTCATATGGTTGGAGAGGAGATATTTGAGGATCCAATATTCTTCTTGCCACTTGAAAGCAACATTATTGCAGCCCAGGATCAACAGACACTCTACACTTATCTTAAGTGGAGAGAAGGACAACATGGGGTAGACTGTTTTGTCTACCAAGATCAGATTTTTAGCCCACCTACATTGCAAGAGCTCAAGGTGGAGGATGATTTGTATGAGTTGCCATGTTTGGAGGTAACACATTTTGTATGGATGATTGCTTGGGGATGGGAGCTTCATATGGGGATGGTCGATCCCAAATCATATCAGACCTCATGCCTCAAGAAGGCCCCTTAGTTTTATCTTTGCAGTTGCTTGAGGACAAGCAACATTTGGGAGGGGAGGACTGTAATATTCCCACTTTAGCACACTGCTAAATGGAATATTAAATTTTGATATTTACACATAGGAGGTAAATAAATGGGTAAGGAGGCCCATACATTGCAAAAGAATGAATAAAATCCCTCATAGTATGAAAGGGGATATTCATAAGAGCGGGATTTCACACCCTCAAGTGTGAAAGAGGGCATTTGCACAGAGACAAGGTCAAGTTTGACCAAGTCAACAGCGTTGGGATAGGAGGTGGAGAACACTTTGATACACAACAAAGTATGAATGGGAAGAGGGTTATTTGGTGAAGGAAAACCCTAATGAGTCAGACCCATGGAGAGAGGGTTTTCAATTGTTTAAAGTAGGGCAAGGTAGCCATTGTTATGCATGTTATGCATTATTGATTTCTTGGTCTGTTCAGACTTTGTGCATTCTCCTGTTGTTTAGCAAAGTTGTAGTGCTGCTTAGCACAAGGATTTCTTGTTTAGGAATTAATTCTCCTTTCAAGAGAGGCCTCTTGAAGGAGCTTGCACTTCATTTCTCCACATTCAGGCTTGAGGCCAAGCTTCCTCCTTCAGCTACAATGTTATTCCTATAGCAAGAAACGTTGTGTTGCAGGGTGTTGCAGTGGAGGGTTGACAACACCACTTCCGAGGCTTGTTTTTTAAAGGAGAAAGCTTTCTTCCCTTTGGAACACCAATGAGGAAGATTCTGGAGCTTATTGCAGATTTTGACACTTGGCCAACACATTCCCTTTCACCTACAATGCAGTCCCTTCTCTAGACTGCATTATTCTCAGTGTGCAATTGTAGTGAGGGATTGCAGGATTATTGGAGGGTGAGATCTTCAGTGATAGGATTAACCTTTCACTTGAGAGATCATTGGAGGAGGTTTATTTATCTCATGCAACATCTTTATTCATCTCCATCCAGTTCCATTTCTTGAGTTGTAGCTGCTACTCTGCAACTTTGACATTTCTGTAGTTTTGCATATTTCAGCCAATCCTTCCAGGATTGACTTGAAATAGTCTTTGGGAGCAAATATATTCTCTCCCACTATTGTATGAGCCATATGTATGTAGATCTATGATGTTTTTTATTTCCTGTAGCAGTGCTCTATCTATGACTGCGCAGTTTTGATCCATAGACACTCTGCTATGTAGCAGCATTCCATATTTTGGCATATGTATTCATGGGAGGCTCATTTGCCTTGCTTATTTGAGTTATGCACACTTCTATTGTACTCATTTGCTGCTGATATGTATATTAAAATGGCTCCATGGTTTCCATACATTTTGGTATGATGTTTTTCACTACTATTTCTAGTTTGCGTTTACATATTGCTGGATCTCCATATTCCTAACATTGTAGATTTTACCTATTTTTGGATATTACACGCTTTTAGATCATTATTCATGTCTTCCATGTTGCCTTTCATTTTTTCATCGATATTAGCTTCCATTCCATCCATCTTAGATTCCATTCCATGCTTCAAACCATCCATCTTATCTTCCATGCGTTTCTTCAAACCATCCATCTTAGCTTCCATTTCATTTTTTATTACTCTTTGCTAGAGTGAAATTTGTTGCACTTGGTCTTGTAATTTTGATATATCATGTTGCAATTCTTCCTCTTCATGAGCCATAGTAGAGAATTTTGAGGGATTAATGGGTGTTGAATTAATTTTTAGGGGAATTTTAGAACCCAATAGTGATAACTGTGCTTCAATATTCCCTTGGAATCACTTCAAACTGATTTTTCAAACAAGGCTTATGCAATTTTTAAAAAGCAATACACACCTTTTTCTTGATTTTGAGTAGCTCGATATTGAAACTAATGTATCTTTGTAATTTGGGATCCCAAATATTTTATCTTCAGTCCTTTAGTATCCCTATAAATATTCTTTCCAATTCCACAAGTCTGACTTGATTTGGATTCTTCAAGACAAATTTATGCCCAATATCCCATAATGTCCTAATTATGGACTAGTTCAGTAGAGCGCACTTGTATGGCATGCCACACATCACTGTTTCCTCCTTCAACTCTGAAATCGATACAGAAGAAACTAAAGTACGTGTAATTTAGGATTTTTTTTGCAGAATTCCAATCTAATGCTCAAAGAGAGAGTTATGAAAATTTTCCCAAGGTCACCTCTTTGAAATGAAATTCAGGAGCCTACAAAAACCATAACTTGCACAGATCATATCTCCGAAAATATTGCGAAATAATATTTTAAATTGTTACACAAAGTTTCTTAGGATTTGTTCACAAATGGGTTTTTTTTATATCTTTTGAACCTTCATAGAAAAACAATTATAGCGGAAATTCCATGATGCCCTGTTTGAAGTAGCGAAACCCTAGAATCCAAAGCTCTGATACCAAATGTTATGAAACCAACTCATAAAATAGAAGAAAAGAGAGATCAACGACTTATAAATCAAGCTATTTGAGGGGGAAACCTTCTTTACATTGCATAAATGAATAATTTTTGGATGATACAAATGAAAAACCCCCTTTCTATATATAGGAGTCCATGGGGTCACAATATAATCCTAGCCGACCTAACAATAATAATGTAAGGGAAAAAAAATAAAAATAGTGGGCTTTTATGGGGCACAAAAATAACAATATGGGGACTACAGGGGTAAAACAATAACAATAAGCGGGCTACACTAACAACAATAAGGGTCTACACTAGTAATATAGGGACCTAACAAAAAGAGATATTGACACCTTCCCTTATCAACTTGTATATGGTACATATGTCATCTTCCCTATGAATCTTACCCTACCAGTGATGAAGTTGCTACAGGAAGAGAAGTCAAACACTAGCTCAATGTAGAAGAGAATTTATCAGATGATGGAAGTTCAACAACTAAGAGAGGAGGCCTTGAGAAAAACTGAGGCACAATAGCAGAGGATGAAAGATTCCTTTAATAAAAGAGAAAAAGAGTGTGACCTGCAAGATGAAGAATTGGTACAAAAGTGGGATTTAGTCTGAGCTGATAAAGGCAAACACGATAAGTTAGAAAATCTATGGATTTTCCCATTCATAGTACAAGAGGTTCAGGATAATAACACTTATCATCTAGAAACTTGCGATTGAGATATCCTCGAGAACCTTGTTAATGGCACATTTGTGAATAATTTCTTCACATGACTGTTGTATTTAAAAAAAAAAAAAGAAAAAAAGAAAAAAAAGAGAGAGAAATATTGGTTTTCAAAATTTATTTCTCAAAAATTTGTTTTGAAGTATTGAATTTTCAATTGTCAATAAAGTTACAAGAAGAGACAGATTCCTTTTCGAGCAGACTCCACAACCCAAAGGAACTACAAGTTCTCAATACATCATAGGGGCTTGTTTTCCCACATGGATCTAATGTTGGTGTCGTAATATTGTGAAATTTATTTACAAAATCAACTCGAGGGTGCCAGATCAGATCAGACGGTGGGAGCCCCCGACCATTCGATAACTCAGGGTGATCCATGCCATAAAGGTTCAAAAAGTATAACACCTCATGGTGATACAAAGGGGGTCACATGTTGTGTCCTCATGCCCCCCACACACCCCTAAAAATTTCTTTCCAAATCCGTTCAACACACTTGTTGATCCAGGAGGATCCTAAAAGGCCAAAATTTTGAAGCTCGAAACTCAACGAAACCTATATCAAATCGAAGATCTCGTTGTATTGAATCCAACATAATGAATGAAACATCAATCCAAAATTGTATGAAAAATTTATGGCTTGCTGAATTTGTTGGAAAATAACTAAAAATTTTTGCAGGCATGACCCATAGTGATGACGTGGCACTGATGTCAGCAGCATGAATGTTGACGTCATCCATACGGCTGATGATGTCAACAATATGAAATGGTAGTACGGTCAATAGGGAACCAATAAAAAAACGACACATGGTAGATGACATCAACATGACATCAACAATCAAATTAGCAACCTAGACAACAATACACACGAATCATAATGCACCATGTGGCACCCAGTCAGCAACCGATCGATTTTCTTAATGAGGCGATATTTTTAACCTTCATGGCAGTTAGTGGTGATCAAATTTTCATCTATTTAATTTTTCAAATGACCTCCAAAAGAGTCAGCAAGGGTTTTAACTATTGGATTTTAAAACAATAAATAAAATAAATTTGAAACTCGCCAGCTTACGGGCTCTCAAACCCCGTCGGCCGACCCAGTGATGGTATATATGTATATTATTAATGAAACTGGAAAGAGTTGAATCTTCTCAGTGGGTTCATCAGCTAGAAAACTGATGATGTAAAAATAATGGCACCAATAACCAACCAGTAGCGCCAAATTTCACTAAACAACGGGCCAAAACGAATACAAGTGGTGGGTTGTGGGGTTTGAACTTACGAAATTTCCCCAACCAATTTTATATTATTTGACTACTAACCATTGAGCCAATGGAACATGGTTCAAAAATATGCACAAATAATTCCATATAGACTCATATGAAGGCCGAGCAGGAGGGAGCACAAGCCGAGGAGGGAGAGTTTTGAACAAACAACCCAAACCTACAGAACCCACCCGACGGAACTTGACACAGAACCCTGCACATATGAGGATTATGAAAAGAATATTCTGTGTCATATTTCAGGAATATACTTGTGAGGGAATATAGATGGAATCTAAAATATTCACTAGAGCTTGAGAGGTCACCAACACAGAATTGGGCTGACTTTATAATCATTTTTCACAATTTTTTTCCACGAACTCAATGGTGCAGTCTGTTTCTTCAGAAGAGGTGTGCATTTTTAGGCCATACTCAGAAGTGCAGGTATAAAGTTTCTTTTGTAAATGTAATTCAATTTTATTTCATTGAATATTAATGAAAGAGGCCTCCCGACATTGAGTAGGGCCCGAAGACGTAACCCACATTGGGTGAACTCTATTATGAACTTGTTTTTTTTCCTTTTTTTTCATGGTTTCATTTTATTTACAATTATTCTCTGTATTATTCTTTCATGGTTACATGCCCTTTTATATTCAATTCCATATGCATCATTGAAGTGAAAAGACCTAGATCAAGTTTGGTATCAGAGTGGGTCTTCTATTGATGTCAATTGCAAGTGTATGATAACTAGGGAAAAGCTTCAAAGAGGTGAAGGAAGATTCAATTCCTTTGATCTAGAAGTAGGGCGTGAAAAAAGAAGAAGGAAAATGATAGCTGAAGATGCTTAGTTGGAGGAAGAGGGAAATTTCGCAAGGTCTTCTACACCATGGCAGAAAAAGTTAAAAAAATATTTGCAGAATATGAGAAGACAATGGTGAAGGAGGAGAAGAAATAATGAAATGATCATGCCTCAGTAAATCAAGGTGGAGAAGGAGAAGAACCTCCTAAACCACGATGCCCATCTACTAGTAAATTCTCCACTTCTTCCTCATCTTCTAATCATTTTAAAAATATAAAATCTCCTAAAAACCATTTTTTCAAGTTGGATGTTAAGTTTTATTTTCCTGTGTTTAATGGAGAATCTAATGCAAAAAATCTAGATAACTAGATCATACAGGTTGCAGTGTATTTTTGCATACAACGGATCAAAGAATATGAGACCAAGATCGAGTTAGCATCCCTTTGATTGAGTGGCACTTCTCTCGTATGGTGGGAAGGGAATTTTCAGAAAGGTGGTAAGAGTAATCATAATTTTTTTTTATGTTGGTCTGGATTTGTTTATGCTTTAAGAGGATAGTTTTAACCTTTGGTCTAAGGAAGAAGGCCATGATGGAATAACAATATTTGAAACAAAAAAAAGGTAAAAATGTTAAAAATTTAGGAAACAAGCTTTAGCATTGAATGCTACATTAGAATCTCCTGATACATTGACGAAATACGTTGGCTCTTTGCATAGCCTATTTCCATCATTCATTGTTATTATTTGAACCTAAAACTCTTGATGAACCTAGTGTGAAGGTTGTACATCTTGAAAGTAGGGGGAAGCATGAGAAATATGACCACCCAAAGAGGAAAAAAATAATAATAGAAAGGAATAAAAATCCTCTTGTACTCATTGTGAGAAAGAAGGGCATGATGAAGAGCATTTCTAGAAATCACATCCAGAATTGAGGCCAAAGAGGAATTCCAAAAAAGAGAAGAAGAAGATAGTCGCTACCATGTAATCAGACCAAGAATCCGAATTATAGGATGAAGAGAAGATCACAACTGTAGGAGTTTTAGGTGTTGGACCTATTGACTTTGGATCAGACTCAGGTGATGAGATGAATATTTCATCTCTTGGGATTGTAGAATATGGACCTATTGAATTGGGTTCCGATTCAGTTGTCGAGACAAAAATTTCAACGGATGTTGTGGCAAAGGTGAGAAGGACACCAAAGACTACATGGCTCCAGGAACTTCAGGAGATCAACCAAAGCATTCAAGTAGATAATGATGAACTGAGGAGACTCCTACAAGAAGCAGAGGAGGATAAACAGAGGTTACAATAACAGTTACAAGCCAAGGAGGAGGCCTTGGAAAAGTTGCAACATAAAAAACATGAGGTAAAAAATGATTCTTCAATTTTATTCTCTCTTTATGATGATGATTTTGGTGCTTTTTAAAAAAACCCACAGGAATTGTTTCAAATTTTATGAAGAAAACATGGTATCAAGGAAAGGACCTCAACATTAATGGCCAAGGCATTTTGAATCCAATAAAAGTGGAGGAATTTCCTAGCTATGAAGGAATTGGTAATTTTAGAAAGAGATTGGAGAATTCTCCTTGTTGGGCCTTTGTAATTTAGTAGAGTGGCAAGACCAAACGCTGGAGAGCCTACATCAAAAACCAGTTTGGGATTCTAGGATCTAGCCCTCCTGAATCCAGAGAGGGATCTCTCTATAAGTGCAAAGATTTGATTTATCTTTTAAGGTTTTAGTATGATATTAGGCTAGTTATTAAGAATAAGGGTTTTTTGTTTGTTTGGTTGGTCAGGTATGATTTTTAATTGGATGGAATATCACAAAATGAAAGAGTTCAAAAAGGTGAAGATGCAAGTGTATTAAGAAGTGTTCAGCAGGTAGGATTAGTACGAAACAACTTTAAACCATTGGGAAATGGAGTCACAAAAGGGTTTAATTGTACAACAATTTCAAGAGTGGTCCAAGGGGCAAGTCATCTATATCAAAATATCCTTTAGATTAAATGATGAAATGGAAAATTAAAAGTGTTAAGAAAGTGGAAAAAGCCAATAATTTCAACAAGGATTTATCATATTTCCATACAAGAAAAGCCTTTTTAAGCAACTGTTTGAAGCCAACCAAAGGACAGGGCTAACCATAGACTTCTCTGGATAGGCTTGTATTAAAGCAAACTTATCAGACAACAATCTAGTAATCTCAGTAGACTACTTTCAGAAGGGATGAAAAAAGATAAGAAAACAAAGTGCAGCTTAAGATCAGGTCAGATGCATTAAAATCAAAGCCTACTTTTAGCATACTCTTAGGGAAACTTTCAAACAACCTTTGGAGAAAGAACTAGAAGATAGGGAAAACCATAAACTTTTTTAGTTTAACTCTACTTAGCATGTAATGAAAATATCATTCAAGAACTTCCTTTCAAGTTTTTCACATCAAGACATGGATTAACCAACATTACTTGATAATGTTTACACTTAATTTAAGTCATTCCAAAATATCACAATTAGCAGAAAACATATAGATAAAGCTTATCAGTGACAGAAGGGTACTTCTAAGAGTAAATACTAGCTCTATATTTGATGTTATTTATCGGAGAAAAGTGAACAAAATGGTATACATGAAAGGAAAACAATAGCAGTAAGAGGTACTTCACCAATGATATAGACCAGGATCCCAAAAGTCAGCTTGTATATTGATGTCAATCCAGTTACAAAATACATGTCCAATGTTTCATCACAACAACAACTTCTCTTCTCAGCCTAACTTCTTCAATAACTTAACAGAGCTTCAGAGCTTTAGAAAAATATTTACATACAGAGAGTTTCGAGTAGCAAGTATTACATCAACAGTACAACAACCAACCCTTTACAATGTGCTCCTCAAGGAGATTTTATAAGAAAATGAGGAGGTGGAATGAAAGAAAAGGGAAATATATTCAATTAATACAGGTTAATGCTTCTCTATCTTTGAGGGGTTCAATAGAGAAGATTTCTGATATTTTCTCTGTATTAATTGGTTTTTATTAAGTATTTAGCTACTCGGCAGATTTTGTTGACTTCAAAACTCTTTAGGCAGGCTGGAAATAACTCTGGATGTCTTTAAACAAAATATCATTGACTAGGCAATAACTATGCCTTATTTTAATTTATGAAAGCTGTAGGTGGCACTTTTGGTAGCTGAAAGGATATTTTAGCCTCTGATGTGGCAGTGAAGGTTTCTTTCGACTGACATATCTCTCTGTTTTTATAAGCACAGTGATTTATCCTTTGATCTGTGTTTAGGCTTAACTAAGCCTTGATCTTCATCTTTGAGTCTTCATTCTTTGACACTGTCTTAATCTCTTTAACCTGTGGATTAAAAACCTTGATCTTCAGGCTTAGGCATTAATCCCTTTACTATTAATTTCTTTACTCTGATACACTTTGTTTTTTTTATTTATACAGGTGGCTTTCTTCTATTGGAGGGTTTTTTCTAAACCCTGGATCGTGCTCCAGATGATTTAAACGTAGATTTCAAACCATGTAGATCCTGTTCTTCATTGTTTCTGACTACAGAATCATCATTCTAGGTCGAAGATGTCACCAAATTGTGACTGTGGAATTTTTTGGAACAATCACCATTAAAACCCTGCCAAAAAACACAAAAATCTGTTAAGAAACCCTGCGGATTTTCTAGAATTCATTACAGAGGTTTAATGGAGGCAACGGAAATGCTTGAGGATGAAGAAATGTAATGGTGGAGGACGTAAAACCAGGCAGAAACAGCTAACCAGGTTTAATTTTGATTTTGGCATGAAATTGGAGAAGATTGGTTTCGGAAAACCGACAGCGGTTTTCGCATGGCATTTGGGGGGTAGGCGATATTTTGCGGATGGAGTGCAATACGATACATTGATCGACACTTGGATTTTCAATACCACCTATTTCGAAAAAAAATTGAGCGTTAAACTTTAGGCGCAAAAATTTTGCGATATGCATCGTCAACCGTTGGATCGGAGGACCCAGATCCAACGATGCGGAAAGAATGCGATATGAAAGGTATGTGAGCGGAGTGATAGTGGAATACAGGTGGCAGCATGCGATTGCATAGGTGCTTTATGCGGTGGAAGGTAGGCCTCGGCGGAACTGGGTTGTTGGGTTTGATGCAAATTGTTAGATCAAATGGAGTGACGGTTAGGATTCACTCGCAAGGGTGATTAAATGATGGGTTTTGGATCGAAGGGGGGATTGGGAAAAGGTGTGACAACTGTTGATCTGTTTTTAGATGAACGGTCGAGATTCACTCAAGAACACAACGTCGGAAATGGAGAAATAAAAGAGGAATAGGGGTTTTGGAACAGAGGTTTATGTATTTAAGTGCCCGATTGCGGGGCTTCGGTTATATGAGTTGTTAGCCACCTATAAACTTTGTTATAACAAAAGGTGGCTAAATTTTTTTGGAGCCTTCAAGGAAAAAATTTTATTACTAAAAATTGTTGGCTCTTGAAGACTCTTGAAGGCCTCATGCCTTTGTCCAAAACTTCACTGCTGTGCTCATTTTACACTCAGAAGTCCTTTTGAGTTCCAAGAAAGAATACTGCTCCAAAGGCCATTTTCCCCCTCCTTTCACTTCCAAAACTAACCTCATTTTTACCCCTTTTTTCCCCATAAAATCCTTCATTTTCATATTTTTCCCCTTTCCCCTCCATCAAAGTCATTTTTACAAGGTTAAGGACTCACTCTTTAACCTTACCGAAACCCTCAAATCCATTGAAAAACTTGAAAATTTTATGAAAAAATACATGTTTTTGCATAAAGGCTTAAAGCCCCTTAGGCTAAGTCTTAAACCACTTCCCCCACATACCCACACCCTGGAACCAAGCACTGAACCATTCAAGCGCTTAAATCACATCGCAAAAATCCAAGTGCGCAAGTCTTTTGTCGTGTTTCAAAAGTTCCGATGCGATTAGCCCTCTGTTTCATAACCCCCGATCGTATTATCATTTCATATAACCCGTGGGCCTACCATCGGGCGCTATAACATTATAAATATTCACTCCCGTTTTGTTTTTTCCTTTGTAAATACAAAAAACCCACTTATCCAAAGTTTTGGTCTAACACGCCCACACAACGATTTTTAAACAAAAATGGTTAGATTAAAAAGACCCGAAGCGCAATCGCATCGGGGAATTCCACAATGGGTTGATTAAAAGACCCACATCAAACTTTCCGATGTGATTGAGTCCCATATATATAAACCCCACCCCCCACTGCTTTCCATTCATATAACCTACGCCTGGGACCGATAGTTTAAGTCCCGAGGCGCCAATCGTATCGCAAGAGTTCAATGGGTTGATTGAAAAGCCTTACTCCAAAGTTCCGATGCGATAGGCCCTTTTCATACATAAGACCCGGGCCTATCATTTCCCATAGACCCATGGCCCCATAGATGGGTGCCTAACCATTTTATATATAATGCCCCGCCCATACCAAAACCTTTGTTTTATTAAAAATTTTTGGGTTTTGTATATCACAAAGGTTTTCTGCCGGTTCGTTCTAAAACCAATCTCCGTTGTTGATCGTAAGCCGATCCAATGGTCCACACAAAATTGCATCAGTGTTTTCCATCGCATGCATTTGTTTTTTCTCTTCGATCGGCCATCCCTCCGATTCATTCTCCACTATTGATCTGATCCTCAGATCAACGGTCAGCGCTTAATCGCATCGCAAGTTTTTAGCATTGTGCATTTTCTTTCCCCACCGATTGAATGCCTCCGATTGCATCTGGACCGTCCACGTGTCCAGATCGGACAGTTCATATTGCGTTTCCTGCCTTTGGTTATATTTGTGCACCCCGAATTCTAAATGTTGTAAACCAAATCCCGACCGTTGATCTCTGTAGATCAACAACCCTCGTTAACCCTTCCTCTGCCATTCACATTATTTCATTTCAACCCCTAGAATAAATCCTAGCCATTCATCCTTTTCAATCCAACGGCTACGCTCCTCCCCTCACCCTCTGCAGAAGTAAAACCCAAAAATGCAGGATTTCTTAAATATTGTTTGTATTTTGCAGGTTTCAAAGGCTTTTCCCATTATAATTATAAAGAAAAAGAGAGCCGAGGGTGACGATCCTCTGGCCTTTCGTTATTAAAGGGAAAGAACTACGAGGGCTCTATTCCATGTCTCATCGATGCTTCATGGGCATTGATGCCATATGAACCGTGCGCGGCCTGCACATCAACAAGACACAATGATTTTAAATCACACTTAAAGAGTATCAGTGTTGAAGAAAGAACATAACATAACAGAGGATTGAAGATAATTTGGGGATTACGACTAATAATGATTATCAAAAGCCTAATCCCCATAATTAAATCAGAGTTAAAGGAAATCATAAATATTTACAGACAGAAAGGCCTCCACCGCCACATTTGAGGCCAATTGATTCCTCTCATCTACCATAGTGCGACCTGTAGCCACCAACATCCAAACAGAGGCCGAAGTTATTGATCAAATCAGATATTCGCCACAGCACAGCCAGAGAAGTTAATTCTGCACATAAACATAATGAAAAAATATTAGCAGAGTTACTCCAACATAACGCAGAGCCTTAAAGGTCAACAAAAGCTCCCACCAAGCTTAATTCATAAATTTAAATCAATTAATACAGTAACACACCTGTAAACTTCTCCATCGAGCCCCTCAAAGGCCAAGAAGTCATCACTTTGTATTAATTGTCTTGAGATATCTTTTATTAGATCTCACCTCCTCATTCTTCTATAAATACTACTGTAGAAAATGAGAAATTGTTGGTTGTTGGTTGATCACTAGTCGTAATACTGAAACTCTCTGAAATAATACATAGTCTGTTGAAGTTGAAGATGATATTGAAGTCTTGGAAGCCCTGATGATGTTGTTGCATGCTTGATACTGAGAAGGCTCTATCATTGGATCCATGAGCTTGGATGTTGGTGAAGTATTCTGAACTGTTTAATATTTTCTCCTGTTTTCATTCTATTCCATAATTTCTTACTACAGTAGGTTGAAATTTTTAGGCTAAGAAATGACTCCTGGAAGCACCTTAGACCTGTTCATCCTTCACTGTTTTATGTTTTCTTCTGCTGATGTATTTTAGAGTCTTCAATCTCTCTCTTTATTCATCATGCTTGTTTATTTCTATAATAGCTCAAATAGTTGATTTCAACATGATTTATGGTTCTCCCTACATGTCTACTATCACTTGAAAGCTCTTATTGAAGTCTCCCTTTGAAGTACCATTGTTTTAAGTTAGTCAAAGAGGTCTATTTCAATCTTGCCCTTTGTCATTGCTTGAAAAATTGTTTTGAAGGTCTTTTATAGTTGTAATCATAGATGTATTAGGTGTTCCCTCTTCTATGAATGCAATTATCAGTGAATCTTTTATGTTTTCTAAGTCATTTGAAATAAAATCTTTGAGGAAATAGGGTGTTCCCCGAATCTTAGATTTCATTTTGAAAGTTGTCTTGAAGTCATTATTTTCTTAAAGAATGTTTGTAGAATTTATGGTTAGCCCTGTCTATCAAATATTTCTTTATTGTTCAAGTTATATTTTCAAGTTCCCTTCGTTGAGAATTAAACTTCTCTTTCCAAATCATTGATGTCCATCTCATTCCAAAACCAAAGGATCCTATGGCCAAGTTAGATTTGCCCTTTGATATCCCATATCCATTGATGAGTATGTTATGACCTCTTTTTGACTCCATTGCCCAATGAACCAGATGATCCTTCATTCATTATATCTTTCCTAGGCCTTTCATGTTTTGTTGTATCAATCCAACCAACCAAACAAACAAACACCTGCACTTAATAACTAGTCTAAAATCCATATTCTAAGCACACAAGATAAACATTTGCAAACAAACATTCGAGAGATCCCTCTCTGAGAATAGGAGGACTAGATCCTGGGACTCTAAAGATTGGTTCTGATGTTGCCTTGTCTTTTGATTTTCCAAACTATCAAAACACGAGACACCAACATGAGGAAAAAGGCTTAAAGGAAATAAGCCCTCAGGGGCCTAAGACCTATATAGTGCATAAGAGTGATTTTTAGACCAAAAACAAAGGTTTTTGAGGCCAAGTAAGGGTTCTGATAGGTGAGAAGAGGGATTTTTAAACCAAATAGAGGGAAATATAAGGTTAAAAATGGGTTTAGGATGATTTAGAGGTTAAAATGAAGGTATTTTGAGGGATTTTATGGAAGGAAATGAGGGTGAAAAATGCAATCCTTTTGTGAGTGAAAAGGAAAGTGAAATGATGGAAAATGGAGCCTCTTTGAACAGTTTTTTCCCTTAGTAAACAACAAGGTACTTAAGGGCTTTAAGTGAAACAACAGTGAAGATTAATTCCAAGGATAAAGGACATCATTAGACTTCAAGAAATCATAATTTGGACATGAATTGTTTCTTGAAGGCTAGAAAAGATTTAGCCACCATTTGGTATGACAAATTTTTATAGGTGGCTAACAGTGGCTCCACTTGGGGAGGACAGATAGTTCTTTAGGTGTCCAGAACCTCAACTATTGATCTTTGGCTTTTCAGTAAACCAGTGCCTTCATCCATTGGGCATCAAATTTATTTTCTTTTAGCTGACCTTTCTTTGATCTGACAATCTTTGAAACAATCTGAAACAATGGAATTCTATCAAAAAAACATCTCTACCTACCCATTCCTAATGATTCTAACATTTTTTCCTCCTTAGAGTGCATTTGGATTGGCAAAATATTTTCATAAACTTTTTATTCTTTTTGAAAACAGAAAACTAATCTAAGTCTACTCTTATTTCTCCATGATTTCAGATTAAGCAGTTGAACTCATAAATTTCTCTACCTAACTAATATCTGTAAGGATTAAACTTTCTGACAGACTTCATTCTCTATTTTCTAAAACATAAATTTAAAAGCAGCCAAGCCAGGATTAAGTAGTCTGACTTGCTACAGATCTATGGCATAAAAACAAGCTGCACATAGACTGTTATTTTTGCAGAAAATTTAAAACAAAATTGTGAAGGTTTAAGATCTGAAAATTTAAAGACATCCTTCATTATTTCTTTAGCTCTAGTTTTAGTCTTGTTTGAGCTACTTCCTCTTTCTTTTCTGGTTCAAGTTTTGAGCCTTTTCGAACCAGTTCTTCATCAATCTCATAGGTTCAAGATTTGAGCTTGTCTGAACCTTTGTTTTTCTATCCTAATCTACCTTACTGATAAGCCAAGATTGAGCTATTTGGCTGATCAAATCCACTAACCTATCAGCAGTAAATTGAAAACTAATTAGCCATGATTAGGCTGTATGACTAACTATAAGTGTGTTTTTAGGAGTGGCATTTGAGCTTGCACACTTTCAGACTTTGTCTCTCTTTTTTGGTATGGGGCTGTACCTTTCTTGTTTTTATCTGCCCTCTTTTCTTTTCTATTGTTTTTGTATTTTTATTTTTCTAAGTTTGAATGCAATGTTCAGACAATGATAATTTACAATGGAAAGTAAAAAGCTTTGAAACTCATGACTCTTGAAAGAAATAATGCTTGAGCATCCTGCCATTGACATGACCTCCAAGAGGTTCAGTTCCATTCACTTCCTACAAGAAATAAGCATTGTTACTAGCAGTAGAATGAATGAGATAAGGGCCTAGCCATAAGTTATCAAATTTTCCATGTTTGCCCTTATCTTCTCTCCTGGAATCCAACTTCAAAACTTTATCACCAATGCTGAAATCACTGGCCTTTGTCCTTTTATCAAACAACTTCTTGATGTTTTCTTACTTGTGTAGGGCTCTGTTGTAGACTTCCTCTCTAGTTTGTTGAAGATGTATAGTCTGATTGATTCTTCTTGTCATATCATTATCCTCAGATTGTACTTCTTGGATCAGCTTCATGACTGACGCTCCTAGACTGATTGGAAAAATTGCATCTGCTCCATAAACTAGTTGGTAGGGAGAAATTCCAATTGATTTATTAAGTGTTAATCTGTCAACCCATAGTGCATGTACTAGCTTTGTATGCCATGATTTATTATTGTCTTCCAGCAACTTTTTGATTATATTCACCAAAATTTTGTTTGAGGACTCTGCCAGCCCATTACCTTGGGGGTAATAAGAAGTAGAATGGCCCAATGTAAACTAATATTTATGACAAAATTCAACCATCTTTTGGATCCAAATGCATAGCATTGTCAGTGAAAATCTTTCTAGGACAACCAAATTTGGATAGGATATGATTTTCAAGGAATTTTATGACGGAAGAGTCATTGGCTTGCTAGAAGGGATGGCATCTATCTATTTGGTAAAGTAGTCTATTGCAGTGAGGATCCATCTATGTTGGGAAGATGAGGTAGGATGGATTTCCCCAATGAAGTCTAAACCCCACTGTTGGAAAGGAGCTTCAACAGTGATTGGATGCAAGGGTAAGGGAAATAGTTTTTTTTTGCCTTCAAAGAATTGGCATTTGTGACAGGAAATAATCATTTTGTTGACATCTTGAAAGAGGGTGGGCCAATAGTAACCAACTCTAAGGATTTTATTGGCAGTTTTCTTCCAATAGAGGTGGCCTCCACATTCTCCTTCATGTAATTCATGCTTGATCTTATCTGCATCATTCTCAGGCAAACATTTAAGCAATAATCCACTAGCATTTTTCCAGTATAGACATTTATCTAAAATGCAGTAATTAACAGTTTTCAACTTTAAAAATCTTGCCTTCATTTTAGATAAACCAGGAGGTGTATTTAAATTGAGCAAAACATATAAAATATCAGCATACCAAGATGAAAACAGAAAATGATCTTCAATAATGGGAGTTGACAACTCCTCCTGTTCATCTAATGCATCTAAATTTTTTATATCAAGAGCTTCAAAATTAGACTCAGCCATTAATCTTGCTAGTCCTTGGCCTTTTATGAGCTTAGTGGGCTTGATTTCTAAATCATATTCAAGCATCACAACAATCCACTTTCCTCTTTTTCCATCTGGATCCTGGGTTAAAATGTCTTTTACAACTGAACTTGGCACAGATGCAATTATGTGGGAATGTAAAATGTAAACTTTGAAGTCTTTTAAGGCTTTGACTAAGGCAAAGGATTGTTTTTCCATGATATTGTACTTCAGAGGTGCATCTCTTAATGCCTTACTAAAGAATGCAATTGGCTGCTCTTTTCCTTTCAAGTTCTTCTGTAATAGGACAACAACTATAGTGTGTTCTGATGCAAATGAAAAAATGAAGAAATCCTTTGTGAAATCAGGACTAATAAGAACTGGCGTTTTGGTTAATGCTTGTTTTAACAGTTCAAATGATTTCTTTGCTTCTAAGGTCCATTTAACTCCTTCTCCTCTTTTAAGCATATTGGTTATGTTTCTAAGGAGTTCAGCTAAATTGGGTATGAACCTTCTCAAGAAATTGATATTCCCAATGAAATATTGAAGTTCCTTGATGTTTCTAGGATGGTTGATTTGCAATATGCCATAAATCCTTTTTGGATATATCTTTATCCCTTCTTCTGATATGATGTGTCCAAGTAGTTTTCCTTCTTGGAGACCAAACATTTTTTTCTTTGGATTTAAAGATAACCCATATTTTCTGCATTTCTCAAAGACCTTTCTCAAGTGTTCTAGGTGTTCTTCATCTGTTTTGGAAAAAACAGTGATGTCATCAAGGTAAATAATGATGAAGAGGCCTAATTATTCTAAGAATTCAATATCCATGGATCTTTGAAATGTAGCACCATCATTCATTAAACCAAAAGGAATTTTCACATACATGAAAGTAACCTAAGGTGTAGTAAAGGCGGTTTTAATTTGATCATCAAGATCTACCAGAATTTGATTGTAACCTGAGAAGCCATCTAACGAAGAAATCATTTTAGAACCAACTACCTTTTGTAAAATGTGATCCATCTTGGGTAAAGAGTAGTTTTCCTTTAATGAGGCTCTGTTTAAGTTCCTAAAATCAATACAAAGCCTAATCTCTCCTGTTTTCTTCCTCACTGACACAAGATTAGATACCCAATATAAATATCTAACAGGGACTATAATTCCAACATCATAAATTTTCTTAATTTCTTTCTCTACCAGAGGTAATTGAACAGGGTTGATTCTACGCAATTTTTGTTTAAAAAGTTTTTGGTTTTCCTTGAGGGGTATCTTATGCTGAATTATCTTTGTGTCATATGATTTTAGATATTCATAAATCCATGCAAATACATCAGAAAATTCCTTAAAGAGCTCAATGCATTTCAGTTTTATGTGAGCTGGAAAGGTTTTAGATAGTTTGATCATTTTTGGTTTTTGTTCACTGCCTATGTTACATTCTTCGACTTCAGTTTCAACAGGGTCCAGTTTTGGTTTTTTGGCAACATCATTGAAATCAAACAATTCTTCTAACGGGACCAGTCCTTTTGGCAAGCTTTGAGTGCTAGATTGCAGCATTTCTATGTCTTCTTTTTCTACATCTGCACTAATTTCTATGGTATGTTCAAGTTCATTAGATAGCAGATTTATATCAGCAATCTTTGGAGACTTCGCTTCTTCATCAAGTGGGTTTTGTTCAATAAGACAATCTTGGTCATGCTCTAAATCTGAGCTTGGTGGCTCAAATTAATTTCTGGACTGTAGGAAGTCTTCTATTTGTTTATCTCCCTCAAAAACCTTCCAATATTTTTTATTGTCTGGGATGGCTGGTTTGTATTTCTCTTGAATTGTGTGTTGTTTTCTTTCATAAGGCCTTTTGCAAGTACTAGCAGAAATAGCCAATGCATTGGCCATCATATTCTAGTTTCTGGGGACAAAGGTAAGTTCATATTCATCAAATGTTTTGAGTAAATCCAGGGTATCATTCCTATAGGCTCTCAATCTGGGATATTTTGTGGTGTATTCCCCATTAATTTTCTTATTTATTAGTTCAGAATCTCCATGAAAAATTATCCCTCTAGCTCCTAATTTTTTCAATAAATGCAAGCCTAGAAGGAGTGCCTCATATTCAGCTATGTTATTTGTGCATGGAAAGTTCAATTTGTATGAGTGTCCTTCAACATGATTTTTCTCTGTGTTGTGTATCCATATGCCTGCTCCGGCATCATTCTTAGTGCAAGACCCATCAAAATTCATTTTCCAAAGAGGATTGTTTTCATAATTAATAGTTTGGATACCTTCCTCTTTATCTTGTGTGCTTTTAGATTTCCCTTGTAAGTCAGCACTATGTTGAAATTGGTTTAGTTCCTCATTTTCTTCATTATGTTGAGGAATATTCTCTTGACTCTCAAGGTTGACAAACAATGGATGACTGTTTTGTAGCTCTAGACCTGTGATTTGTTTGCTGTAATTTTCTGATTTGGAAAACTGTCTTGATACTTCTATCTTGTCTTCCTCCTTTTCTGTATCTGCCACTATGTTACAGTGAGGGGTGGCCACTAGGTTAGTTAAGATTTCTTTCTCATTGAATGTTTCATCATTGAAGAGAATAAATGAGTCAAGGCCTGTATGCACAGAATAAATAGGAGAGTTTTCTGGTCTCTCTTGGCTACTGACCATGTATTGCATGTGATATTCCCTATAAAGTCTTCTAGTCTGATTGAAAACAGGGATGGTAGCATATTTCATATCCATCTGCAGTGTTCCTTGTAACTTATCTCCCCGTGATCTTGATAACAACATACCATATTTGGGGGAACATCAGCCACTACAATATCCATCACTAAACACTTGGCTGGAATTTGAACTAAGTTTACACAAAGGTCTTTGATCAAACCTAAACATTTCACTCTATTGGAGTCAAAGGAGTATAGATATTTGTATGGTCTGGTGATTTCAAGGCCTAGACTCTCCATTACTACTTTGGGAATTAAGTTATGAGAGGCCCCTGAGTCATGCATAGAATTGTGTAAAATTTTGTCATGAATTTTCAAACTAACATAAAATGGAGGAATTGGCTCTTCTTGGTATATTCCCTCAATCTTAGGACCAAATAAGAGCTCTGGTTGGTCATCATTGAGGTTTACAATGTCATTATTTTCTGCTATGTTGAAAGATTTCAAAATTTGTGATCTATAGACAGCTTGGGTGACTAATTCAGTGAGGGGAACAGAGATTTTAATCTTGGCAATTTCTATTCCAAACTAAAAGGTAGCTGATTTTTTACAATGTGTGTTTCAGCCTTGTTAATCACCACTTTATCAGCAAAATCAGCTTGTTGATTTGATCTATTTACATTGGTCAAATTTTTTTTAATAGGAGAACTAGCTAAGGTGCTAATGCTGCTAAGATCTGCACTCTGTTTTTCATTAATTTGAGTGCCTTTTTCTTTGTTTTGATCAGAATTTACAGCCACTGTTTTTGTCCTTTTGTTTAATGTTTTTGGGTTTGCTCACAAGGCTATCTTTTGTAGAATTTTCAGAGGTTTTGTTCTTGGAAGATTCCTGATTCTTTTTACTCCTAAGGTCATATTCTTTTGGGGTCTCTATGATGACATTTTCCAGCTCTTGATAATAATGTTCATCCTCTGCTCTTTTATCATCATAGGGTCTGTATAGACCTTGTTTTCTATTAATAGGAACATAAAAATGGTCACTAACCTACTCCCAACATATTTATGTCATCTTCCTCTATTTGTTCAATTGTTTCTTCCACCTCATTTACATAGTTTTCTTGGAAAGGAGGTCTGATCTGTTGATCATCCTCTTTTTGTCTGTTTTGAGGTTGATTTCTCCTAAAGTTCTGATTTTGATTTTGAGACTGATTTTGATTTCTGTTTTGGGGAGATGATTGGTTTTCTCTAGCTTGTGCTCTCTCAAGTATGCTTATATTTTTCATCATTTATTCCATCATCCTTTCCTTTTTCGAACTAGATGTAGAGGGTGCAGATTCTTCCCTAAATGATACTTTCTTTTCATTCCTCATCCTCGCTCTTTTCTCAATCAGATTTACTTCGACAGAAAGTGCTCCCTTCTGCATGTCTTCTAAAGTGACGAGGTCTCTTTCTCTTAGTTGATATTCCATTTCAGGATCAAATCCTTCAGGAAATTTGGCCAAGGCTGAACCTTGTGGAGGTTTCAATTCTGGGGGTAGTGAATTATAAACACTATTGAATCTAGTGCAATAATTTTGACCACTTTCCCCAGGGTTTCTTTTGAGATTTTTGTAGTCTGAAAGTATTTGGAGAGGATTTTTTATAACTTCCCATTTTTTTAGGAGTGATTGATGGAGATCTTGGAGATCATTAATACTGTTAGGGGTTAAGCTTTTAAACCATTTTCTTGCTTCTCCCCCTAGAATTTGAGCAAATAATCTGAGTTTGATAGTTTCATCATCTATCTCATTTCTATCAAAATAGTCATTCATCTTGTCCACATGTTGTGAAGTAGTAGTAGTACCACTGGCATCATATAATGGTATCTTGGATTGATAGTCATGTGGCAGATTGACTAGAGGTAAAGGAAGGACTAGGGGAGCATACCATGTTTCCATGATAGGAGGTTGTGGAAAAAGTTGGGGGTTTACAGGTGGGGGATGTCAGATAGGGGGGGGGGGGTTGGTGGAATGGTGTAGTTTGAACAGTGGGTGTATGGATAACAGAAGTGGATGGACCAGCAAGATATTGTTGAGTAGATCTAGGATGAGAGAAACCAAAATTATGAAGGAAATGAAAATCAGGTGGGGTAGTTTCTCTACTACCAGGATGTTCACCTCTATCTTGGGATGAAGTTGGAGACACAAAATATATCTAATCTATATCATCAAGTGACCTAGTTTTGAATGGGTTTCTTAAGTCAAATTGTGAATCTTGTAGAGCTGCAAGGTTTTCAGGAACAGAATTAGCTCTATGGAGTGACCTAAAAATAGTTGAAGTTTGGCCTTAGGAGATTTCCTAAGTATACTTTCAGGATTATCAACTATCTCAGGATGATTTGGATCGGGATGGCTCCTAGTATGAATTCTTTTTGAAGCCACAATGTTTGTTTTAGACCCACTAACAAGAAAAGTTTAACCTGATATGACAATATTTAAAAGGCAAACAAGTCTATTGATAAAGAAAACTTTAACGCTCAAAGTTTATTTACTGATTTTAAATGATGTTATAATAAAGGGCTTCCCAGTGGAGTCTTTGGAAAACCAAGGAAAATCAGCAGGCCTACTGATGTTGAGTGGAGTCACCAGGTGAAGGATTTTTACTTGATTTCACGGTTTGAAATTTGTTCACCATCAACAATCAAGACCACTCTAGGCAAACACTTGATTCATTTGTTAAAAATGGGATTATCTGAGTTGTGAAGTTATCTATTACTTAAGAAATTCCCCAGTATGGTCGCCAGAAATGTTGGGCCTCTGTAATTTAGTAGAGTGGCAAGAATAAACGCTGCAGAGCCTACATCAAAAATCACTTTGGGATTCTAGGATCCAGCCCTCCTGAATCTAGAGAGGGATCTCTCTATAAATTCAAAGATTTGATTTATCTTTTAAGGTTTTAGTATGATATTAGGCTAGTTATTAAGAACAAGGTTTTTTTTGTTTGTTTGGTTGGTCAGGTATGATTTTTAATTGGATGGAATATCACAAAATGAAAGAGTTCAAAAAGGTGAAGATGCAAGTGTATTGAGAAGTGTTCAACAGATAGGATTAGTATGAAACATCTTTAAACCATTGGGTAATGGAGTCACAAAAGGGTTTAATTGTACAAAAATTTCAAGAGTGGTCCAAGGGGAAAGTCATCTATATAAAAAGATCCTTTAGATTAAATGATGAAATGGAACATTAAAAGTGTTAAGAAAGTGGAAAAAGCCAATAATTTCAACAAGGATTTATCAAATTTCCATACAAGAAAAGCCTTTTTAAGCAACTGTTTGAAACCAACCAAAAGACAGGGCTAACCATAGACTTCTTTGGACAGGCTTGTACTAAAGCCAACTTATCAGAAAACAATCCAGTAATCTCACTAGACTAGACTACTTTCAGAAGGGATGAAAACAGATAAGAAAACAAAGTGCAACTTAAGATCAGGTCAAATGCATTAAAATCAAAGCCTGCTTTTAGCATACTCTTAGGGAAACTTTCAAACAACCTTTGGTGAAAGAACTAGAAGACAGGGAAAACCATAAACTTTTCTAGTTTAACTCTACTTAGCATGTAATGAAAATATCATTCAAGAACTTCCTTTCAAGTTTTTCACATCAAGACATGGACTAACCAACATTCCTTGATAATGTTTACACTTAATTTAATTCATTCCCAAATATCACAATTAGCAGAAAACATATAGATAAAGCTTATTAGTGAGAGAAGGGTACTTCTAAGAGTAAATCCTAGCTCTATATTTGCTATTATTTATCAGAGAAAAGTGAACAAAATGGCATACATGAAAGGGAAACAATAACAGTAAGAGGTACTTAACCAATGATATAGACCAGGATCCCAAAAATCAGCTTGTATATTGATGTCAATCCAGTTACAAACTACATGTCCAATGTTTCATCACAACAACAACTTCTCTTCTCAGCCTAACTTCTTCAATAACTTAACAGAGCTTTAGAGCTTTAGAAAACTATTTAAATACAGAGAGTTTCGAGCAGCAAGTATTACATCAACAGTCCAAAAACCAACGCTTTACAATGTGCTCCTCAAGGAGATTTTATAAGAAATGAGGAGGTGGAATGAAAGAAAATGGAAATCTGTTCAATTAATACAAGTTAATGCTTCTCTGTCTTTGAGGGGTTCAATAGAGAATATTTCTGATATTTTCCCTGTATTAATTGGTTTTTATTAAGTATTTAGCTACTCGGTAGATTTTGTTGACTTTAAAACTCTTTAGTCAGGCTGGCAATAACTCTGGCTATCTTTAAATAGAATATCACTAACTAGGCAATAAGTATGCCTTATTTTAATTTATGAAAGCTGTAGGTGGCACTTTTGGTAGCTGGAAGGATATTTTAGCCTCTGATGTGGCAGTGAAGGCTTCTTTCTACATATCTCTCTGTTTTTATAAGCACAGTGATTTATCCTTTGATCTGTGTTTAGGCTTAACTAAGCCTTGATCTTCATCTTTGAGTATTCATTCTTTGGCACTGTCTTAATCTCTTTAACCTGTGTATTAAAAACCCTGATCTTCAGGATTAGGCATTAATCCCTTTACTGTTAATTTCTTCACTCTGATACACTTTGTTTGTTTTATTTATACAAGTGGCTTTCTGCTATTGGAGGGTTTTTTCTAAACCCTAGATCGTGCTCCAGATGATTTAAACGTAGATTTCAAACCCTGTAGATCCAATTCTTCGTTTTTTCTGACTACAAAATTTTCATTCTGGGTCAAAGATGTCACCAAACTGTGACTGTGGAATTTTTCGGAATAGTCACCATTAAAACCCTGCCAAAAAACACGAAAATCTGTTAAGAAACCCTATAGATGTGGTAAACTGCATTACAAAGATTTAATGGAGGCGACAGAAATGCTTGAGGATGAATAAATGCAGCGGTGGAGGACGTAAAACCAGGTAGAAACAACTAACCAGGTTTAATTTTGATTTTGGCGCGAAATTGGAGAAGAGTGGTTTCGGAAAACCGACAGCGGTTTTCGCATGGAATTTGGGGGGTAGGCGGTATTTTGTGGATGGAATGCGATACAATACATCGTTCGACACGTGGATTTTCAATACCACCTATTTCACAAAATTTTTGAGCGTTAAACTTTAGGCGCAAATATTTTGCGATACACATCGTCAACCATTGGATCGGAGGACCCAGATCCAACGACGCGGAAATAATGCAATATGAAAGATGCGCGAGCAGAGTGATAGTGGAATACAGGTGGCAGCATGCAATTGGATAGGTGCTTTATGCGGTGGAAGGTAGGCCCCGACGGAACTGGGTTGTCGGGTTTGATGCAGATCATTAGATCAAATGGAGCGACGGATAGGATTCATTCGCAAGGGTGATTAAATGATGGGATTTGGATGGAAGGGGGGATAGGGAAAAGGTGTGACAAACGTTGATCTGTTTTTAGATGAATGGTCGAGATTCGCTCAAGACCACAACGTCGGAAATGGAGAAATAAAAGAGGAATAGGGGTTTTGGAACGAAGGTTTATGTATTTAAGCGCCCGATTGCGGGGCTTCGGTTATATGAGGAAAAAGGCTTACAGGAAATAAGCCCTTAGGGGCCTAAGACCTATATAGTGCAGAAGAGTGATTTTTAGACCCAAAAAAAAGGTTTTTGAGGCCAAGTAAGGGTTCTGATAGGTGAGAAGAGGGATTTTTAAACCAAATAGAGGGAAATATAAGGTTAAAAATGGGTTTAGGATGATTTAGAGGTTAAAATGAAGGTATTTGAGGGATTTTATGGAAGGAAATGAGGGTGAAAAATGGAATCCTTTTGTGAGTGAAAAGGGAAGTGAAATGATGGAAAATGGAGCCTCTTTGAACAATTTTTTCCCTTAGTAAACAGCAAGGTACTTGAGGGCTTTAAGTGAAACAACAGTGAAGATTAATTCCAAGGATAAAGGACATCATAAGACTTCAAGAACTCATAATTTGGACATGAATTGTTTCTTGAAGGCTAGAAAATATTTAGCCACCATTTGGTATGAAATTTTTTTATAGGTGGCTAACACTCCTGTCGGGCGTAATAAACAACCTAACATTTAATTTTCAATACGGGAGTTTGTAAACTTAGAGGTGAAACACTGGAAATGCTAGAGAAGGACTTCAACAACCTGAACTAGTTAATTCAATGACACCACACCATTGTGGAAACTGGAAAAGAGAAAATTACTTTACAAATATTTAATTAAAAGGAAATTTCAAACTTTTTTGAACAATCCTAATTTCTAAGGTAAAATTATATGTTCAGCTTTAGTATAGTGGTTGGAAGATTAACAATTGAGCCCTTGAAGAGATCTTCCTTCTTAAGGATTTTCCTTCCTGCACCAAGCTGCTATTCCTGTACTCTTGCAATCTACTTGCACTAGTATAGGTACAATACTTAGGTGCGGGAAGTATATTGTTACTTGCACTGAAGATTTATGTCCTCGTGTAGGGGGCTCAAAGCTTCTGGCTTCGAGCACTCTGTTCCTGTAACAGGATATTAGTTCTTGTACTAGAACAAAGATTCCTGCACCAAGTTTCCAATTACTTTCGAGAAAGAAAGAGCATGATAATCTATGAAAGAAATTTTCAAAGAGTAAATCAAAATTCTGAAATAACATGCACACATCAAAATGATGCTTCAACCAAACTGAATCTCATAATGAAAATAAGCTTTGAAATAAAACAAACTTCAAAAGTCAAAGCACAGTTTCTTCAATGTAGTAAAAAAAACTGCTCAAGCATGATAGCATGCTTTATCCTTGTGATAGTTATTCACATAAATCAAGTCTACCTTTTAATCTTCTTAATTAAGAAAGGTTCACTTTAGTAATTCGATGTAATGTTCAATCGTTTCCTTCCAAGTATAAAGTGCAGATACATATTAATGTGTTATAACAATGTTCATCCTTTAATTATCAAAATATATTTAATCCTTAAGTTAAATTTTAATATTGAGACTATCTATGTTGAAAGATGAACACTCAATTACATCAGATCCTTATAAAATAAAATAAAGAAGAGAATTGCTGTAATGAACATGAAGAAATTATGTTGCAAACTATAAATGCACTAGTGCAGGAATGACAGAAATGACTCTGCTGTAACATGACATCATTTTTTCATCAGTTAACCAGATATATTTTAATTCCTATGATTTAACTCTTAATATTGAAAAGACACTTATTTACTAATGAGCATTCACTTGCGGACATAAATCAAATTCATGCAAAGGAAAGGAAATGGAACAATCTTGCTCTGATGAACCGAAAAGTTAAGTTGCAGAAATTATAATCGCACTAGTGCAGGAATGTGCTTGCACCACTCGAGGCGGAAATCAATTATGATTTGTGAAAAAGAAAATGACTGAAAATAAATCGAACTGTAATTAAACACACCATGGATTTGTCACACTTGGCTGTTAAGGAAATAAAATCAAAATTCTTATGAAAGAACGAAACTAAGATTTAAACCACGCTTTTGCAAATAAACGAAAATAACACACACACCTTTAAAATGACGAAAGCAAGAGGGAAAACAAGCTGGGTTGGCTGGGCCCTAGCCAACCAGCTCATTTCCTGTTTTAGGAAACTGTGACCTTCAGCAGTGAAAAACGCATCAATGAAAGATTACAACATAGAGTGAAAATATCATGGCGCGACTCATATTAATTTAAATAAAAAAATATGCATTATGCGTTCCAGTCCAGCCCAGAACGAAGGCGCATGGGGTAGAACCCCAAACACTCAGCTCAGCACCAAGGTTCAATAAAAAATGGCTTCTCCTCCACAGTCCTTCCTCTCTCGCTTGGAGCCATAACTCTCTTTTATAACCTTTTACATTACAAATTTAAACAAGCTAATCCTTTGTAAACACATGGGGATTGAATCCCAACTAATAATCATCAATAAAATATCAACCCAACTGTTTCCCTATTGAAGGAATGAATATTTACCATGAATTTCCCAAATTTGGGCATTTCCTAGAATTTTGGAAAATTTGGTAATTTTAACAAACTGCCTCCAAAGCCCCCTTTGTATCTCCTCATTCGTTACGAATTTTGGAAAACAGCCTGCTTATTTCTCAATTTCCTATGTTGGGAAAAAAACCCATGTTTTAGAATTTTGAGATTCACAATGATCGGTGTGGAAATAGAGGAGGAAATTGGTTGTTTGGAAACTGCTAGTTGTATGTTTTCTAGAATTCTGGAAAAAAACAAACTTTTTTATAAAAGTTCTTCAGAGACATGTGCATAACTTTCAAACCAATGTGAATTTTAGGAAACGGTTTTGGTTCTAGGTAATTGATTATATTTGTGAAAATCCCATTTGCTTGTATTTCTGTGATTCATCTCCATATGTGCAAAACCTGAGGTCAAACTTGGTCGTTTAGAAATTATGTAGATTTTGAGAAGTTTTATTAATTTGCTTCTAGAAGCCCACACATGTGACCTGGGTGCAATCCAACCCAGGGGGATGTGTTCAAACGACATTTAGAACATAAACCTCTTTTATATTTTTGCAGAAATGTGTGAATGTATCAAAAGCCCCAAATCGGTGCAAGAATGTTGGTGTAGGAATGCGTGGTGCATAAACTTGGCCTCTATTAGAATAGGAATATAATCAACTCTATAAACCTGCAAACAAAAAAATTAGTATTAATGATGTTTTCAATGTTTAAATCTCATTAAAACAAGGGAATAACAAATACTTACTTATTATCTCCGAGAATGCACAAAACTATGACAATAATTATTCAAGCTAAAAAAAAGCATGAAGGATTTTGAGTAAAAGCAAGGAGAAACAGAGGCCCAAAAGCTCCAAGACAACTAGTGACCAACTGACACTGGATTATGGAAGCACCTCACAAAATTCCAGTGATAGTGAGGATGCCAGAGGAAGATCTAATCACCAGGAACACACCAGGTAGAAGCACTCAAAGAAAGTCCCGAAATTTTGGAGGAGGGAGGAATATTGCAGTCATTACAACAAGGACAAACATAGAATAGCCACATGTCAGGTACTCCATGATCAGAAAGAACCTATGAAGGAAGAAGGACCAATCAATGAAGAAAACCAACTACAAGAAGAGAACCCATTCACCTGGTTGGTTAAGAAATAGGTAGCATTTTTAAGTAGTTGAACATGACCACATTTTGTAAATTGCATGTTGCAAAATGATTGTAAAAGTGATGAAGTGTTTTCCATCACTTATGAAAACAAAATGGAGATATTTTTGGCCCTTTTTGTTGATAGATGAGGTATTGGTTTCTGATGTAAAATTGACCAATGAGTGTGATATAAAATCCTGGAAAGTATGGGGTTTCTTGGGCAATTTGCAAAGAATGTACTACAAGTTTGCATAGAATGCAAGTGTTGGTTCATCACTTATGACTTTGAAGTACAAAGGTGAAGGAGAAGGAAGTGTAGCTTGGCAAGGCATTTGTTTTGAAAATGAGGGAGTACATCATATTACATATTGTGTTAATTATTTTGGTGGACCAAAATATCCTCAGTGTGGAGGAATAATCCAAGAGGATCCTAAAAGCCCAAATTTTTGAAGTCCTCAAAACTCATCAAAACCTATATCAAATCGAAGAGCTCGTTTTCCTAAATTAAAAAATGTAAACAACACCTCAATCCTACACCATATGCGTAATTTATGGCCCACTGAATTTTTTGGGAAAGATCTACAAAATTTTGCAGGAAAGACCCATAGTGATGAAATGGTGCTGATGTCAGCAATAGAGATGTTGACGTCATTTATACGATTGTTGATGTCATCAAGATGATGTGGTAGTATGGTAGACAAGGATCCAATAAAAAAGTGACACATGGAAGATGATGACAACATGCTATTAGCAACCTAGTCAATAGCCTAGTCAATAGTACAGATGAATAAGAATGTGCCATGTGGCACCTAGTACTGCCCATCGGTTTTTTCAACGAGGAAAAATTTTGAACCTTCATAGTGGTAAACTACAACTATATTGTTTCCTATTTAATTTTTCCAATTACCTCTAAAAAATTCGACGAGGGTTTTAACTGTTGGAGTTTAAAATAATAACAATTTTTTTTTGAAATTGGCTAGCTAGCGTTCAGTGGAACCCCGCTGGTCGACCCGACTATGGTGTATATATATATATATATATATATATATATATATATATATATATATATATATATATATATATATATATATATATATATATATATATATATATATATATATATCATCAAATGACACCAACATGAGTTGAACCCACTCAGCAGGGTCACCAGCCAGACCACCGACAATGTCAGAATACTGATACAGATAACCAACCACTGACACCAAATTGAATTACACAACCGGCCAAAAAGAATACATGTGGGAGGGGGTGGGGGTCAGAGGGTTTCAACCCCTGACTTTCCCCCAACCATTTTTCCATTATTTTACCACCGATAGTTGGCCCAAATACCCTTGGTTAGAAACTCTTCCCATAACATTCCATATAGACTCATACGAAGGCCAAACGGGAGGGAGCACCGACCGAGGAGGAAGAGCACAAAACCAAAAACCTAGACCCACGAAAACCACCTGGCGAAACCCGACATGGAACCCTGCGTGCATGAGAATTAAGACAGGAAATATTCCCTAGCATATTTTAGGAATATTCTTATGAGGGAATCTAAAATATTCCCTAGAGCTCCATAGGTTACTAGCATAGATTTGGGTAGACTTTATAGTCATTTTCACGATTTTTCACCACAAACTCAACACTGCAATCTGTTTCTTCAGCATAGGTGTGCATTTTCAGGCCATTCATGGATGTGGAGGTATAAGGTGTCTTTTGTAAATGTAATTCAATTTTATTTCACTAAATATTAATGAAATATGCCTCCCCACATTGAGCAGGGCCCGAAGACGTAATCCACATTGGGTGAACTTCATTATCAACTTGTTTTGGTGCCTTTATTTATCATGGTTGAATTTTGTTTACGCTTATTCTTTGTGCTATGATTTCATTTTTACATGCCATTTTATATGCAATTCTATATGCATCATTGAAGTGAAAAGATCCATATCACTTGCCACACCCCTACTAGTATAAAAGGCAGCTCGGGGGCCCATTTTTGACATTTTTCCTTATTATTGTCTATCTCAACCTCAACACACCTATAGCATTAATATGCCAAATTTGGTAAAGTTTGATTCCAAATCTTGCAATTGAAGCTAGTGAATTTTCCATCCTACAAATTTTTCTTTCTGAACCCTAATTCTCCAAGAATTTGCAAGAATTCGAGTCAGATTTAGACCCTAGTTGTACCTTACAAAGAAGCATGTGTTATCTTAAAAGAATCCTCCATTTGAGTAGGAAAAATTATTCAACTAATTAAATGAGACCCGTAAGTACATTCGTGAGCTGAGATAACACCTATTTACATTAAATTCAAGCTCATTTTAGCTCATAAACCATAAGCTTAGGCCACACGTGCTTGCTGTCACTTTCATGAAAAATAGTTTCAAAAGGAAATTCTCCCCAAATGATTACCCTCTCATTGTGACACATGGCACTCCTTTATGTATTTTGATTCCAAAAATATCCATTTTTCCCTTTTTCCTCTCCCTTGAATCCACTGATCAATGCAACAAATTGTCCTATCACAATGGCCTCCTCATATGACATAACTGCAATTGACACTCAGGAAAAAGGAAAGAACAAAGAAGCATGTTGTTATGATGTTGATATCAGCATTCGGGACTAACTTATGGCAACATTTGATATGATAAATTCCATTCATGTTTTAGATGAGTAAGTGGACTCCTTAATAGTGTCAAAGATCATCAAGGAGTCACATTTTCCACTTCCAAATCAAATACGAGAGTTGAAAATTGCCAAGATAGAACTCCTCTGGGCAAGGGAATCCATTAAGATAATAGAAATTGAGATGGAGCTTCTAAGGAAATATAACTCTAACAAGCCTTATATTAAGTCAAGAAGGAAGATAACATGGGGAAGAATAATAAATTTGGTGGATAAGCATTGGAATTATTTGAAATTTATTCAAGAAATGACCGAGACTATGAGGAAAGCACATAGAGAAATAAAATCCATTGAGAATACTATTGAATATTATCCCTCCAAGGCTGAAGAAATTGTAGAATTCCTTAAACATATTCCTAAGGAAGAAATGGAAAAGGTGAATCTCAACATGTTTGAATGGGTGACAAGGGCCAAACAGATAAAAAGAAAAAATGAATATGTAATGACGGCCAAAGAAGAGGTGAAATCACTGATAGAAGAAACATAAGGTTTTAAAAGGAAATGTAAGATGTTCTACTAAAATAATTTACCATCCTTATTTGATGATGATGGGAAATTTCTCACCAAAGAGTCCTTCATTAGAATCCTAGTTGCAATCAAAGAAGTACACAAGGGTTTTGGAGAAATGGATTGCGCTCTCCACAGGAGAGTGATTACGAAATTATATAATTATTGTGATGAAGTTATTTTCTTTCTCAAGAATATTTTCAAGGACCAATGAAAATTTGATTATGAATAAATCACCAGCTTGGAAGGGGCTATCATAGAGACCTAGTCATGTAACATCCCATATGGTAGACAATGGAGGACTTTTATGGAGCTGTATGAATGGGATATCCAACGAGGATTTGCACCAGTGTCATAAGAAGCCTCTATAGAGTCAAGTTATAGCTCAAGGCCTTCATCACATCAGGAATGACTCCAATAGTAGAAATTTGTATCAACACTGGCCTCGACACCGAGATAAATAAATAAAGAGAAGGAAACATCTTCCAACCTTTGGATTTTTCCCAAAGTGAACTAGTGAATAAATTGATAAAATATCACAGCCTCCCATTCCCTATATATTGGAGGCTAGGCCATTGTAATTAGGGGTGGAATTCATGCACTATTATGTTGTCAGGATATTGTTTGAGAGAGAGAGGTTGAATAGCTAGGATATGGGTGAGTTTATCCTGAAACCATCTATGGTTGCAATATTTCCTCAATGAATATATATATTCACTGTTGTTTCATGCATATCATTATATTAAGCTCATGTTTCTTATGTTTATGATGTAATGATTTGGATTATGACTATTGTTGATACATTTAATGGTACCATGTTGTTTACTTGCTAGTGATTTGGAGTTGTGAATATCACATTTTTCCATCTTCTGTGAAAGTTTTTCCTTGAAATTGGTTGAGTAACCTTTCTCAACCACACTGAATATTTCAGCTAATATATGTGAACACACAAACAGGTTGTTATTGACCCTTTATTTTCCAATTAAATTCCAATGATAGTTTAATTAAATGCATCTAATTTTATTGTAGTAGATCGCTTGATCTGTCTGCCTTAGGCTCTGAGAAACCTGAGAGGGTTTTCTAATTTGTCTAATCAAGTAGAAACCCATATAGTAAAATTGGAAAATTCATTGGAGATTGTTCGAGTATGGTCCCCTGGGGTAAAGAAATTTTGAGAATTTTTGGGTTAAGTTTTGTTTATACAAGTTGGGTGTGGATGTAAAAGGGGATTTGGGGCGGGTCAAAGTCCCCTAATGATTGTAACGTGTAAAAGGTAAAACCATGAGTCTCAAACCATGGTTTGAGACCATGGTATGTGCATGTTTGGAAAGATATAAATATGTAAGAGTCGAGAACGATAGATAATCAATCTATAGATCGATATGTTTATGCTTATGAATTTTTTGATCTAAGTTTTGGGTCAGTCTAGGTAGAAAGGTTCCTGTTGGCTATGTATGCAGAGACCTAGTCCTAAGCTATGTGCACAAACTCTGCTGCTCTGTGCACAGAAGGGAAATATTATACTAAATTGAATATCTCTTAATAAAGAAGGCAATTTTGGTGAACTCAGAATTTTATGTGGTTAACTGTCTTAGATTTTTTATGT
Organism: Pinus albicaulis; assembly: GCA_034641835.2. NCBI lineage: Eukaryota > Viridiplantae > Streptophyta > Pinopsida > Pinales > Pinaceae > Pinus > Pinus albicaulis. The sequence goes on along the minus strand of CM076575.1, from coordinate 1,439,806,121 downwards.
GTTGCTCACTGCAATTCTAGATCTGAGTCTCTACTATTGAATGTGTATTTATCTCAGATAAGTTGAATTAGATGAATCTCTAAGCAAGAATTATTCTTCTTTAACTATTAGATCTGAATTGAGCAAGTCTATATTGAAGTAAGGATTGGTTCTGATTGCGCAAGGGTTAAGTCTATTGATTTATTTGTGCGACACTGTTTTTCTATTTAAGGTTTATCTATAAGTAGATCTGGTTTCTACAAAGGGTTAGATATGATTGAAATATAATCTGTGGCACATATATGTTAATGCATAGTTGTTAACAGTTTTATTCTCGCTTAGACCTGATTTATTGGGAAGTTTCGCGTAGACAGATAAGAATTTGGTAAGGGTAAACCACACATCAAACACTCCCTCAGGGTGCAGAAACCTAGTTCCATCACCCTCCCATACTGATTTGGGTGAGACTTTGGTCTGTGCATGCAGATCATTGCTGAAAGGGCCAGAAGTTGGAGGGTTTTGTTATTTGCACAAAATACTCTGAACTTGGGTCAGGACCCCTTTAAGCCAAAAAATGGTTCTGTTTCTGGGACCAATATCATTTTTTGGGAGATTTGATGTTGTGGCATTCGACAAAGAATGAACTGCAATATTGGCTCGACAAGAAGTTGCGCAAATTTGCAATCCAAGAGAACCAAAACCCTAAACTATCTGCTGAGGATTTGGATCAAAATTATATCTACACAGAGGTCCACGAAATTTTGTTTTCTTCCTTTGCGACTGAGTTACATGAGTGGTTACCTTAGTTGAATGAATATATAACCTGTGCAACATTGGTGCAACAATTAGAGAAATATAGCAACAAGACTACCCGTGCAATAGATTATTGGATTGATAGTGTTCTAAGTAGGTTTGTGATTGAATTTGCGATCGATACTTTTGTATTGTATTATGAAGTTGAAAGAAGATTTTTGAAAGGCCCCAGAGGTAAGTTCATGCGCTCATTGAAATTGTGGATTAAAATGCTTTTATGTGAAAAGTGTGCTCTGTGCAGTCATATTGAGTGAATGTCTCGAAGAGGCCTGACCACGCGCAACGGAAGAAATTACAAAGTATACCTAGAAGAGGTTTTTGTTTGGAGCCCCCTCAAAGGTAAATATGATAGTGACGAGGAGTCTGAAACCAGTAGCTGTGGTGAATCTGCACACTCATAAAAAGAGGATTTGCATGATCAGACTATTTTTGGGTCGTCGGATGTAGTTCAGATCCCATCCACTCCACTTCCAAATTCGTCTCTCTAACAAGCCATCCACTTCACCTCCACCTCCACATACACCTATAGAAGATGACATGGCTACCTCTATAAAGATGCAGAGTTTCAAGGGCATTGGAAATGAATATTTTGATCATTTTTTCTTCGTCGAAGATGCTGTATGGACATCACAATAGATAAATAATGATAATGTTAAGAGAGCACAATTGGATACTACATTTCAAGAATGTGCCCTAGATTGTTACATAAGGTTTGTGGAAATAAATCATAATGCCACGACTGATGAGCTGAAGATTGCATTGAAGGAGACTTTGAAAAAGCTGAAATCCTACTCTCAGTGTGTGACAAAATTAAAGGAAATCCACCAAGAAGTAAATGAATCTGCATGGGAGGCAAATCAACGATTGAAGCACTCCATCAAAGATGGAGGATTCACTATTGATGACACATAGCACAAAGAGTGGTTCATTGCTATGCTACTACTGCATCTGTGCTAGTATTTAAATCTATAGAAAATTGAAACACAGGCTGAAAATATAGAGATTTCAATGAAGTTAAAAGCCTCACCTGTACCAGCTGCATAGGTCGGGGCTCAATAGATCCAAAACCATCTAGCTGCACTTCACTTAGAGATACAAATTTTTCTCCAAGAGAAAGAGGACATATGCGCATGTGTATGGTTTATACGTTGTAAAATTGAAGGGCATAAAAAATATCAGTGTCTCATATACAATGACTATCTAATAGTCGGGGAAACAAGTCCACTTAAGAGCACATTAAGACCTAGAGGAACCCCCACATTATGATGCGTGATTTTTCAAGTAACTAGTCTGCATGCAACAAAATTCTGCCTTAGGATCGATAAATATGTTCTAGAGCTCAAGCAACATTAGTGCAAGTTTTTCTGATCTGTGGGACATGCTGAGCATAAATGTCATAGCTTTGATTGGATGATTGACCGAGATTTTTTATATAGGATACTGATAGAAGGAAGAGAACCGGGTTCACCTGTATCTCCATCTGGGTGTGGTGGATTCCAAGGTAGAAGACAAGGAAGGGGCAGAGGAGCTCGTCGTGGAAGAGGACAACTCATTTGTTATAACTGTGGTGAAGGTGGTCATTACGTACACGACTGCCTAAACCCCACTCAACAATATTGCAGATATTATAGGTAGTTTGATCATTTTCTTGAATATTTCCCTGTGCTATTTGAAAAAATGCAGAAGAAGAAACCGTAGACACCTATGAAGAATGTTCAAATGATGAGAGAGGAACCACACACTAAATACCCTAGCATAAATATTGTAACCAGACACGGCGTAGCCACTGGAGAAGATAAAGCAGAACATAAGAGACTTGTTGCTAATGTTTGGATCTGAAGAGCTCTTGAGAAAAAGGAACAATTTAATCTACAAAGGGAAGAGGACACCTTTGTCGCAGAAAATAAGGACTTCATGGATCCTGGCACATGCAAAGTAGCAAGTAAAATTTCCATGGATGCTGATGAAGGGACTGAATTTGCAGAGATGAAACTAATTTTATAGGCATGTATCAAGCTTCTACACAATAAGAAGGATGTGGAGAGCATTCAATATTTTATTACTAGTTGCGCTGAACAAGAACAACTCGAGATGGATCAAAAGGCTCTTAATAATATCTATAAGAACAAGAGAAGAACTGGCCGAGAGATGCGCCTAACTGCTCAGATAGGAGAATTTGAAATGGACCAGGTCATTTTGGATTTGGGCTCTGACTCAAATGTGATTCTCAAGAAGACTTGGTGGAAAATGGGAGAACCTAAGTTGGAATGGTCTGTAATTCAGCTGCACATGGAGAATCAGTAGAATATTATCCCAATGGGTAGGCTTTCTGGGGTCATAGTTGATATCGAAGGAGTTAAGGCGCTAGCTATTTTTTAATTTATTTAGATTGCCAATGATATAGATCCATACCCCATGCTGTTGGGTCTAGATTGGGTTATTGACATGGACACTATCATCAATCTCAAGCGCAGAAGTATGGTATTTGAAAACAATGGGACTAGGGTTTTAATCCCATTGGATCCGACAAAAGGAGAAAGATATATAGAACTGATGCGTGCAGAAGAGGAACTGGATAATATCTACAAACTAACTACGCGAGATGAAGATTGGATGAATCACACAACATACGAACGACTTATTTTGGATCAATATAGTTCGTGCCATTCTAAATCAGATGAGGAATTGGAGAATTGGCAGAACCATTTACATGAAGTCTCAACACTACGCTGCAAACGAGTCACTAGATCCCTACAGTGCATATCCTCTGAGGTACAAGAACTACCTTATTATGATGGTATAGGAAATATCTCTTGTTTCTTAGATGAGTTTTAAAAGGTTGTTCTAGAAACACAATGGTTCCATGCGCTTGACTTAGCTCTATGCTCAACTACAACACACTGGTGGGAGACACACAAGGACAACTTGGTGAATTGGGAAGAATGAACCCATATGATGCAATTGCACTTTGGAAAACCTAATACCCGGTTGGAAGGGACCTATGTAGGAAAAGAATATCTGTGCCTACATTTATCTAGGTGGACTGAAGCTTGGGGAGAAGAACCACAACTAGGTTGGGTACATACATTTGTCCATAATTTAAGTTAGATTCCTATGAACTGGTACCTAGAGGTTAACCTGCGATGAGGCATGATGTAATGGGTTACACTATGGGAAAGATTTGTGTTAACGTTCAACTTTGAGAGTGGATTCCCATACATTAATACTGCCTTACACACAATTCAGGATGTGGTCTTTGATACCACCAAGACACTAGAAGCGTGGACCATACCAACATGGGAGGCGTAGATGAAGGACATAGTTGACTATTGGAATGTGATTATTGAAGATGATGAAGAATACCCATGGAACATAAATATTCCAGAGTCTGAAGGAAAATGCATAGTTGATGGACTGCTGCTTGTAGTGCAAGATGTGACTGAACCCATGAATATTAGGCAAGTCAACATTAGAACAGAAGAGCAATCTAAGATTTCCAAAATTGGGGATTACTGGGATGAAGATATAGTAGCTAAGTTTGCGGACCTGCTTGCTGAATATCAAGAATTATTTCCCACCAAGTTCTCTGAGTTGAAAGGTATTTTGGGGGATCTGGGTGTAATGAATATCACACTGAAACTGGGTGCGTGACCTGTCAAGCAACTTCCTTACAAGTTAAAGCCTAAATACAAGAATAAGGTCAAATAAGAGCTAGAGAAGATGGTTGTTGCAGGGATCATTGAACCAGTTGAAGAATTAGATTGGGTCAGCCCTATGGTGGTCCAAGAAAAGAAGACCAACGGTGAAATTAGGATCTATGTGGATATGCGTAAGTTAAATGATGCCTATGTGCATGACCCTTTTCCAACTCCATTTTCTTATGAAATATTGGACAATGTGGGAAGGCAGGAGGCCTATTCGTTCACTGATGGTTTTTATGGATACCACCAAATAAGAATCGCACATGGACACAAAAGTAAGAAAACTTTTGTGATGGAATGGGGATCATTCCAATACACAATCATGCCATTTGGTCTAAAGAATGTGCCATAAATATTCTCGATGTGGTGGTAGCCGCATTTAAGGAATATATACATAAATTCTTAGAATTTTATTTTGATTACTGGACAGTCTTTGGCCTAGTGAAGAAGAATATTTCAAATCTGTGCTTAATGTTGGATACTTGTTAGAAGCATCAGATCTCGCTGAATATGAATAAATTCATATTCTGCATCCCCTTTGGGATTTTTCTGGGTCATATTGTGTGTCAGCAGTGATTGATGGTGGATCCAACTAAGATTGCAGTTATTGTTAACCTGTAGGTTCCAGCAAACAAAAAATAGCTACACTCAATATTGGGGCATACTCGGTACTACGGGAAGTTTATTTAAGGCTACGCGCTGATTACTGCGCCAATGGAGAAGTTACTAAAGAAAGATTCCTATTTTCTAGGATGAAGATTGTCAGAAGAGTTTTGAGCTACTTAAGGAGAAAATGGTAACTGCACCTGTATTGGTATTCCGAGACTGGACAAAGGAATTCCATGTACATGTGGATCCTTCATGTATCGCATTAGGCGCTGTACTCACGCGGCTAGGAGCCAGAGACATTGATCACTCAATTGCATTTGCGAGAAAGATATTTTCAAGTGCAGAATGCAACTACTCCACAATGGAAAGGGAAGGATTAGCTGTGGTCTATGCGTTACAAAATTTTCATCACTATCTGCTGGGAGGTCAGTTTAATATGTTTACGGATCAATCTTCTTTGATGTACCTAGTTAATAAGCCTATTTTTTTTGGGGGGGGCGGGGGAGATCTGCAAATGGATTTTATTATTTTAGGAGCATGAATTTGAAGTAATTGTGAAACCAGGGAGGTTGAATGATGGTCCATACCACCTCTTGCGCATTGAAAGAGGAGAGGAGCCAACGAGTTTGGAAGATGGATTACCAGATGCACAACTATTTGTCATTAAAGTCATCAATGACCACTTCACATATATTATCCACTTTCTGACCACTAGTAGTGCACCTATAGAGTTTACATTCAAGAAAAAGAAGGAAATGGTCTTATGCGCAGTTGAATTTACCTTGATTTCTAGTCACTATTATAAGATGGGTGCTGATGACATATTGAGATGCTATGTTCTAGAGTTTGAAAGACAAAGTGTCCTAGTTGAAGCACATGCAAGGGTTGCAGGAGGTCACTATGCACAAAAACCAACTGCGCATAAAATTTCTAGGGCTAGTTTGTGGTAGCCTATGGTACACAATGATGCAAAGGAGTACTGTCACACTTGTGATCTGTGTCAGAGGATAGGGAAGCCATCACACAAAGATGCTATTCCACTACAACCACAAGTGACTTTGCAGGCTTTTTCTAAGTGGGCCATTGAATTTGTAGGACCAATCAACCCTCCTGAAAAGAAGACTGGCGTGCGCTATATCATTAATGCAAAAAATTATTTGACTCGGTGGGCAAAAGGTAAGCCTGTGAAGGATTGCAGCAACGAGACAATTGCGCAATCCATTTTTGAGCATATATTGACAAGGTTTGGGTGTCCTAAAATCTTGATGAGTGATGAGGGTACACACTCTGTGAATGAGACTATCCAAGCATTGAAAATGGAGTTTAATATGTAGAAATAATATAACATATGCATGTATATATCCATATTCTCTTGATCTAACAATATTTATCTTCTTGCAAAACATAATCCTTCCACTATTAATCTTTTGCGGAAATTTAAAAACTCAATTGCAAACACATGTGAATAAATTCAATCGCACATAACACAGTTGTTTAACGGGAAATATTGAAGCTAAAAACCCCAACTATCATATATTATGTATCATGGAGATCATGTAACAATCTCATACAAAGCTCAGTACATCAAGCTCTTAGTACAATCAATCGTCACACACTAACAAGAAGAAATCTGCAAATCCATGCATTGATTTCTTGCCACCTGATAGCCTGCCTCCACTGTGCAATCCCTGCTGAAGAAGACCCCTGAATGAATTCGAATATACCTTGCTTGCACTTCGCAATCCTCATTGGAAACTCCAACGCGTGTGTGGTGCAACCAATGCATCACTATAGTCGCAACAAATAGTCCATCTCACCCTTTCACCTATCTCTCCACTGGGTCTCCACTGGAACTGACATGCACTGTAGTTAACTGCTATTTATGTTCAGTTGTTAGTGAGTTATTAGTTGTGAATTAATTAAATTATTAATTCACTTAACTCTCACTAGTGTATCATTCAGTTAGACTAGATAAAACTAGCTCAACTAAGTTTAACTCCATTAACTGAGTTAAACTGAATAAAAACTCAATGAACTACTCTTCCAACTCTATCATAACTTTTCCACTTCAGTTCTAACTGAGTCCTCATGCATGAACCACCAGTAAACCATAGGAATTGTGTAATTCATTCAGCCCACTGATTTGCCAAATCTCTACATTGAAATTAAGTGCTCCAAGAGAATAAGTTTATATTTAGAGTCTGATTATTATTAAGGGCTAATAATAATCAACACATCTATTTTTAGATCGACGATCTATAAATAGAATTTTCCCAATATTATAAAAATATATTTTCATCTATTTTTCCAACTTTACCAACCATCCACAAATAGCATCCTGCAACTTCTGAAATATGATCACCATGTCTAAAAATAGACATAGTCTAAAAATAGACTTACACCTTAAAAAAGCCTGTGGGACCACTTAATGAAGGTGACTGATTTTCACTAAGCTCATCATCTTGTTGAATCTCAACACTCCCTCTAAAAAATATAGGGATTATCCTTCACGTCGATCCTGCCTCTATGGTATTTGAATTTTCTCCTAGTGAGCGCCTTCGTTAGAATTTCTGCATCCTGATCTTCCATAGGAATGTACTGAAGCAACATGATCTTTCGCTGCACACAATCTATGATATGATGATACCAGATATCAATATGTTTAGATATATCATGAAGCACAGGATTAATCGAGAGTTTAATGCAACTATGATTATCACAATGTATCACTGTAGGATCTAAATGTGAACCGAACAAATTGACTAGGATCTTCCTCATCTAGATAGCCTCACATGCAGCTTGAATTGCTGCCATGTATTTTGCTTCCGCAGAATTGAGTGCCATAGATATTTGTTTCCTGCTGTACCAAGAAAATTTTGTAGATCCTATACTGAAAACCTCTCCTGATGTGCTCTTTCTGTCCGTTGGGCTGCCTGACCAATCTGCATCCGTGAAGCCATGCAACTTCACCTCATCCGTCTGTATGTACCATAAGCCATACTCAGATGTGCCCCTGAGATACCTCAGGACATGCTTGCCTGCCTTCCAAAAGAGCCTGGTAAGCTTAACCATCGATTGTGAAAGTTGATTCACCGCATAGCATATGTCCGGTCTTGTATTAACTAAATACATGAGAGAACCCACCAACTGTCGATAAACAGTGGCATCCACTACCTCTACCGATGTAGCATCCTCTTTCCTCCAATTTCCTGGAAGAGGAGTATCAATAGGCTTGCAACCTTGCATGTGAAACTTCTCAAGTATCTCCCGAGCATAATTGCCTTGAGACACAAACAGTTCACCTTCTCGCTGCCACATTTCCAATCCAAGGAAATAATGAAGGAGGCCCAAATCCTTCATCTCAAACTCCTTTACAAGATATTCCTTGCATGAGTGTATCAAATGCTCATTACCCGTTAGTATTAAATCATCAACAAAAAGAGCAATGATTAAAAGCTTACCCTCCACCATAATTTGATACAAGTTTGCATCCACCTCACTCTTGGTGAAGCCAAGTCCAGTGAAATAGCTATCAATCCGAGTGTACCAAGCATGAGGTGCTTGTTTCAGCCCATACAACACTCTTTTGAGCTTGCACACATGCGACTCGCTGCTGAAGATCTCAAATCCTTCAGGCTGCTCAATGTACACTTCTTCCTCAATGATCCTATTAAGGAACACAGTCTTCACATCCATCTGATGAATGTGCCAACCCATCTGCGCTGAGAGAGCAAGGATGGTCCTTATGGAAGAATACCATGCGACAGGTGCAAAGGTTTCTTCATAATCAATCCCCTCAATCTGTGAGAAGCCCTGGGCAACAAATATTGCCTTATACTTCTTGACGCTCCCATCAGCAGCTTGCTTTACCTTGTAGATCCATCTTGATCCTACAACTGATTTACCCACCGGCCTTGGAACAATCTCCCAAGAACTGTTTCTAACAATGGAGTTATACTCCTCCACCATGGCATCTACCCATGTGGGATCCTGCACTACTTCTTCAAATGAAGATGGCTATGTCACGATACACTTGCTCATGAGAGCCATGTATCCAGTAAATCAGTCAGGTGACTGTCTCTGTCTACGCTGTGATGTAGGGACTCCTAAATTCTGTGCCGCATCAAGATTCAGTCTCTCAGCTTCTGTGGTACGCTTTCTGCCTTGTTTGATGTTTGGATCTACATGAGTGGACACCTCCACTCCATGAATCTCCTCCTGTAGCTAATCCACATCTAGAGGCTCATCTTTGGGAACAAGTAGATCCTCCTCTACATGCAAGTGTAGCTCCCTCTCAAGCAACCACTTCATGGCTTTCACCTCATTGAATTTTATATCCCATCGCACCACAGTCATCCGACTGTCTAGAAAATAAACACTATAATATGGGGTGTTTCTGTGTACCCCACAAATATCCCAACTTTTGCAATCGGCTCCAGCTTCTTCCTGGTGTCCTTTGTCACATTAATGTCAATAGATGAGCCAAAAATATTCAAATGAGAAATATCAGGCTTCTTACCAGTAAAATATTCTTTAGGTGTACTCATGCCAAGTACTCTATGAGGACAATGGTTTTGCACATAAACCGTAGTGTTGCATGCTTCCGCCCACAAGTGCATCGGTAGGCCCTGGTCATGCAGCATAGCTCATGCAACACCCACTATCGTTCTGTTCTTTCTCTCCATGACCCCATTTTGCTGTGGGTTATGAGGCGCTATGAGTTATCTTTAAATTCCTTCTTTGCTACAGAAGTCTTTGAATTTTCTCGAGATGTATTCACCACCATTATCGCTCTGAAGAGCCTTCACTTGCTTCCCTGACTCCTCCACCAATTCTTTAAACTCACAAAACTTTGATAATGTTTCACTCTTCTTCTGCATGAAGAATATCCAATATCTACTAGAATAGTAATCAACAAATATAACATAATACTTGTGTTTTGTTGTTGAAGCAACCGAGAAAGTTCCACGCACGTCTGTGTGAATTCTATCCAGGATCATCGAAGCACGGTTCTCCTTCTCATGAAAGGTGGTCTTCAGAAAATTACCCATAGTACATCCCTTGCAATGATTTTACTGTGCAAGAGTACCCTTGGGAAGTCCAGTAGAAATATGCTACAAAATCTTCAAAGCGCCAAGGTGAAGATGGCCCATTCTCCTATGCCATAATTCGCCCTCCTCTTGGTTCACCACTTCTTCTAATTTTCCCATCATTGTAGCGCATCCATCTACCTCCAGCTTGTAGAGATTCTTAACTCAAATCCCTATCCTCTTGGTTTGACCCATTGTTTTATGTCGCAGGAAAGCTTTTCCATCGCTAAAAACAACGTCATAACCTTTGTCTTCCAACATTGCGACCGAGAACAAGTTCTTCTTCAGACCTGGAACATGCATAACATCTTTCAACAAAAATGGATTACCTGACTCCCTCTCAAAGGTAATGGTCCCAATGTCGGTCGCACTGTATCAACCATTGTCACCCATCTCTATATGCATTTGGAGATCCTTCTCCTCCAAGTCACTAAAAAACTCCTTGTCTCCCGTCATATGGAAAGATGCACCACTATCAAGATACCGCACCGATCCCATTGAGCTTGAAACCAATCATGTGATCAAAGAGAAATCAAGTTCAAATTGCGAGGCTAAGGCCTCGCCAGCTGTAGCTCCAGTAGCATTCTTGTTCTTATTTTTCTTTGGGCAGTTAGTGGCTAAATGCCCATGTTCGTGATAGTGAAAACACTTCACCTTGGAAAAATCCTGCTTCTTGCCTTTAGCCTCAGATTTTTGAGGGAATTTATTCCCCTTCCCTTTCCTTGCTTTGGCAGCCAAAGAGCAATTCTCTTCATCTTCATTCTTCGATGAAGAGCTATGCCAACTATTTGGAAGCCCAAGGAGAGCCAATCTCACCAAGTCTTCATCATCAACAATAATCCCCAAACTTCCCAGATCATCCTTACAAGGGACAAAATTTGTGAGATATTTTGGAATACTGTTGCCCTTCTCCATTTTTATTTTTCTGAGCTTATCTTTCAGCGCGAACTTCCTCCGGTCACTACTGCTTCGGAACAAATCTATCAAAGCCTTCCACATTGAAAATGGAGTGGCTTTCCCATGAAGGCTAGACACAATATTGTCCTTCACACCTTCCAAAATAATTCTTCTTGTCTTTTCTACCTTCTTTTTCCATGCATCAAGTAATGCATCATCGCTAGATCTCGGCTTAGGAACATCGCCATCGATGAACTCCTTCAGTCCATTATCTTCCAGCACCACCTCCATCCTATCCTTCTAGGCTATGTAATTCAAGCTGCCATCAAGGGAATACTCCAATTGCAACACAATGAAAGACATTTCAATGTATACTCAACTATCCCATCACGAATTTTCTGCAGCAAATTCGAATCGTCACCAGAACAAAATCAACAATTCTTCACCATTGCAATCTTCAAGAATTAACACTGCTATAATACTATGTAGAAATTATATAACATATGAATGTATATATCTAGATTCTCCTGATCTAACAATATTTATCTTCTTTCTAAATACAGAATCCTTCCACTGTTAATCTTTTGCCGAAAAATAAAAACTCAATTGCAAACACATGTGAATAAATTCAATCGCACATAACACAATTGTTTAATGGGAAAGCATGAAGCTAAAAACCCCAAATATAATATATTATGTATCATGGAGATCATGTAACAATCTCATACAAAGCTTAGTACATCAAGCTCTTAGTACAATCCAATCGTCACACACTAACAAGAAGAAATCTGCAAATCCATGCACTGATTTCTTGCCACTTGATAGCCTGCCTCCACTGTGAAATCCATGCTGAAGAAGACCCCTGAATGAATTCGAATCTACCTTGATTGCACTGTGAAATCCTCATTGGAAACTCCAATGTGTGTGTGGTGCAATCAATGCATCACTATAGTCACAACAGATAGTCCATCTTATCCTTTCACCTATCTCTCCACTGGAACTGACATGCACTGTAGTTAACTGCTATTTCTGTTCAGCTGTTAGTGAGTTATTAGTTGTGAATTAATTAACTTATTAATTCACTTAACTCTCACTATTGTATCATTCAGTTAGACTAGATACAACTAGCTCAACTGAGTTTAAATCCATTAACTGAGTTAAAATGAATAACAACTCAATGAACTACTCTTCTAACTCTGTCATAAATTTTCCACTTCAGTTCTAACTGAGTCCTCATGCATGAACCACCAGTAAACCCTAGGAATTGTGTAATTCCTTCAGCCCACTGATTTTCCAAATCTGTATACTGAAATTAAGTGCTCCAAGAGAATAAGTTGATATTTAGAGTCTGATTATTATTAAGGGCTAATAATAATCGACACATACATTTTTAGATCGACGATCTATAAATAGAATTTGCCCAATATTCTAAAAATATAATTTCATCTATTTTTTCAACTTTACCAACCATCCAAAAATAGCATCTTGCAACTTCTGAAATATGATCACCATGTGTAAAAATAGACATAGTCTAAAAATAGACTTACACCTAAAAATAGCCTGCGGGCCCACTTAGTGAAGGTGACTGATTTTCACTAAGCTCATCATCTTGTTGAATCTCAACACTCCCTCTCAACAAGATAGGGATTATCCTTCACCCCGATCCTACCTCTATGGTATTTTAATTTTCTCCTGGTGAGCACCTTCGTTAGAATGTCTGCATCCTGATCTTCCGTAGGAATGTACTGAAGCAACATCATCTTCCGCTGCACAAAATATATGATATGATGATACTAGATATAAATATGTTTAGATATATCATGAAACATAGGATTAATCGAGAGTTTAATGCAACTATGATTATCACAATGTATCACTGTAGGATCTAAACGTGAATCGAACAAACCGACCAAGATCTTCCTTATCCAGATAGCCTCACATGCAGCTTGACTTGTTTCCATGTATTCTGATTCTGTTGAATTGAGTGCCATGGATCTTTGTTTCGTGCTGTACCAAGAAAATACTGTAGATACAATACTGAAAACCCCTCCTGATGTGCTCTTTCTGTCCGTTGGGCTGCCTGCCCAATCTGCATCCGTGAAGCCATGCAACTTCACCTCATCTGTTTGTCTATACCATAAGCCATACTCATATGTGCCCCTAAGATACCTCAGGACATGCTTGTCTGCCTTCCAAAAGAGCTTGGTAGGCTTAACCATCGCTTGTGAAAGCTGATTCACCGCATAGCATATGTCCAGTCTTGTATTAACTAAATACATGAGCGAACCCACCCACTGTCGATAAATAGTGGCATTGACTACCTCTACCAATGTAGCATCCTCTTTCCTCCAATTTCTTGGAAGAGGAGTATCAATAGGCTTGCAACCTTGCATGTGAAACTTCTCAAGTATCTCCCAAGAATACTTGCCTTGAGACACAAACAGTTCACCTTCTCGCTGCCATATTTCCAATCCGAGGAAATAATGAAGGAGGCCCAAATCCTTCATCTCAAACTCCTTTGAAAGATCTGCCTTGCATGAATGTATCAAATGCTCATCACCCGTTAGTATTAAATAATCAACATAAAGAACAATGATTAAAATCTTACCCTCCACCACAATTTGATACAGGTTTGCATCTGCCTCACCCTTGGTGAAGCCAAGACCAGTGAAATAGCTGTCGGTCCGAGTGTACCAAGCATGAGGTGCTTGTTTCAGCCCATACAATGCTCTTTTGAGCCTGCACACATGTGAATCGTTGTTGAATATCTCAAATCCTTCAGGTTGCTCAATTTACTCTTCTTCCTCAATGATCCTATTAAGGAAAGCAGTCTTCACATCCATCTGATGAATGTGCCAACCCATATGCACTGAGAGAGAAAGGATGGTCCTTATGGAAGAATATCGTGTGACAGGTGCAAAGGTTTCTTCATAATCAATCCCATCGATCTGTGAGAAGCCCTAGGAAAAAAATATTGCCTTATACTTCTTGACACTCCCATAAACAACTTGTTTTACCTTGTAGATCCATCTTGATCCTAAAACTGATTTACCCACCGACCTTGGAACAATCTCCCAAGCACTGTTTCTGACAATGGAGTCACACTCCTCCACCATGGCATCTACCCATGTGGGCTCCTACACTGCTTCTTCAAATGAAGATGGATCTGCCATGATACACTTGCTCATCAGAGCCATGTATCCAGTAAATCTGTTAGGTGACTATCTCTGTCTGCGCTGTGATGTAGGGACTCCTACATTCTGTGCCGCATCAAGCTTCAGTCTCTCAGCTTCTATGGTACGCTTTCTGCCTTGCCTGATTTTTGGTTTTGCATGAGTGGACTCCTCCACTCCATGAATCTCCTCCTGTGGCTGATCCACATCTAGAGGCTCATCTTTGGGAACAAGTAGCTCCTCCTCTGCATGCGAGTGTAGCTCCCTCTCAAGAGACAACTTCATGGCTTTCACCTCATTGAATTTTATATCTCGTCGCACCACAGTCATCCGACTTTCTGGAAAATACACACAATAATTATGGGGTGTTTCTGTGTACCCCAAAAATATCCCAACTTCTGCAATCGGCTCCAGCTTCTTCCTGGCATCCTTTTTCACATGAATGTAAACAAATGAGCCAAAAATCTTCAAATGGGTAATATCAAGCTTCTTACAAGTACAATATTCTTTAGGTGTACTCATGCCAAGTACTCTATGAGGACAACGGTTTTGCACATAAACTGCAGTGTTGCATGCTTCTGCCCACAAGTGCATCGGTAGGCCCTGGTCATGTAGCATAGCTCATGTAGCACCCACGATCATTATGTTATTCCTCTCCGCAACCCCATTTTGCTATGGGTTATAAGGCACTATGAGTTCTCTTCAAATTCCTTCTTTGCTACAAAAGTATTTGAATTCACCCGAGATGTGTTCACCACCATTATCGCTCTGAAGGGCCTTCACTTGCTTCCCCGAATCCTACACCAATGCTTTAAACTCACAGAACTTTGAGAATGTTTCACTCTTATTTTGCATGAAAAATATCCATCATCTACGAGAATAGACATCAACAAATATAACATAATACCTGTGTTTTTCTATTGAAGCAACCGAGAAAGGTCCACACACGTCTGTGTGAATTCTCTCCAGGATCATCGAAGCATGGTTCTCCTTCTCATGAAAGGTGGTCTTCACAAAATTACCCATAGTACATCCCTTGCACTGATATGACTGCGTAAGAGTACCCTTGGGAAGTTTAGTATAAATTTGCTACAAAATCTTCAAAGCACCATGGTGAAGATGGCCCAATCTCCTGTTCCATAATTCGCCCTCATCTCGGCTCGCCACTTCTTCTTCTTTGCCCATCATTGTAGTGCAGACATCTACCTCCAACCTGTAGAGATTCTTAACTCGAATACTTATCCTCTTGGTTTGACCCATTGTTTTATGTCGTAGGAAAGCTTTTCCATCGCTAAAAACAACGTCATAACCTTTGTCTTCCAACATTGCAACCGAGACCAAGTTCTTCTTCAGACCTGGAACATGCATAACATCTTTCAATAGAAATGGATAACCTGAATCCCTCTCAAAGGTAATGGTCCCAATGCCAGTCGCACTGTATCGACCATTGTCGCCCATCTCTATATGCATTTGGAGATCCTTCTCCTCCAAGTCACTAAACAAGTCCTTGTCTCCTGCCATATGGAAAGACGCACGACTATCAAGATACCACACCGATCCCATTGAGCTTGAAACCAAGCATGCGATAAAAGAGAAATCAAGTTCAAATTGCAAGGCTAAGGCCTCACCAGTTGCAGCTCCAACAACCTTATTGTTCTTCTTTTTCTTTGGGCAGTTAGTGGTGAAATGCCCATGTTTGTGACAGTGAAAACACTTCACCTAGGACAAATTCTGCTTCTTTCCTTTAGCCTCGGATTTTGGAGGGAATTTCTTCCCCTTCCCTTTCCTTGATTTGGCAGAAAAAGCACAATTATCTTCATCTTCATTCTTCGATGAAGAGCCATTCCTGGTACTTCGCCTTATCTCCTCCTGCACAAGATCTGACCAAAGTTGCTCCCATCCCGACAGTTTCTCCCGTCCATTGACAGAGTCTTCGTAGCTATGCCAACTCTTCGGAAGCCCAAGGAGAGACAAGCTCACCAAGTATTCATCATCAACAATAATCCCCACACTTGCCAGTTCATCCTTATAGTGGACAAAATTCGTGAGATATTTTGGAATACTGTCGCCCTTCTCTATTTTTGTTTTTCTGAGCTTATCTTTCAGCGCCGACTTCCTCTGGTCACTACTACTTTGGAAAAAATCTATCAAATCCTTCCACATTGCAAATGGAGTGAATTTCCCATGAAGGCTAGACACAATATGGTCCTTCACACCATCCAACATAATTCTTCTTGTCTTTTCTACCTTCTTTTTCCATGCGTCAAGTAATGCAAAATCGCTAGATCCCAGCTTAGGAACATCGCTATCGATGAACTTCTTCAGTCCATTATATTTTAGCACCGCCTCCATCCTATCCTTCCAGGCTATGTAATTTGAGCTGCCATCAAGGGCATACTCCAATCGCAACCCATTGAAAGACATTTCAATGCATACTCAACTGTCGCACCAAGAATTTTCTGCAGCAAATTCGAATTGTCTACCAGCACAAACTCAGCAATTCTTCACAATTGCAATATTCAAGAATTAACATTGATCTGATACCCTGTAGAAATTATATAACATATGAATGTATATATCCATATTCTCCTGATATAACAATATTTATCTTCTTGCTAAATACAGAATCCTTCCACTGTTAATATTTTGCAGAAATTTAAAAACTCAATTGCAAACACATGTGAATAAATTCAATCACATATAACACAATTTTTTAATGGGAAATATTGAAGCTAAAAACCCGAACTATCATATATTATGTATCATGGAGATCATGTAAAAATCTCATTAAAATCTTAGTACATCAAGCTGTCAGTACAATCAATCATCACACACTAACAAGAAGAAATCTGCAAATCCATGCACTGATTTCTTGCCACCTGATAGCCTGCCTCCACTACGCAATCCCTGTTGAATAAGAACCCTAAATGAGTTTGAATCTACCTTGCTTGCACTTCTCAATCCTCATTGGAAACTCCAACGTGTGTGTGGTGTAATCAATGCATCACTATAGTCACAATAGATAGTCCATCTCACCCTTTCACCTATCTCTCCACTGGGTCTCCAATGGAACTGACATGCACTGTAGTTAACTACTGTTTCTATTCAGTTGTTAGTGAGTTATTAGTTTTGAATTAATTAACTAATTAATTCACTTAACTCTCACTAGTTTATCATTCAGTTAGACTAGATACAACTAGCTCAACTGAGTTTAACTCCATTAACTAAGTTAAACTGAATAACAACTCCATGAACCACTCTTCCAACTTTGTCATAACTTTTCCACTTCAGTTCTGATTGAGTCCTCATGCATGAACCACCAATAAACCCTAGGAATTGTGTAATTCCTTCAGCCCACTGATTTTTCAAATCTGTACACTGAAATTAAGTGCTCCAAGAGAATAAGTTGATATTTAGAGTCTGATTATTATTAAGGGCTAGTAATAATTGAAACATATATATTTAGATCAACAATCTATAAATAGACTTCGCCCAATATTCCCAAAATAGAATTTCATCTATTTTTCCAAATTGACCAGCCATCCACAAATAACATCTTGCAACTTCTGAAATATGATCACCATGTCTAAAAATAGACATAGTCTAAAAATAGACTTACACCTAAAAATAGCCTGCGGGCCCACTTAGTGAAGGTGACTGATTTTCACTAGGCTCATCATCTTGTTGAATCTCAACATAAGATGCACCATCAAAAGAGTACGCCATATCATCCAAAATCAAATGGAATGGTAGAGGCCTTTAATAATATTTTTGAGAATGCACTCACAAAGGTTTGCAATGCTAATCGAAATGATTGGGATGTGCGCGTACCTATGGTTCTATGGGAAGATCTAACTACATGCAATAAATTGATCGGGAAGACCCCATTCAGGTTGGTATTTGGAAAGGAAGCTGTTATGCCAATGGAGTACTTCATTCCTAGTGTGATCATTGTAGTAGTCACTAACATGGCTGATCAAGATAGTATGGAAGAGTGATTATATCAACTAGTTGCGCTGGAGGAAGATCAATTCATTACTGGTTTTCATCAGCAGCTGAAAAAGGCGTGTGAAAAATCTTGGCATGAGAGGCACATCAGAAAAAAGGTTTTCAAGGAGGATGATATAGTTTTGATATATGACAACAATTTGGTGTGCCATCCAGGTAATTTCAAAATGCATTGGCTCAGACCTTATGCTGTCAAGGAGATTACGGAAGGGGGCGCGATATGAATGGTTACCTTAAGTGAATGGAATTCGGTTGAAGCCATACATTGATGACACTATCTCTGCGTGCACCAAATGAATATATGGTAGGAGGAGTGGCTTAGAGCCCCAGACAGTTGTGAGAAGGTGCAGGACCATAAATTAGTCTATCAAACATTGGAGCAATGGATCTATGTGAGAAGGATGGAAGATGCGTAGGTAGGTATGACAGCCACGCAAAGGCTGTTCTCAGAGGATGTAACAGTCGTAGAGGTGCCAAAAACTAGCCATTGGAACAATAAATATAGATAATAAAGCTTTATTACTATTTGGAGGAGCGGATAAATTGCATTTAATGAAGGTATTATTCCAGATTTGGCATTTATGAGGCTACATCAATGCACATGAGACCGTTTCAGCTACGCCAAAACTATAAATATAACAGGAAGGGTCTCATTAGTTCCCTTTTCTTTCCAAGTGATTTTTGCACAATATTATCATTCTATTTTCTGAAGTTTATGTCTGAGATTAACCCTCTTTTCTTTGAGACGTTGTGCCAACGAGGGTTAGCAAATCTAATTCTGCTAAGTTTGAAAAATACCAAACCTACCCCATTTGCGATGCAGGTTGATGAAAAATCTGTGCAAGCCACTAAAACCTTTGCACCTGTGCCCTAGCCGCAAAACCCTAAGAAGGGAAAGTCTTCAGGGTCCCGGAAGTCGCCACGCCAGAGGACCCTGAAGCCTCGGTCCACCCCCGCAGAGCGGCAGAAGGGACCTATGGCCAAGATACCAAAGGTCATCATGGAGGAAAATGTCGTTGAGGAGGTAGATCCACTATCATGACTACCCACATATGTGGCACCGCAAAAAGAATCTGTGAAGGTCCCAAAGGACCTGGATAAGGTTCGGTCCTACATTAATTCACCATTTATCCCCTAAGATATGTCGTTTTAAGGGGATATGTTTGTGAAAATAGCCTTGCTTAAGATGGAAGACTAGGACCTACATGACCAGGAGAAGTTCCCTGAGCTCGCGTCCTCAATGTACTTGGAGCTGGTCGCCTACGACAAGGGGGTGATCAAGGTCGAGCCGAAGCGTTGGGCATTAGGCTTGCAGAAATTGGGGTTGTTGAATTTGCTGAACATTTCACACTTTGGGCATAGCGTGGTCAACATAATTTGTGTGTGACAGCTTCTCGCCCTAATGCACGATGACTTTCTGTGGCTAGGAGAGCCAATTCCCATCGATGCTAATTTGATACACCATATCACCAACATGCCCTATCAGGGGGCAGACCCTGTGGCAACCTTTTGAGGAAAGGGCCTGGAGCGAAAAGTTATAGACACAGTGAAAGAGAAATATAAGGTATCGTGCAACACTCGGGGCTTCATCGTTAGTGAGATAAATGAACGTGCATTGCATTTTAGTACTCTCATCCTCACCTGCAAGATGATGAGGAAGTGCAGGCCAAAATATTTTCCAACCCATGTGATTTCTTTAGCTGAAAAATGCGAAAAAGGGATACAATACAATTGGGAAAGTACCTATGCACAGAATTCCCGACGAATTTCTGCGAGGCCCAAGAGGAGGGAAAGCATTTTTATTATACCTAGTTACTTCTACTCATTGCGCTGGTTGGTTGGAAGACGTCAACTAAGGCTCAGTTCCCTGATATTGATATTGATATTTGTGAAGCTGCATGATATGTGACGGTGTGGAATTCTAAGGTTCCTTCCTGCATCACCGAAAACAAAATTTCAGGGTACTCTTTGATTTTGAGTTGTTCCAAGCGGTGCAGTCTAAGACACACCTGTCGTCGACACTGTACGAGCAGTGCACGCATGTCGTAGTTTTCAAATCCACCTTTCACAACATCCACATGTGCGCGAAGGGAGATTTCGAAGGTGTTAGTGTCAGTATTTGCATCCTTCCATCAGTGATCAAAATCATATTTTCATATCATTTTAGGAGTCCCACTCAGAATTTTTTTATCATTCCACTAGGTCATGTAAAAAATTAGTCAGTAATGGTAGCCCCAAGTCCAAAAATCATCACTCTTCCTCAAATTTGATTACTTGATGGCATATCTTCATACCTTTTTGACTGTACATCATCCATAAAATAAATATCAGTCATGTCATCTTGAAATTCAGTCCTTCAAGGTCTCATTAGGTATTTTAGGGTTTTTCAAGGTTTCATTAGGTCACTAGGGTTTCCAAGGTTCAATAAAAGCTTCATTCCATTGCATAAGGTCAGCAAGTGAAAGAGTTAACAAAATAAGCATATCGTTACCATGTAAAGAGATGATTTGCAAATATGTAATTATCCTTTCAAAGTTGTGATTTTTATCTTGAATTGTAATTCTTATTCCAAAAATATGTAATTTTTAATTTTTCGTGTTGTAATTTTATGTCATTTATATGTATAAGTACAAGGTTCCCAAGTTGCTAACACAATGTTCCAAGCATGCCAAATCACCAAGAAATAAAATCCTAGAGTTCTCACAACATATCAAATGATCAATTTTTCAAAAATAAAGAGTCAAGTGAAAGGAAAATGTTTCAAAAGATTAAGTGATTTATAGATGAATAAAGTGGGTCCCAAGGCCAAAATCATCAATGCACCAAGTACAATAGCCCTCAAGACATCAAATTCATCTTCATTTCTCCCTTGCATCATTGAATCACCACCTCCACAACACGAAATTCCAGTTTGAAGGGTGAGAATTTGAGTTTTTTTGTGTGGCGCTGCACACCTGGACATCAGGAGGGAGCACCTGTAGCTCGCAATGCGCACTGACTTCAAGCACTACGCATCTAGAAAAGGGAAGGCACACCTATAGTAGGCACTGCACACCTGCCCAAAAATGCTCAGTGAGCTCCAAATCGATTGGAATTGCTTTCAAACTTCAAAAAATCATTTCCCATGCTCTCCAGCAAGCAAGTAAGCCACAATTACACCATTCCTCTTCTCCTCAAATCAATTTGTGTGGTTTTTAAATGTTGTATGCAAGATTTGGTGTTTTATTGAGCTTAAAACATTAGTATCACTATCAAATCCCCAATTTCCATTCCCTACCACCTCACATTCCTTTCCTACATTGAAATTGACCCTATCCCTATCCCCTATATCACTATCTTCATTTCCCAAAACCCTTTTTCCCAAAACCATAAGACCTAGGTGCTTCAATTACCTAGGCTCTAAAAATCCATATACCTGTAATTAAATTACCATTCACAATTCCCTTATCATTTCTACTCCCTATAACCTCCCTCATTTCATAAACCCCTTCCCCTGTATCCCTAATTTTTTCCATCCCATTCCCCACTCCCTAAACCTACATTTCAATCCCATCATATCCCTAGGGTTTCCAGCCAAGACATTATGGAAGAGGAAAACAAAGAAATCAGTGAGGAAGAAGAAAGGGAAGAGAGGAGGCCATATAAAGGAGGGAGGATCCTCAGAATTGAACCTCCAAAAATAAATGTACTCATGGCCTCTCCCATGACTGTGACATGTTTCAAGCATGTAGGATTCTTTGAATACTGTGAAAAATACAAAGGGTCCAATATCACCCTGTTTTGACCAAGCTGTTCATTTCTAATCTTCATGGCAACCAAGTAACCCTTGCTGGTGTCACATTCATAGTATCTACATCCATGATAGTAGCTACCACTAGAATTCCAAATGTTGGTGAAAAATGGTACAAACAAAAATACTTGGAGGATCATTACTATCAGCCCTACATTAATCCATGGTACAAAAATGAAAGAAAGAGGGTCTTTCCTTTCTCTTACCTCCTGGATAGGTATGTCCCCATGATGAAAATCATCATGAAGTAATTTAATTATGAAGGAAGGTTCTCTAGACTCTACACCTATCATGTCTAGTTATTAATGCACTTCACAAGGGTCAAAATGCTCAACATATATTATTTTCTCTTCAGGAGCATAGACAAAATGTCTTACCTAGTTCAAAAGAGAGATTATGGCCACTGGATGAAAAATATTTTTCATCACCCCCTCATCAAGATCATAGTCCTCCATCACCTTGATAAATTGAACATCTCATGGAGTATTGTCATATCAAATGACATCTTCAGTGGCCAGCAATTCAACATGCTCAAGCTGTGCCTCCACCATCTCATCCCTCCACTTCCATTCCTCCATCTAGTACCTACTTCATCATCAACTCAAACTACTCCACCCATTTCACCACCACCATCACCATTTCATGTGCACAATGGGTCACCAAGTAGAGTTGATATTAGCAAGCCTACGAGGGCTGATGTGGGAATATTGGAAAAAACATACTATAGAGGTCATAGGCCAGTGTTTTCCCCACATATTTTGGGAGGGACCTTGCCTTCTTCATCGGAAAAGCAGGTAGACAAAAGAAAACAAAAGGTGATAGAGGCAGATATTAAAGAAGATATCAAGCATGAAGAGAATCTTCATGAGACAAACAAGGAGT
This sequence comes from Pinus albicaulis, assembly GCA_034641835.2. NCBI lineage: Eukaryota > Viridiplantae > Streptophyta > Pinopsida > Pinales > Pinaceae > Pinus > Pinus albicaulis. The sequence goes on along the minus strand of CM076575.1, from coordinate 1,439,783,179 downwards.
TTGAACTTGTTGATTTGATTTAGCAAGATGATTATGAGATCACTAGCACAGTCATCAAGGAGAAAGAAGCCAAGATTAAGGAGCTACAAACTAATATTGAGAGATATAAATTTGTCATTACCTTTCTTGAGCAGGAGAACCAACAGTTAAAGACCAAACATTTCATTGATGAAGTGAAATTCATAAAAGCTCAAAGAGAGGCAGAAAAAGCTAAATTCTTGCTTGAAGAGACATTAGAAACATATGGTGAAACCAATGAGGCAGAAGAACAAGTGCCAAGGAGAAAGCCGAGGACTAGAGGGCTGAAAAGAGCTCTAGAACTAGAGAGGAAAAAGGAGGCTGAGCTTGCTAATAAACTCAATTTGAATGAACAATTTGCAGTGGTAATCAATGAGAACTAGGAGAAATGGCTTGACAGGGCTAACCATCACCTAGAGAATCTTCTCGAGAAGGAAAATAAGGATAATGATATATTGAGAAAAAAAATTGCAAGGTCAAAACCTAAACAAGCCAATGCAAAAATTGAAGCCTTGACCATGCAAGAAGAGAAAATAAGGCTAGATATACTTACGGAAGCCTCACTCCACGCATAATATTCATCATTAGTCATCATTCAAAAAATTTTGACAGTTTTTGGGACATTTTTGCAAATTTTGAAAAGTTTGTGGATTTCAAGACAATTTTGTGACAACTTCAAAGCCAGGTGCACAACGTGCTTTTGTTTGAGGCATATTTTAGCCAAAATAAGACCACCACTAGATTCATAATGATGAATAAATGCAATAAAATAACTTTTATAAGTTTATTTTGGATATATCATAGGTGAAAAAGTGAAAAAACACCCTAAAAACAATAGTTCTGCCTCATTTTTCACCTTGGTGCTGCGCACTGAACAATCTTGGGAGAATAAATTTTTCAGGGGTCAAATCAAGTCCATTCTACAAAAAAAGCATAAATTTGGATATTAGACATGATAATATTTTCAATGAGATATCCTGAGCTCAATTTGGACACCAGGAACCCATCCCAAACTCAGTTGCAAGTTGGAGGGCACACCTGGCACTAGGAGGGCACACTTGGCATTTTGAGGGCGCATTTGACTTTTTCTGATTTGTCTGTTTTTTCTGAAAATTTGATTTTCATCTTGGGAAATCAAGTTTTTACTTATGTAATTTATTATGTAAATGTAATTTTAATGTTTTTACTATTACTTAGGGTAAACACATTATATGAAAACTCATGATGAGATGTAATGAACCAGTTTGCAAAATGTGAGGGATGAGTCAGTTTGACCACCCTACACTCTAGGTATTTAGATCAGTTTTTGGTGGAACTTCTCCTCCTCTCATGGATTCGACGCTTGAGGCTAGGAGGAGTTTTTTTGAGGCCCATATAATGTAATTTTTCAGTCATTTCACAGGTTAGATTTTGCTGGATGTTGATGCATTGTTCAGAGACTCTAGTGTAATCTATTTGGCAGGAACTTAATGAAAAGGTTGCAGCTATTTCTTTGGGATACCTGCGGTATGGAAATTTAGCATTGTTATTCTTATGTTTCATTATGTATGAATGTTTTGTTTCATGATCCATTTCATTTATATGATATGCTGTTTTTTAAGTTGATAAAAATAATACATCTCTCATGCTCTGTGTTATGCGGAATTATGGATTACAAATAAAACATTCTTCCCTATATGTGGTGCTCATCTAGAACAATAGGTTAAAGAATTTGTAGCTAATTTTCCTAACAGTAAATAGATACACAAAATAGATCAAGAAACTTACTTGGAGTCCAAGTGCTTCCAATTCTTCTTCTGTCGCTCTTTCTATAGCTTCAAATCCAGGCTAGATCGCCAAAATATTTCCTGCAAGAATGAACAATAAACAACAAAGAGATAGAAATATACAGATGTATATTCAATTTATTCAGTTAAATCAATGAAACATGAACCATATGTTGGAATCCCGTGTTTTGACAGTTTGGCAAATCAAAAGACAAGGCAACATCAGAACCAGTCTTTAGAGTTCCAGGATCTAGTCCTCCTGTTCTCAGAGAGGGATCTCTCAAATATTTGTTTGCAAAGGTTTATCTTGTTTTCTTTGGTTATGGATTTTAGACTAGTTATTTAAGTGCAGATGTTTGTTTGTTTGGGTTGAGTTGATACAACGGAATATGAAAGGTCTAGGAAATATAGACAGAAAGAGGAAATATCTGGTTCATTGGGCAATGGAGTCAAAATAAGGTCATGAAAAACTTCTTCAAGGGATATGGGATATCAAAGGGAAAATCTAACTTGGCCACAGGATCCTTTGTTTTGGAATGAGATGGACATTAATGTTTTGGAAAGAGAAGCTTAATTCTCAACAAAGGGAACTTGAAAACATAACTTAACAATAAAGAGATATTTGATAGACAGGGCTAACCATAAATTCTACAAACATTCTTTAAGCAAATAATGACTTTAAGACAACTTTTAAAATGAAATCTAAGATTCGGGGAACTCCCTATTTCCTCAAAGATTTTATTTTAAAGGACTTAGAAAACATAAAAGATTCACTGATAGTTGCATTTATAGAAGAGGGAACACCTAAATAACATCTATGCTTACAACTATAACGACCTTCCAAACAATTTTTCAAGCAGGGGCAAAGGGTAAGATCAAAACCAACCTCTTTGATTAACTTAAGACAATGGTACTTCAAAGGGAAACTTCAATAACAACTTTCAAGTGATGGCAGACAAGCAGGGAGAACCATAAATCATGCTGAAACCAACTATTTGAGCTATCAAGGAAATAAACAAGCATGAAGACTAAAGAGAAGGTTTAAAGCCTCTAAAATACTTCAGCAGAAGAAAACATAAAACAGTGAAGGGCGAACAGGTCTAAGGTGCTTCCAGGAGTCATTTCTTAGCCTAAAACTTTCAGCCTACTGTAGTAAGAGATTATGAAACATAATGAAAATAAGAGAAAACATTAAACAGTTAGAATACTTCACCAACAACCAAGCTCATGAATCCAGTGATAGAGCCTTCTCAGGAACAGGGATGCAACAACATCATCAAGACATCCAAGACTTCAATTTGTTTTTCAACTTCAACAGACTTGTATATTTATTTCAGAGAGTTTCGATGTTACAACTTGTGATCAAACAAAAACCAACAACCAACCAACACTCACTCATCTTCTGCTGTGGTATATATAGAAAGATGAGGAGATGAGATCTGAAAAAGATCTCAATTACAATTAATACAGGATTTAAATGGCCTATTGGCCCTTGGGATGCTCAATGAAGAAACAGAAGAGGTGTTCACCGTATTAATTGATTCACGCTTATGATTTAAGTTGGGTAGGAGTATTTGTTGACCTTTGAGGCACAGGTAGTCCGAAGTAACTCTGCAGATATTCTTTGCATTAAAGGCCCTGGGAGAAAATGACTTCTTTGGCTGTGTCGAGGCAAAAATCTGATCCTGATCAATAAATTCAGCTCCTGATTGAATCTTTTGAGGCACAGGTGGCGCTGTGGTGGTTGAGGAATCAATTTGCCTCAGATATGGTGGTGGAGGCATTCCGTCTGATAAACACTTTTAAGTTTTCCTTTAATCTGTGTTTTAGATCCGGGGATTTAGGCGTTTGATAACTGTCTTAGCCTTAATCCCCACAAATCTGTCCACTAATCTGCTGTTCTGGTTCATTTTTGGTCTTCAAAATCTGATACTCTTTCTCTGTATTGATTTTCATGGTTTTTCTGTCGTGCAGGGCTGCGCAGGGTATGTAAGGCATCAATGCCTGTGAAAACACCAATATAACGTGATTTTAAACCCTGTGGATGATTTCCTTGGAGGAATCGAACAAGGGAGGGTCGTCACCCTCAGTCGCCGAATCTTCTTTGGAAATGACGGAAGATACATTCAAACCTACAAAAACACGAAAAAAGGTTATATAATCCTGCGTATTTGGTTTACTGCATCAGGGACTGTGCGGAGGGGCGTGGGCCGTTGGATGGCATCATCCAACGGCTGGGATTTAATCTCAGAATGGTCAAAAAGAATGGGGGGAGGAGGATTAAATTAGAGCCATCGATTCACGCTGAGATCGACGGTCGGGGATGACTACGGGAGGTTCGGATGTACAGAGGAAAGATTTCGGGGGCATACCCCCGTAGTGAAACTGCGTCGTTGATCTGATTAAGTTTGGACGGTCAAGATGAAATCAGGGGGTGTTGAAAGTCAAATGGAGGGAATCTAGAGGATGAGTTTTGGGCCATCGACCAGATAATATCGACGGCGGAGATGTGATTTCCGCGCGGCGATGGCCTGTTTAGCGCGTGCGCACCTTCGTTACCCATCGCGCAACTCTGGTTAGCGCTGACCGTTGGATCATCGGGCCCAGATCGGACGGCTGCGGTGGATTTCGCTGCATGGCCTGGTTCGATCGTTAATGCGCGGGGGAGAAATTTAATGCGTGGGGACGGCGGTTTTGGAAAAGGGTACGGAGGACACACGTTGCATAGCGTATGGAATCGCTGGCCAACGGGAGAAAACAGCCTTGGGGCTGAAAGCGGTGCGGAAAATACCGCGCGGTTTTTGGAGTGGGGAACAGCTGGCGGGGACCACTGGTAAGTTGTGCTCCGCGCCGTTGATCTGTGGATTGGATGAACGGCTGAGATCGCTCCACAATTGCACGGGCGGGTTTTTAATAAAAATAATGAAAATGACGGGTTTTTATAACATTCAAAGGTTTTTTAAATGTTTTTGGGCGAAGAAATAATATTAAAATGGACAAGCGCCCGAGGGTCTTGCAGTTGGTTCTGGCGCTCGGGTGCATGGAGGAAAAGAGTAGGGGGCTTAGCCTGAGGGGCTTAAGTCCAAAGCATAGAAAAAGTGTGTTTTCTATGGTTTTTAATGGTTTTTTAAGGAGATAAAGGTTTTCGGTAAGGTCAAAATAGTGGGTTTTAACCTTATAAAAGGGATTTTAATGAAATGAAAAAAGGGAGAAACATGAAATTTTGGGGTTTTCATGGGAAATGGAGAATAGAAAATGGGGTTAATGGTGGAAAGAAGAAAAAGGGAAAAGTGTCCTTTGCAGAAGTACTTTGGCTTTTAGAAATCAGCAGGATTTCTGAGTTCTGAATGGAAACAGTAGTGAATATTAACCAAGGATAGGACATTATCAAAAAGTCTTCAAGTATCAGCAATTTTAATCATGAAATTGTTTCTTGAAGGCTATCCAACATTATTTAGCCACCATCTGATATGATAGAATTTTATGGGTGGCTAATAGTGGCTCCACTTGGGGATGGTGTCCTTTTGAAGGCATCAAGAACAGCAGGCTTGTATACTCTGGGAGGCTGATCAGTTGCCTCATCCATTGGGCTGTTTCTTCTACTTGAAAGATATTTCTTTGTTCTGGAAACCAATTTTCAATCTTTGGAAAACAGTGGAGCTCTTATCAACAAACTTTTCTACCTACCCAATCCTACTGATCTAACATTTTCTCTTCATCAGAGTGCACTTGGATTGGCAAGCTCTCTTACAAAAATTGTATTCTTTTGAAAGCATAAAAACTAATCTAACTCTACTCCTTATTTCTTCATAGATCCAGATTAAACAGTTGGATCCATATGATTCTCTACCTAATCTACTGTCTGTTGGGATTAAGCTATCCAACAGACTTCCATTCTCTAAATTCTATAACATAAATTCAAAAACAGTCAAGTCAAGATTAAGCTTTTTAACTTGTTGTGATCTATGGCATAAAAAAAAGCTGCACATAGATTATTATTTGCAGAAAATTAAAATAAAAAAGGAAGGTTTAAGATCTGAAAGTTTCTCATCATGGCCTTCTCTTTTCTTCAAAGCTCTGTTTTTTATTTTGTTTGAGCTGTCTCTTCTTTGATAACTGATTCAGATTTTGGGCAAATTAGAACCAGTTTTTCTCTTTCATGACTCAGAAAATGAAACAGTTTTGAGTCATCTCTCTTTGGAGACTTTGGTTCAGATTTTGAATCTGTTTGAACCTTTAGTTTATATCCTAATCTATCTACTGATAAGCAAAGATTAAACAGTTTGGCAAACCAAATTCACTACCCTATCAACAGAAAATTTAAAACTAACTAGTCAAGATTAGGCTGTTTGACTAACTGGAAGTGTGGTTATCAGGAGTGGCATTTAAGCTTGCAGACTTTTAGTTTTGTTTCTCTTTTTTGGCATGGGGCTTTGCCTTTCTTGTTTTCACATTCTGCCCTCTTTCTTTTCTTTGTTTTTGTGTTTTAGATTTTTCATAACTTTGAATGCAATGGTTAGACTTTGATATTTACAATGATAAAAACAAAAATGCTTTAAAACTTAGGATTCTTTGCAGAAGTAATGCTTGAGCATCCTGCCATTGACAGGACCTCCATACAGGTCTTCTCCATTCATTTCTTTCAATAAAAATGTATTATGACCCCTCTCAGCATGAATAATATATGGCCCTTTCCACAAGTTCTCAAACTTGCCATGTTTCCCCTTCTCTTCTCTCCTTGAATCCCATTTAAGAACAACACTTCCAATCTGGAAGTTGTTTGCCTTAGTCCTTTTATCAAATTGCTTCTTCATATTTTCTTGGACTAACTGTGTTCTTTCATAAACTTCTTCTCGGGTCTGCTGTAAATGAATTGTTTGGTTGATCCTCCTCTGCATATCATTCTCTTCAACCTGTACTTCTTGAAGGAGCTTCATGACTGGAACTCCTAATGAGGTAGGAAAGATTGCATCCATGCCATAAACTAACTGATAGGGGGACATATTTATTGATTTCTTTGTGGTTAGTCGATCAGCCCATAAGGCATGAACCAGCTTACTGTGCCATGATTTTCTATTTTCTTCCAACAACTTTTTAATGATATTAATGAGACTCTTGTTGGAGGATTCAACTAATCCATTCCCTTGGGGATAGTAAGCAGTGGAATGGCCCAAGGTTATATGGTATTTGTGACAGAAATCAACCATCTTTTTGGATTTGAAAGCAGCAGCATTGTCTGTTATGATTTTTCCGGGACAACCAAATCTGGATAGGATGTGGGTTTCAAGAAACTTGATAATGACAGAGTCATTAGCATTCCTGGTAGGTATAGCTTCTATCCATTTGGTGAAGAATTCAGTGGCTGTGAGGATCCACTTATGTTGAGCTGAGGAAGATGGATGAATTTCTCCAATGAAGTCCAACCCCCATTGTTGAAAAGGTGCCTCAACTCTGATAGGATGTAGGGGTAAGGGAAGGAGCTTTCTCTTGCCATCAAAGATTTGACACTTATGGCAAGACAGGACCAGCTTCTGAGTGTCTGGGAAAAGGGTAGGCCAATAGTAACCTGATCTGAGAATTTTGTTTGCTGTGGCCTTCCAGTAGAGGTGTCCTCCACATTCACCATCATGCAATTCATGCATGATTTTTCCTGCATCATCTTCAAGCAAACATTTAAGCAAAATTCCAACAACATTTTTCCAATATAATACTCCATTTAATATACAAAAACTCAAAGCCTTTTGTTTCAAGAATCTAGCCTTAGTTTTAGATAAAGAAGGAGGGGTATTTAAATATAAAAGCACATAAACAATGTCAGCATACCAAGGAGAATTTAGAAAGGTTTCTTCAATAAAAGGACAATCGGATTCTTCTATTTCTTCCAACACATCTACCATATTCATGTCTAATGCTTGGAAGTTAGACTCAGCCATGAGTTTTGCTAATCCTTGCCCTTTTACTAGTTTGGTGGGCCTAATTTCTAAGTCATATTCAAGAATAGTTGCAATCCATTTTCCCCTTTTACCATCAGGGTTTTGACTCAGAATGTCCTTGACAATAGTATGTTGGACAAAAGCAATTATGTGAGAGTGTAAAATATAGACCCTAAAGTCCTTTAATGCTTTCACTAATGCTAAGGCTTGTTTCTCCATGATATTATAATTGAGAGGAGCGTCTCTTAAGGCCCTACTAAAGAAGGATATTGGTTGTTCCTGCCCCAAATCATTCTTTTGAAGTAGAACTGTAGCTATTGTATGCTCAGATGCAAAAGAAAAGATGTAAAAATCTTTGGTAAAATCTAGACTAATCAGGACTGGTGTTTGAGTAAGAGCTTGTTTGACCAGTTCGAATGATTGTTTAGCTGGTAAAGTCCATTTCACACCCACGTTTTTCTTAAGCATGTTTTTAATGTTTTTTAATAGCTCAGCAAGGTTGGGAATAAACCTTCTCAAAAAATTTATCTTTCCAATGAAGGATTGCAATTCTTTGAGGCTTCTAGGATGGCTAATTTGCAATATGCCATCTATCCTTGTAGGGTCTATTTTGATTCCTTCTTTTGAAATTATATGACCAAGAAGTTTCCCTTCTTGGAGACCAAAGAGGGTCTTCTTGGGGTTCAGTGATAAGCCAACTTTCCTACACTTCTCAAAAATCTTTCTTAGGTGAATCAAATGTTCTTCATCAGTTTTCAAGAAAACAGTTATGTCATCAAGGTAAATAATTATAAAATAGCCAATATCTTCAGAGAAGGCTATGTCCATGGCCCTTTGGAAGGTGGCCCTTGCGTTCATTAATCCGAAAGGCATTTTGACATACATAAAGGTGCCCCAAGGTGTGGTAAAAGCAGTTTTGATTTGATCACTTGGGAACACTAACACCTGATTGTAACCTGAGAACCCATCCAATAGGGATATTATTCTTGACCCAAATACCCTTTGAAGTATATGGTCCATCTTGGGTAATGGGTAGTTGTCTTTTAGAGAGGCTCTGTTTAAATTTCTGAAGTCAATACAAAGCCTGATTTCCCCTGTTTTCTTTCTAACAGAAACTAAGTTTGATACCCATTCTGAAAATCTAATGGGTACTATGATCCCAGCATTATACATTTTCTCAATTTCTGCCTTAACCAAAGGTAGCAAAAGAGGATTTATTCTCCTTAGTTTTTGCTTGAAAGGCTTTTGATTTTCCTTCAAGGGAATTTTATGCTGGATGATGCTGGTATCATATGATTTCAAGTCTTTGTATTCCCAAGCAAACACATCTTTAAACTCTTTGAAAAGCTCTATGTACTGCAATTTTATGTGGGTTGGGAGGGTGCTGGATAGCTTGATCATCTTGGGTTTTGCTAGATTTCCTATGTTATGTTCTTCTACATTTGTTTCCACAGGCTCCATTATGGGTTCTTTAGCTACATCGTTGAGATCAAACAGGTGTTCTAAAGGTGTGAGACCTCTTGGGATCTTATCATTTTTGCATTGCAAGACTTCCAAGTCTTCTTGGTCTTCATTTTTCACTACCTCTGCTTCAAAATGATTTTCGCAATGATTTATATCAGCAGGATATGTCATTTCAGCCTCTGGGATTTGTTCAATATACAAACAGTTTTCTTCATGGCTAGTTTCTGGTGTTGGTATGCTGAAATCATTTTCTGATTTCAAGAAATCATCTATGTGTTTGTCAGATTCAAACACCTACCAGTGATCTTCGTTATCAGGCACAGCAGGTCTATGTTTCACCTTTATACTGAGTTGTTCATTTATTTCAGGTACTTGGCAATTGCTAGCCATGAAGGCAAGTTCATTTGCTAGATGATTCAGTGTTGTAGGAATGAAAATGAGTTCATATTTTTTGAAAGTTTTTAGCAGGTCTAGGGTAGCATTTCGATATTCCCTAAGCCTTGGATTCTTGGCTGAGTATTCTTCTTTGATTTGTTTGATGATAAGTTCAGAATCTCCTAAGATAGATATCCTTTGGGATTTTAACTGTTTGAGAAATTGTAAACCTATGAGGAGGGCTTCGTACTCAGCGATGTTGTTAGTGCACGGGAAATCTAATTTGTATGAAAAACCCTGATTTGTGTTCTGAATCCAGACACCTGCCCCTGCACTAGTTTTATTGCAGGATCCATCGAAATTTATTGTCCAGAGTATGTTTGACTCATTTTCACTTTCTTGTTGCTGTTGATTGTCAATATTTTGAAGTTGATTCGAGGTAAGATTGGATTGTTCTGGTGAATTGATTGGGTCCATGTTTTCTTTACCTTGTTGAGTAATTTCATCTTCGTTACACAAGATAAAGGAGTCTAAACTTGATTGAATAGAATATATTGGAGTGTTGTTTGGCCTGTCCATGTTACTCACCATGTACTTCATGTGGGATTCCCTGTATAATCTTCTGTTTTGATTGAAAATGGGGATGGTGGTATAAGACATGTCCATTTGAAGGCTGTCCTGAAGTTTGGCTCCCCATGATCTTGATAAGAGCATGCCATACTTAGGGGGAATATCAGCTACAACTATATCCATAACTAGATTCTTGGTAGGGATCTGAGCTAGATTAACACATAAATCTTTGATTAAACCCAAACATTTGACTCTGCTTGAGTCAAAAGAATAAAAATCTTTGAATGGTTTAGTAATTTCTAAGCCTAATCTTTCCATTACTACCTTGGGCATGAGATTGTGTGAAGCTCCAGAATCTAACATGGCATTATGTAGAATTTTATCGTGTATGTTCAAGCTGACATAGAAGGGAGGGACTAGTCCTTCTTGATATTTTCCTTCAACCTCCGGGCCAAACAACAACTCAGGTTTGTCATATGTCAAGTTTAAGGTGTCCGTATCATTTCCTAAGTTTAAGGCTTTCAAAACTTGGTTTTTGTACACTTCTTGGGTTACTAGTTCAGCTAGGGGGATGGTAATTTTTATCTTAGCAATATCTCCCTCAAGGCTGAAAGAAATAATTGACTTGTTAATATTTACATCTATTTTTTCTATTGGATTCTTTTCAGCAGCTTTGATTTGTTGAACCTTGCTTGAACTAGTGATAGGAATAGTTCTACTAGGACCACTAGCTGAAGTGCTAGGGGTGCTTTGTTCAACATTTGGCTAGATTCCCTTGTCTTTATTTAAATCTGGTTTTTTGGCCGAAATGTTGGTTTTTTCTGCTGTCTTCTTGGGCTGGTTTTCTGCGTTTTTCTTGACAGCAGTGCTAGTATTCTTATCTTTTGGATTTTCTACACTTCCCTTGCTCCTAAGATCATACTTTTTGTGTACCTCCATGATTGCATTTTCAAAACCCAATCTATAGTCATCAGAATCTTCATAGGTGTTTGTATTTTGATCATTAGAGAAGAAACCTTGTTCTTCCTCAGTGAGGAAAACATCATCCCCACTGTCTGATCCAATCAAGTTTACATGTGATTCTTCCAACCTTTCCAGCTCCCTGTCTCCCTCATATTGATCTACATAGTTCTGTTGAAAGGGAGGTCTAATTTGTTGGTCACTTTCCTTTTGCTTATCTTGATTGTTATCTATTCTATAATTCTGATTTCTATTCCTGTTTTGATTGTTTTGAAGTGCAGTCTGGTTTTGATTTGCTTGTGCTTTCTTAATTATGCTCATCTCTTTCATCATTTCTTCCAACATTCTCTCCATTTTTGAGCTTGAAGTAGAGGGAGGGGATTCCTCTCTGAAAGATACTCTCTTTTTAGTTTTCATTCTTGCTCTCTTTTCTATTAAGTTGACTTCCACAGAAAGAGCACCCCTTTGCATATCTTCAAGAGTTGCAAAATATCTTTCTCTCAGTGAATAAGTCATGTCAGAGTCAAATCCTTCAGGAAACTTGTTTAAGGCTGAGCCTTGTGGAGGTTTTAGTTCTGGGGAAAGTGCATTATATACACTGTTAAATCTAGTACAATATGCTTGTACACTTTCCCTAGGGTTCCTACGGAGATTGTTATAATCAGCAAGGACTTGGAGAGGATTCTTCTTTACTTCCCATTTGTTTAGGAATGTTTGATGGAAGGCTTGGAGGTCGTTAATACTATGGGGGCCTAAACCTTTAAACCATTTTCTTACTTCTCCCCCTAAGCTTTGAGCAAATAATATAATTTTGACAGAATCATCATCAATTTCATTTTGGTCAAAATAGTCATTCATCTTATCCACATGTTGTGATGCAGTTGTAGCATTATTAGCATCATATAATGGAATTTTGGACTGATAGTCCTGTGGAAGATTGACTAGTGGTACAGTAAGGGCTAAGGGAGCATACCATGCTGCCATGATATGTGGTGGGGGTGGATTAACAAGTGGTGGATTGACAAGAGAGAAAGTGGGATGAGGTGTGGTGGTTTGAATAGTGGATGGAGGATGAACAGAAGCGGATGGAACAGGAGTAGATTGCTAAGCTGATCTTGGATGAGAGACACCTAAGTTAAGAAGAAAATGTAAATCAGGAGGCGTTGTTTCTCTGCTACCAATATGTTCACTTGTTTCAGGAGATGATAGTGAAGACTCAGAATCTAGTTGTTCTAACTCACTAAATGACCTAGTCCTAAATGGATTAACTAAGTCAGCTTGTGAGTGTTGTAGAGCTGAAAGTTTTTCAGGAACTGATTTAGCTCTTGGGGGTGATCTGAAAACAGTTGATAATTTAATCTTAGGATACTTCCAAAGGATACTTTCTGGGTCATCAACTATCTCAGGTGGGTTGGGGTCAGGATGGGCTCTAGTGTAGATACTTCTAGAAGCCACTATGGTGTGTTTTCAGACCCAAAATAACAAGAAAAGTTCAACCAAGTATGACAATCTTTGAGAGGTTAACTGATCTGTTTACACAAATATTGATCCTACAGTCCTCTAACTGGATTTGGAAAATGTTATAATGGTAAGGGTTCTTTCCAGAGGAGTCTTAAGGTCTGCTCAGGATTGTGGAGTCGCCAGGTGGAAATTTTTAGAGTGTTTTCAAAGAGGCACACTGTCCACCACAGTGCTTGTGAAACATCCTTTTTTAAGGATATGCCAAAACACAACAAACTCTAACCAGAGATTGACTGGGAGGGCATTCACCAGATATATCACCTCTAAAAGAGGATGAGATCCAGAGGCTATCTTGCCCTTTCCAGACTCTGTCTAAGAGTACAAGGTAAAACACATCAAAGGTAAGTGATATGTGGGAATGAGTGTTTTACTACAAAGTGGAAGTTTTTAGCTCGTAAGGAGGTAAAAGGTTCTATGGTCCACTACCATGTTTATTATGAAGCCAAACTTGAAATATTTTTGGGTTTTTCTGAGTTTATTTTGGTTTTATAGGTTAAGAGAGTGTTCTAAGTCTGATTTTTCACTTAGCTAAGGTGTTTAAACAAACAAATTTTCTCTTATGGCTTGGTAACTAGTTCCTTCAAGGTTTGATAAGGATTAAAAGGAATCCTAAGGGTTACTTAGTTTGTCACTGATTCAATCAAGTCCTATCATGATTGCCATTATGTTAGGCAGTGCTTGAAGAAAGTTACTTATGTTATACTGGACCTAAAGGTTTTAAGAAAGGTTTTGAAACCTCTAATTCTCAGTAGGGTCCCACCGTGATTGCCATTATGTTGGTGGCTAATAATCACTGGATATTCTTGAAAATAAGGGATTTCTGAAGTCCTAAGGGGTATTTGGATTGTTACTGACTCAGATGTCCCACCGTGATCGCCATTATGTTGGAATCCCATGTTTTGACAGTTTGGAAAATCAAAAGACAAGGCAACATCAGAACCAATCTTTAGAGTTCCAGGATCTAGTCCTCCTATTCTCAGAGAGGGATCTATCAAATATTTGTTTTCAAAGGTTTATCTTGTTTTCTTTGGTTGTGGATTTTAGACTAGTTATTTAAGTGTAGATGTTTGTTTGGTTGGGTTGAGTTGATACAGTAGAATATGAAAGGTCTAGGAAAGATAGACAGAAAGAGGAAATATCTGGTTCATTGGGCAATGGAGTCAAAATAAAGTCATGACAAACTTCTTCAAGGGATATGGGATATCAAAGGGCAAATCTAACTTGGCCACAGGATCCTTTGTTTTGGAATGAGATGGAAATTAATGTTTTGGAAAGAGAAGCTTAATTCTCAACAAAGGGAACTTGAAAACATAACTTAACAATAAAGAGATATTTGATAGACAGGGCTAACCATAAATTCCACAGAAATTATTTAAGCAAATAATGACTTCAAGACAAATTTTAAAATGAAATCTAAGATTCGGGGAACTCGCTATTTCCTCAAAGATTTTATTTTAAAGGACTTAGAAAACATAAAAGATTCACTGATAGCTGCATTCATAGAAGGGGGAACACCTAAATAACATCTATGCTTGCAACTATAAAGACCTTCAAAACAACTGTTCAAGCAGGGGCAAAGGGTAAGATCAAAACCGACCTCTTTGATTAACTTAAGAAAATGGTACTTCAAAGGGAGACTTCAATAACAGCTTTCAAGTGATGGCAGACAAGCAGGGAGAACCATAAATCATGCTGAAACCAACTATTTGAGCTATCAAGGAAATAAAAAAGCATGAAGACTAAAGAGAAGGTTTAAAGCCTCTAAAATACTTCAGCAGAAGAAAACATAAAACAGTGAAGGGTGAACAGGTCTAAGGTGCTTCCAGGAGTCATTTCTTAGCCTAAAACTTTCAGCCTACTGTAGTAAGAGATTATGAAACATAATGAAAACAAGATAAAACATTAAACAGTTAGAATACTTCACCAACAACCAAGCTCATGAATCCAGTGATAGAGCCTTCTCAGGAACAGGGATGCAACAGCATCATCAAGACATCCAAGACTTCAATTTGTTTTTCAACTTCAACAGACTTGTATATTTTTTTCAGAGAGTTTCAATGTTACAACTTGTGATCAAACAGCAACAAACAACCAACCAACACTCACTCATCTTCTGCTATGGTATATACAGAAATATGAGGAGGTGAGATCTGAAAAAGATCTCAATTACAATTAATACAGGATTTAAATGGCCTATTGGCCCTTGGGATGCTCAATGAAGAAACAGAAGAGGTGTTCACCGTATTAATTGATTCACACTTATGATTTAAGCTGGGTAGGAGTATTTGTTGACCTTTGAGGCACAGGTAGTCCGAAGTAACTCTGCAGATATTCTTTGCATTAAAGGCCCTGGGAGAAAGTGACTTCTTTGGCTGTGTCGAGGCAAAAATCTGATCCTGATCAATAAATTCAGCTCCTGATTGAATCCTTTGAGGCACAGGTGGCGCTGTGGTGGTTGAGGAATCAATTTGCCTCAGATATGGCGGTGGAGGCATTCCGTCTGATAAACACTTTTAGGTTTTCCTTTAATCTGTGTTTTAGATCCAGGGATTTAGGCGTTTGATAACTGTCTTAGCCTTAATCCCCACAAATCTGTCCACTAATCTGCTGTTCTGGTTCATTTTTGGTCTTCAACATCTGATACTCTTTCTCTGCATTAATCTTCATGGTTTTTCAGTCGTGCAGGGCTATGCAGGGTATGTAAGGCATCAATGCCTGTGAAAACACCAATATAACGTGATTTTAAACCCTGTGGATGATTTCCTCGGAGGAATCGAACAAGGGAGGGTCGTCACCCTCAGTCGCTGAATCTTCTTTGGAAATGACAGAAAATACATTTAAACCTGCAAAAACACGAAAAACGTTATATAATCCTGCGTATTTGGTTTACTGCATCGGGGACTGTGCGAAGGAGTGTGGGCCGTTGGATGGCATCATCCAACGGCTGGGATTTAATCTCAGAATAGTCGAAAAAGCATGGGGGAGGAGGATTAAATCAGAGCCGTCGATTCGCGCCGAGATCGACGGTCGGGGATGACTACGGGGGGTTCGGATGTACGGAGGAAAAATTTTGGGGGCATACCCTCGTAGTGAAACTGCGTCGTTGATCTGGATCAGTTTGGACGGTCAAGATGGAATCAGGGGGCGTTGAAAGTCAAACGGAGGGAATCTGGAGGATGAGTTTTGGAATCAAGCATTTGAATGTGGACCGTCGATCTACAAAGATCGACGACGGAGATTTATTCTCGGCTGCGCTGGGGCCCGGCTAAAACGCGCACAGCTTCGTTAAAGAGTGGGTGTTTTAAATGGATGAGAGTCGTCAGATGCGCGAGGTCAGATCAGACGGCTATCATCGATTCCGCTGGGCGGTTATGGTCTGACGGATAACACGCGGGGGACTGACTTTATGCGGCGGTTTTGAAATAGGGCGGAGGACACGCGGTGCGCAGCGTATGGAATCGCTGGCCAACGGGAGAAAACAGTCTTGGGGCCAAAAGCGGTGCGAAAAATACTGCGCGGTTTTTGGAGTGGGGAACAGCTGGCGGGGACCACTGGTAAGTTGCGCTCCGCGCTGTTGATCTGTGGATTGGATGAACGGCTGAGATCGCTCCACAATTGCACGGGCGGGTTTTTAATAAAAATAATGAAATGACGGGTTTTTATAACATTCAAAGGTTTTTTAAATGTTTTTGGGCGGAGAAATAATATTAAAATGGACAAGTGCCCGAGGGTCTTGCAGTTGGTTCTGGCGCTCGGGTGCATGGAGAAAAAGAGGTAGGGGGTTTAGCCTAAGGAGCTTAAGACCAACGCATAGAAAATGTGCGTTTCTATGGTTTTTTAATGGTTTTTTAAGGAGATGAAGGCTTTCGGTAAGGTCAAAATAGTGGGTTTTAACCTTATAAAAGGGATTTTAATGAAATGAAAAAGGGAGAAACATGAAATTGTGGGGTTTTCATGGGAAATGGAGAATATAAAATGAGGTTAGTGGTGGAAAGAAGAAAAAGGGAAAAGGGTCCTTTGTAGAAGTACTTTGGCTTTTAGAAATCAGCAGGATTTCTGAGTTCTGAATGGAAACAATAGTGAATATTAACCAAGGATAGGACATTATCAAAAAGTCTTCAAGTATCAGCAATTTTAATCATGAAATTGTTTCTTGAAGGCTATCCAACATTATTTAGCCACCATCTGATATGACAAAATTTTATGGGTGGCTAACACCATATACATCAGATAAGAATTCATAATATGAAATACATAATCTTATACAGATACATATGTGGGAAAGTAAGTAACAATATTTATTAATGGATAGAAGGGGAGGTTACAACCCAATGATTGATTTGATGTCACCATTTCTAGTAGCATCCCAGCCTCATCACAATGCACATCTCTCCAGCAGTATGTTACAAAAATCAACCCCTCAATTGAAATTCCACCAGCATTTCTCTACTCAAATTCTTCCTTACCAAGCACTAGGATATGTGCTCAATTTATAGAGGAAATGAAGGTAGTTTTACAATCAATGACTTTCTAATAATAGGAAAGAAATGTTCCCAACCTTAGAGGTATCAAATGGACACATGGATTTGAAGTTTGACACATATGCACTCTTCTAGAAGACACTCGCCAAGTGGAGATTCCAGAACAATGAGAATTTCGCTCCCAAATGACCAACGCACCCTTGAGTGTGGGGAAGTGTTTTTTAGAGCACCTTTGAATGGAGGTACCTACATATGCAATGCACTTATCCACTTGAGAAACTGTGTTGGTGAGCTTATAGGTGTTATATTATAAACTTCAAATCTTGGAAACCTTGCAGATGGAAGTCATAAATGATTTGTTCTTGTTCTTTGTATTAGGGCATGTAGTAACTGAAATGATAGGGGATGATAGACCCTATTCATTGGTCCTGGGGATGATGTCTAGTTAACGAGGACATTGGGAATGGTGCCCCAAATTGACGTATAACAATTGCCCTCTAAAGCATGAAGTCAGAATAATAATAATAAAAATATTTTGATTGAGATACTTTACACTCTGATGGGATGAAGATGAAGCGGAGTGGCGACCTATATCATATTACAATACATTACATCATGATATAACCTATTTATCATAAATTTTTGAAGGAAGGCATTCCCATGATGAGCACATAAATTATCTAATATCATGTACATAGTACAGAAATTCGTGTATATTTGAATGTTTCCCAATAAAGATATGCCTACAGATATAGGCCCATTTTTATATGACGATCTATATGTAAGGTCACCATACAAATGATGTGTACAAAAATCCTGAAATCGTGGCCTGGATGGCTGAAACTAGATCCAGGGTATTCTTATCTTGTTCACTCGATCATTCAGGTACAAGTATAGCCATACGAATATATGATTTGTAGTCGAACATGGAAAGACATCGTTTGATTACTAGCCAATGATGTGAGCTGTTAACAAATGCGAGAGAACCACCATTGATGTTAATGGCCCTCAAGGTACTGCAGTACATTTCGTAAGGTGTGAATAGATGATTTGATGTTGAACGTCAAACAAAATCTTTCGGTCAAAAAATCCAGAAGCAAGGATCTTGTCT
Organism: Pinus albicaulis; assembly: GCA_034641835.2. NCBI lineage: Eukaryota > Viridiplantae > Streptophyta > Pinopsida > Pinales > Pinaceae > Pinus > Pinus albicaulis. The sequence continues at coordinate 1,439,764,980 of CM076575.1, read as the reverse complement.
ATGTTGTAACAAGCCTTATGGTACTGGAATATGATGTTTCTAAGTGAACTTCCTAGATAATGATTTGTCATCGACAAGAAGCCACCTTATTGCAAAACATGAGTTACTGATTTTGGAGACAAAGATATGACTTTATATAGCAATTTTCAGGGATGAATTTCATGAGAATGAAGGTTTATGAGTATTGCAAAAGGATGAGTATTCACTAGATGAATTCTCTTGAACATATCGACGACACTGAGATGAGTTGGAAGCATTGAACCAAAACCGAAGTGAAGTTATGATGAACCATAGGTATGAATGAACCGTCAAGAAGATTACCCAACCCAAATAGTCACGGTGATGGAGTGAAGTGTCATGTTTAAGAGCGACCTGCTACCGTAAAAAGTTATGTTCACTTTCCCAAATTTTCCCCGGTCATTTGTCGACCAATACCTTTTTATTTTTTAACAAGCTTGAGGAGGATAACATATTCTTTATCTATAATTCAACCCTTTGGGTGAATAATGTATCGCTATTTAATAATTTAACGAGTCTAGAAATGAATGAAACTTGATTCTTGCCATGATCGACAAGTCCGTCACTATTTTATGTTTTAATGAGCCTAACGACAGTGACAACCCAATCCTTTTTCATATTTAGAGAGTTTGAAAAAGAAGAAAAAAAGAAAACTCCATAAGTACTTTTTCGTAAAGTTGTCGCTCAGATTCTTCAAAAGTGTAAAATAATATCTAAGAGAACCTCTTTAGTCATGTTTAACCAAGGTATTTCTTTTTCGTAAATAATCTATCTCAGTCCGTAAAAGGGTTAAACTTATACTGAGTAGATATCAATTCATTTACTTTTACAAGCTTGAAAATACAAGTGCACGACAATATTTTCACATTATCGGAGTCTGAAAAGAGATGAAAGAAGACTCGAAGGGTTCCTTTTTCACTGTTATCGAAGCTCGAAAAAGAGATAAAGGTGCGCTTCAAATCCCTTTTTTTTTTTTAACAAAGATAGAAAAATAAGGATAAAAACTATGCTTGGTGGTCAAATCATTCTTGAAATAAATCTGCACGACTAATCTGTTCATCAATTGTAAAACCTAATTAGAACAACATCAAATGGATCAAAAATACCCGTTTCATGATAAAAATATAATAAAACCATAGTCATAGAAATAAATATTCATTTCAAACAATTAAATGACTAAATAAAAAGAGTTTTACTATTCATTTTTACCATTCACTAGTTACCATTTGCATTTTGGAGCTCTAAACCTATTTTTGCCCCCAAACTTGAGTAGCTGATTGCGATCGATTCTGTGGATGATTTTCATCGCCATTTGATCCAGGTTAGTGCCATGAACCTTCTATTTCTTTCATTAATCATTTCATTCCCTTTCACAACATTTTTTTATGGTTTTGAGCCCCCTAGGGTAAATTCTATTTCCAAAAAGGGAAACACACCCTTGAATATCGAAAGGTGCGTTGCATAGCAGTTAAAATGAATTATGTGGAATTATGAATTACGGATAAAACATTATTCCCTAGATTTGGTGCTCATCTAGAACAACAGGTTAAAGACTTTGCAGCTACTTTTCCTAACAGTAAATAGACACACAAAGCAGATCAAGAAACTTACTTGGAGTCCAAGCGCTTCCAATTATCCTTCTGTCACTCTTGATGTAGCTTCAAATCCAACCTAGATCGCCAAAATATTTCTTGGAAGAATGAACACTAAACAACAAAGAGATAGAAATATACATATGTATATTCAAGTTATTCAGTTAAATCAATGAAACATGAACCATATACATTGGATAAGAATTAATAATATGAAAGACAGAAGATTATACAGATACATATGTGGGAAAGTAAGCAGCAATATTTATTAATGGATAGAAGGGGAGGTTAAAACCTAGTGATTCATTTGATGTCACCATCTCTAGTAGCATCCCAACCTCATCACAATGCACATCTCTCCAGCAGCATGTTACAAAAATCAACTCCTCAATTGAAATTCCACCAACATTTCTCTACTCAAATTCTTCCTCACCAAGCACTAGGATCTGTGCTCAATTTATAGAGGAGCTGAAGCTATTTTTACAATCAATGAATTTATAATAATAGGCAAGACATGTTCCTAGTTTCAGAGGTATCAAATGGACACATGGATTCGAAGTTTGACACATACGTGCTCTTCTAGAAGACACTCGCCAAGTGGAGATTCCAGAACAATGAGAATTTTTCTCCCAAATGACCAACGCACCCTTGAGTGTCAGGAAGTGCTTTGCAGAGCACCTTTGAATGGAGGTACTTGCATATGCAATGCACTTATTCCCTTGAGAAACTGCATTGGTGAGCTCATAGGTGTTATATTATAAACTTCAAATCTTGGAAACCTTGCAGATGGAAGTCATAGATGATTTGTTATTGTTATTTGTCTTAGGGCATGTAGCAACTGAAATGATAGGGGATCAGAGACCCTATTCATCAGTCCTGGGGATGATGTCTAGTTAACCAGGTCATTGGGAATGGTGCTCCAAATTGACCTATAACTCTCTATTTTGGGAAAACCTTCATATTTTGTTCATCTTCTTTAGTTTAGAAATAATTCATGCTTAGCCTTGGTCTTTCTAGCTTCTCACTTGTCTGATCCATATCACTCAAGAAGCCCTAAAGTGTTAGGTTTCTACCTATTTGGCTTGTAAACTAGATCAATCAACATCCTTTTACCCCTTAACATCATTATTGCACAAATACCTAAGCATGAATCTCCTTAATCCCATAATTTTTTTCTAAAACAACCTTAAATCAAAATATTTAAGAAACAAAACAGTCTGTATTCCCATGGACCTGTGTTCACGAGTAGGTTGCTCCGTGCTGGAGAGGGTTGATCACCAGTAGGTTCCTCCATGTTGGGGTGCACTGATTCTAGAAATTTGGGAAAAAGAGTGATAATATCGAAGCCTTTTTCTCTAGAAGCTTCCAAGATTTGTTACTACTATTAACCTCAAATAAAACTCTTGAATCCTATCATATCCCTCCTTGGAGTTTCAATCCCTTATCCTTTTATCCTATCATCCCATCAAGAGTGGATCTCAAAGCCTAGATTGGTAAATGGATAAGAACTCCAACTTAGCATCCTCTTCCATATATTTGTGGCCATCCACAAGCTAGGAGTTGTATTTTGGAGATAGATTCTACAATCATACTTTTTATATGAAGAGTCATTATTCCATGCATTAGGGTGATTAGAGTTGCAATTTGTGGCAAAGTAGGTATAAGTCAACTTGGAGGAGCTCTTCTACAAGATCAACTCCTATATTTGGTTGTAAATCAGTCCATTTATATTAATGCAAATAGTTATTTGTTTTCCTATATATGATGTTATGATTTAATTTATTTCAATTCCATGTTGATCCATTGAATGAAGTATTTAGATGACGCTACATAGAATTCGTAGATCGTTGGCTTGTGTTGTTTGATTCTTCAGGTTCTAATTATAGCTACTGGAGCTAGGATTAGTGCATTCAAGCCAAGAGAGGAGCGAAGCATACGATGGGTCAAAGGGTGGATTCATCCCAATATATATTTAATTCAAGGGAAACATTAGCTTCTATGTTTGATCCAGGTGCCTCCAGAAATGCTCAGAATTAAGAAGTGGCTCTAGAAAAGCTCAAAAATAAAAGGCACCAGATTGAAGTGGAACTAGGGTGAGATAAAATATCTTGTTGGAAGCTTTCCAACAGCATGAACGAAACCTCAATCCGAGTTCATATGTGAAAGTTATGGATAGTCAATGTTTTGGTCAAACTAGGCCCATTGGTAGCCACTAACGAGGAAACATTTTGGCACCCCATAGTGACAGATTGCAATGGTTGAAAAAGAAAAATTTGTTTCCTACTTAATTTTCCTAATGACCCCTAAAAATCCGGTGGTTGGTTTTTAATGTTGGTATTAAAATAAAATTATTACAAAAATAGGGGGATGGGCCACCACCCCCGCCACCCCTCCATAAGCTATATAATATTAAAATTGTAACAAAATGGTTGGAAGGTGGTCAAACCTTTCCAACACACATATAATAACCACAATATAGATGGATTTTAATCATAAACAACAACCAAAAACTATTGTGAGGATGACAGGATTTGAACCTGCCCAACCTGTTGGGCTGGCTCGCCAAAGTGGGCGGCGTTGTCACCAAAACAAAATGACATGCCAAATGATGATGCCAAATGGGGGTTCCACATGTAGGACCTCGAAACCTTCCAAGCCAAACCATAAATTAGATTTATCCAACCAATAGGCTATTGGCCATATGTTGAAAGCTCGACCACCAAAATTTATATAAACCTTCATAATTCGCCCAACGAGGAGGAGAGGTGGAGACCGAGGTTTGACCAGCAGAAAAACATGTAGAACCAGGAGGGAAGAACCCTGACACCAAGTTCCAGGAGAGGAAACCTAATGCAGGGGTATATTTTTGTTGCTAAGAAGATTCCCAGGGGGTCCAGAAGTGCCAGTGTCATAAAGGGGTCAATTTTATAGTCATTTTTCATGTTTTTTCACTAAGAATCCACCCGTGCAACCCGTTTCTCCATAAAAGGTCTACATTTTCAAGCCATCACTGGAAGTGGAGGTATAAGGTGTCATTTTGTAATTTCTTTTAATTTATTTCTGATTCCATTTAATGAAATATTCCTCCCCACATTGAGCATGGCCTCGAGACGTAGCCCACATTGGGTGAAATCCTATATAAAATTGTCTTGTGCCTTGGATCTCATGGTTGCTATTGTTTTCTACTTCTTTAATGTGTTTATGATACTTGGTTACACACTATTTTAAAGGAAATTTTGTATGCATCCTTGAAGTAAAATATCTGGATCAAGTTTGTTATAAGAGGAAGTCTTCTTGATGCAAGTAGCATGAGTGAATGCTAACCAGGAACAAGCTCCGAAGAAGAGAAGGAAAAATCAAATCCTTTGATCCCGAAGCGGGGCGTGCAACACGAAGATGTAACATGGTATATGATGATACATGACCGGAGGAAGAACAAAATTATTGCAAGATATTCTTCACCATGGCAAAAAAAGTTGACAAGTTGTTTGCAGAATATTAGAAGACAATCAAGCATGATAAGAAGGAGCCCAATGATCATGCCTCAGTACAAAATGGAGGTGGAGGAGAAGAGCCTCCTCCCTTTTCATCCACCAGTTATAATTATTTTTATTCCCCTTCTCATCATTCTAACAGGATTCATAGAAATGCATACATAGAAATGCATAGAAGAAGCCATTTTTTAAGCTAGATATAGAGTTTGATTTTCCCACATATAATGGAGAATGTAATCAAGATAAATTAAAAAAATGTATTAGAAATATCGAGGTATATTTCCGGATTCAACAGATAAAGGAAGATGAGGCCAATATCCAACTAGCATCTCTTCGGCTGGGTGGCGCTACTCTCGTTTGGTGTGAGAGCAAGCTCTAGAAAGGTAGCAAAAACTTGGGTAATCTCCTTTCTTCTTGGTCCAATTTTGTTTCTGCATTAAAATATTAATTTTATCCTTTGGGTTATTGAAAAAAGGCGTTAATTATATGGAAGTATTTGAGACAATGGAAGGGTAAAAATGTACAAAGCTTCACAGAAGAGATTAGGAAACAAGCTTTGAATTTGGGAATTTCACTTGATTCACCAGAAACTGTAACAAAATATATTAGTGCTTTGCATAGTGACATTAGGGATTCTTTGTTATTGTTTTAACCTATTAATATTGATGTGACCAATGTGAAGTTCATTCAAATTTAAAGTATGGGAAAGAATGATAGAGAATATCAATCTAAGAGATCATATTTCAAACCTCATAATGGTAAGTTCAAGGGAAAAGGCAAGGGAAAGGACAAGAAGCCAACTACAACCAAGAAAGAAAAATGAGAAAAGCCATCTTGCAAAAATTCCAAGAAGGAAGGCCATGATGATGAACATTGTTGGAATTTTCATCTAGAGTTGAAGCCAAAGAGATTTTGTGGAAAGGGCAAGAAAAATACAACGGAAACTGTGCGAGAGGACCTTGGATCCGATTCTGATGATGAAACACATATCATAGCAGTGGGAATACAAGGTAACCTTTCTCTTCATGCTAATTAAAATTATAAATTTCATGCAAGTAAAAGTACTTCAAATGAGTCTCTTTTTAATGAAATAAAGAGGACTGAATTGTTCCAAATTAGAGTTGTGATGAAACATACTAAAGTGGAAACCTTGTTTGATCTAGGCTCACAAGTAAACTTGATTTCAAATTCCTTTGTTAAGAAATTAGGGTTGGAGACCAAGCCTCATCTGAAACCCTACCCTCTTGGTTGGGAGTATGATAAAGCCAAATTACAGGTAACCAAACAATGTAGGGCTAGATTTGTGATTTCTTCCAAACTAGTATATGAGGTTGATCTTGATGTTGTACCCTTGGATATTTATGGAATTATATTGGGGAGTCCATATTTGTATAAAAAGAAAGTAATTTTCTTTCACCATGAAAACAAGTATCATATCACAAAATATGAGGTGGAATACATTTTTAGGGTTCATAATGCCAAGATCGGTGCTAGTCTTATACGTGCAGGTTAGATGAAGAGATTGGTCAATTCTAGAAAAGGGTGCACGCTGATGGTTGTGAGAGAAAAATATGTGGAGGAATCTGAAGCTTTCCAAGGTTGTGATCCCACTTATAAAATATAATTGTATGGAATTGTTTCTAACTATAATGAGATTTTTTAGGAACCAAGTGGGTTGCCTCCAAAGTTTGAAATCCAACATGAGATCCACTTGCAGCAGGATTCTCCTTTTCTAAATATTGGTATGTATAGGTTGTCAACCATTGAGGTAGAGGAGATAAAGAAGAAGGTGTAGGAATCGATGAACTAGGGGTCATAAGGCCAAGATCTGCTCCATGTGGTTCACCTATTGTGTTGGTTCCAAATAAGGATGACACATGGAGGATGTGCATGGACTAAAAAGCACTCAACAAAATAATGGTGAAGAATCGGTACTCCCTCCCTCACATTGATGATTTATTATATCAATTGAAAAAGGTCATCTATTTCACAAAAATGGACTTGTGAAGTGGCTACCATTAGGTCAAGATTGTAGAATAAGATGTATGGAAGACTTCATTCAAGACAAAACAAGGGTTGTTTGAATGGATGGTGAAGCCAATCGTACTATGCAATGCTCTGACCACATTCATTAGGGTGATGAATGATATTTTCAAGCCTTTTCTTGATGATTTTGTACTTTTGTATATTGATGACATTCTTGTTTTCAGTAAGACATGGAAATATCATGTAAGTCATGTTAAAAAGGTGCTTGATGTTTCACAAAAGGAAAAATTGTATGTCAAAATGTCTAAGTGTGAATTCGGTAAGACCTCTTTGGTCTACTTGGGTCACATTGTTATATATGGGCAGTTAAAATAGATCCTTATAAGGTTGATGTGATTTAAATTGGCATAAACCCACCAATGTTATAGAGGTTCATATATTTTTGGGTGTAGTACAATATTGGAGAAGGTTCATTGCAAAATTATCCATCATTGCATCCCCCTTGCATGCTTTTACAAGTGTGAAGAAAACCTTTCAGTGGGGAGGAAAGCAACATAAAGCCTTTAATACACTGAAAGAAAAGATCAATACCGCAATAGTTTTGGCCTTACCTGACCTACAGTAGCCTTTTGATTTTGAGAAACTTGCCAATCAGTACGCCATGGGAGCAATATTGATGCATCAAAGGAAAAATGAATGTCACCATTCATAGAAATTATCTCAAGATGTTGTGAAATATCCCACATATGACAAGGAGTTGTATTCCTTGGTTCAACACATGAAAAAATAAAAGCACTATTTGATTGGCAAGTAGACCATCATTCACACAGATCACCATCCCTTGCAATACATCTAGTCACAAACAAAGCTTCATCAAGCATGTCATTTACAATGGATGGGATTCCTCCAACAGTATCACTTGGTAATCAAATACAAAAAGGGCACAAGCAACAAAGTGGCATACATTCTTTCTCACCCTCCTATTTTTTCATCTATAGGTTTCGAAAATGCTTCTTTGTCTTTTGAAAGTTTTGTTGAACAATATGTTGATGATGAATATTTTAAGGATATTTATGAAAATCTGACTCATGGATCACAAGTGGAAAATTACCATTTGCAGGGAGAATTGTTG